>CM039504.1:33245634-33570848 GCA_022432975.1 Begonia masoniana
AAAAAAAAATTTAACGGCCAACAAAGTTCATTTTTCTTACGGTATAAAATTTGAGGTAAAATTATTCAACAAAAAAAGTTTACAATATAAGCCGTCTTGGCCCCATAAGTTGAGGGTGTAATATAAAATTTTACCCTGTAATTTTATATGATTAATAATGAACCTATATATAAAATATCAACTATATGTTATAACGATCGTTATGGAAGTTCACTAAAAATAGTGAAGCAAAGATTATGTTATTGAGATTAGTGTGTGGAGGCGAGATTGTGATTTTCTATTTTAGGGTCCCATTTCAGAAACGAGGAATAATCTAACTTTTCAACCCTGGTTAGATTACTTGGCTTCCTAAGGAAAACTTAGAATCTAGACAATACATTAGAGGAGACAAAGTCCAAGACAATTATGCTTAATATATTGGTAAACCAATAGCATATTCATATTGAAAATTCAAAATGAAATAGTTTGTACATAAAAATAAAACCACTAAAGTATAATTATGTAGATAATGCCAAAGAAATGAAAAGATATCCACCTCACTCACGTTATGGACGCTCTTTATCTCCATGTCTAAGACCTAAAACATAAATAGTAATTTTGGGTGTAATATCTAACAATTTTTTGTTATAGTTTTACCTAGTAAATTTTTTGCGATGTTCAAAGTCAATTTGTTTTGTGTTGACTCAAATTATCCTTCTTCATTAGTATTTGGGCACATGTAATTTTTTGATCAAATCGGTGAAACCGTTGGTTTCATGTGCTACGTAATCAAATTTTGATATTTCGCATTGGATAAATGAGTATTTTGTTTTCGGCTTTGTTAGAGGGAAATTCTTGAGGCGTTTGGGCTCACGGAGAATTTCGAAATATTTTCGTATTGTTCAGCCCCAACAATTTAGTTAAATGAAAATTTTTCTTGATTAGCTTTCAGGAAATTTTGTTGGAATTTTAGGTTTGGGGAAATTTAGTTGGAATTTCAAGTTTTATTAAAGGATATATTCAATATATTTATATAATATTGTAACGCCCCCTAAACCGCCCCGGCTCGGTGCGCTACATTGCTAACTCAAAACGTTTTTAAAGCGATGTTTAAAATAATTTTTGTAAATTATTCGACTCAGTTTTTGGGTTTTTATAACCCTCGATTTTGTTGGAAAACGTGCCCAAAATACGTTTAAAATATGTCGGAAAAGGTCGGGTCAAAACATTTTGAAAATAGTAAAAATTTAAAAAAAATTAAAGTTGGTGTGCTGGGCGTGCCGCGCAGACATGCTGGGCGCCGCGCGCGCCCAGGCACCGCGCCTGCTCGCTAGGCCGCTGCGGACCACGCGCGCATGCAGCAGCGCGCCCAGCCCGACCGATCGCGCGCCCAGCCAGATCGATTGGGCCTTGTCGGGCTCCTTCGGCCAAAATGCCCCCTTTTTCGACCTTTCTCCACTTTTCTTCATTTTTATCAAGTCAAACACCTTTAAATCACCTAAAAATTTAACCACACAATCCCGACACCCTCGACTCCGTGTCTCGTAAAAATCTTAGAAAACAAACTTAAAACGGATAACGAAAAAAAAATAGAGAACGGGAACCCAACGTTATTTGTTTTAAAACCAAAATGAGCGGCATAACGCCTAAAACTTCCAAAATTCAAAACCTGAAAATACACATTTATAAAACCATCTTTTATACACACAAATCCCACAAAACAACCACATTAGTTTTACAAATTCCAAATAGGTAAAAACTATACAATGCAAAATACCGTTCTACCCACATCTCTCCGAAGATCATGGTCGAGACGCCCCGACAATTGTCTGCACCGGCATACCGCGTACTTCAACGACTGCATCCCAACCCTAGCTTTCCTCATAGCTCTAACCTGTAATGAAGTCGTCACCTATACCACAGAACACAAAACGTAAACCTAATGCTTAGTAAGTAGGGAATAAAGAATGCAACCACATACAATGCACCCACAACTCTCACACACAACCCTAACACATGTAGTTTCTAACTTTCTAACACTTGATTGTATGCATCACATTCTCACTTCACTAATTGTAGCCGTACCTCTCTCGTAGAAAATTCATTCTACTAGAGACACATCGTACCTCTCTCGTAGAAATCCATTCTACTCGAGACACATCGTACCTCTCTCGTAGAATATCCATTATACTAGAGACACATCAGCGTACCTCTCGAGCAGAAATCCTTCTACTCGAGACACATCGGTGTACCTCTCGAGTAGAAATCCTTCCGCTCGAGACACATCGGCATACCTCTCCAGTTGAAATCCTTCCACTTGAGACACATCGGCGTACCTCTCGAGTAGAAATCCTTTCACTCAAGACACATCAGTGTACCTCTCGAGTAGAAATCCTTCCACTCGAGACACATCAGCGTACCTCTCGAGTAGAAATCCTTCCACTCGAGACACATCAGCATACCTCTCGAGTAGAAATCCTTCCACTCGAGACACATCAGCGTACCTCTCGAGTAGAAATCCTTCCACTCGAGACACATTTGCATATCACACTGTTGCATATCTTACATTTCTTTCACACAATTCAAAACATGTTAAACTCGTATTTTCGTAAGTCAAAACCATGATACATGTCACACACGATGTTCAACACAATACCAAACACAACCAACAAACAAACAAATCTCTACCGTTCAGTGGTGTTGGCCCGAAGGTAAAATACAAACATCCTCTACTTACCTGAACTCCTGCACCGCACTTACTCGCCTCGGCTATGTAAATTTCCGACTCGGTAACCTATCACAATCACCAAAATTCACTTAAGCATCACGATTCACTTCTAAAAAATATTTAATCTAACTCTAACTACAAACAACTAACTTTGACACAACTCAATCTAAAATCCTGATTTTCCCACATTTTCGGTGTCCAAACTTCAATCGACCATAACTCCCTCATTTTTCAATGGATTTTGACGTGCCAACCCAATCCGTAAACCTCTACACGTCTACTATCCATTGAAACACTCAAATTAAACATCCAAAAAAGTTGACCAATCCGAAAACCCCAAAACAGAATCGGCCTACTTAATACCAAATTCCGGTTTTTGCACAACTCTCTCATATTCTCCCATCTAACTTCATAAACCATCCAAACTAACCTATCTAACATTTAAACAACCAAATTAAAAGAAAATCATCAAAGGAAACAAGAATTTTGGAGCTCCATTCTAGGGTTTCTCAAACTCTCCTAAAACTCACCCAAAACAAATCAAAAACACTCACAATCTTCACCTAGGGTTATCATCAACAAAACCCATAAAAACTTACCTTGAAACCTTGCAAAAACTTGAAAGAAATGGAGGAGAGAAAGAGCTCTAAAGTTGCTGGTTTTTCGTGGGAAGAACAGAGGAAGAAGATGAATACTTCCTTGGAATTTTGTCTTTTAACTCCACATTTTTTTCTACTTTTCCTTTTTGCCACAAACTTTTACATCTTTGTAAAAGAACCACTCCCTCTCAAGCATCACTCTAATCCAACGTGGAAGCCCTAAATTTCCACCTTTTTGTTCTATTAAATTTACCTTTATATCTTTTGACTTTTCAACCACTCTTTTTAAAATTGGACTTTTCAACTTTACTTTTAAATCTTTCTTTAGTCCTTTGACTTTCAACACTTTTTTTTTCTTCCTCATACTCACGTGGAACACTTCACCTTCCTCACATTCCCTTTCAATTTACTTATTAAGTCAAAGCAAGTCAAAGTACAAAGTCTATATACAATAAAACACTAATTACTTAAATTTTAACTCCCAACTCTATAGTTTTTCTCTCCCAACATCACTCTCTAACTCAATAACTTAGGATAACATTTGAACTAACACTAAACCCTCACAACATCCCCTAACTAGACCTATGTACGTTATAGGAAATTTTTGGGTGTTACAATCCACCGACCGTACAAAAAATTTTGTCCTCAAAATTTGTGGTACCTTAGTCATTCTTCAACCTACTCACACCAAGCTACCCCCTTAACTTTTGCGTTGCCCTCCAAACTCTTGATTAAGCTATGGTCTTAATCACCAATTGAGGAATGACAATCCCTACATCTCCAAAGTTTTGTCTTCACTTAATTGCTTCTACACTCCATAACTCCAAAACTAATACGTTTATTGACTTTGACGTATGCACTTATCAATTTATTCCCAAATTCCTCTAACCTAGTTCAACTCTGACTTTTCCTCGAGCTAAATTCATCTAATCTCTCACTTCATACTTCCATGTCTATCACACACGTGCCTAACTTAATTCTCCAAATCTACCTTAATACCGTAACACCAAGAACTAATCCTCCAAAGCATTACTAACTTATTCTACTCTAACCATCTTATCCGAAATCTTCCAATTTCAATTCTCTTCTACTCTAACATCTCATTTCGAACTTATCACTTTAACCTCTTACAGCTAATTACCTCGAAGAATCACTACATTTCATTCATCATTCACACACTATCCTTGTACACCAAACGCTCACTATTTAAATCTATCCCTCCTTCTTTAAGTACTATCAGAATTTCCATAATTGATATTCACTACGCTCAATTTATCTAACCTCTACTGCAGTCATCACCAAACACTCTCAATTTCTTAGGTCTAAACTAACTCAATTTCTTAGGTCTAAAGTAACTCGCTTTCACTATTCACCCGCTAGAGCCCTAACGATATCCCACCAACCAACATTCAGTTAACTTTACTACAAAAGCCACTACCACCAAAACTACATATACAACACACCCCAAACTATCAATGTCTCAACAGCCAATGAGCTACAAATACCGTACCTGAAGTCATAGTTCTAGGTGTCACTTTAGCTGGTCCTTTCTTTGATGCAGAACAATCTTTAGCTACATGACCAGGCTTGCTACATCTGAAGCACCGAATGACCTTTGGCTTTGTACAATCTCGGGTAATATGTCTAGTTTCAAAACAATTATAACATCTTCCTGCATACTGTCCACATTCCCCTGGATGAATCTTTAAACACTTTGGACACATTGGATATCTCATCTGTTGTTGCTGTTGCGGTTTCTTCCCTTCTTTCTTGTCAATTAAGTCGCCGCCCGACCTCTTTGTTCCCTGAAACTGGGAAGATGATTCATCTCTGCCCACCTGGCCACTTGTAATATCCATGAACATCCTTTTCAAGGCTTCAGCTGGCTTAAGAATTTTACAGCAGTTGCCTCCACTTCTAAAGCTTTGGCCACCACTCGGTTAAATGGTATTCCATCAATTCCAAAGGTCTTCACCAGCATCTCAATCTCTGGCTTCAATCCATGCACAAACTGAAAGATTTTATCTTCCTCTCTGCTGACCAGATGGCTGGCAAATCGGGACAGAGATTCAAACTGTTGAATATATTCTCCCACGGATTCGATTTGCTTCAATGCCATAAACTCCAATCTCTTTGTAGCTTCGACTGTCCGGTTGTAATATTTTTCATAAAATAATTCCTTGAACTCCCCCTAATTCATGCCCTGAACACCAGTTTTAGCCTATACCATTTCCCACCAGCTTTGGGAGCTATTAGATAGGTGGAAAGTAGCACATCTCACTTTATTTTCTTCCTCCACCTCAGCGACATTAAACATATTTTCTATAGTGCATATCCAACTCTCAGCAGTTGTCGGATCAGTCAAACGACCTTCAAACGGTGGAGGCTTTAGTCTTCTAAATCTTTCTCCACTAGAGCCCGCTCTTGAGCCAGACCCCGATCCAAAATTTCCCGATAAACCTTGGTTCATAAAGATTCCCAACAATTGCGATTGAACATTCAATAAATCCTGGAGTTGCTTATTAGGATCCTCAGGGTGTTCTGGTTCATTTCTGGGTCGTCTGGGGTTTCTCGGCATTTTGATTCTATTCCTGTAAAGGTTAGAAAATCTAATCTGGGAAAAGAACTAACTAAAGCTAAACAAATACTTACAGTCGATGTAGCACGTTGCATGGCGGCCGGCATTGTCGGGTAATCCTTTGAACGACTCGACCATTTTTGCTCTGATACCATCTTGTAACGCCCACTAACCCGCCCCGGCTCGGTGCGCTACATTGATAACTCAAAACGTTTTTAAAGCGATGTTTAAAATAATTTTCGTAAATTATTCGACTCAGTTTTTGGGTTTTTATAACCCTCAATTTTGTTAGAAAACTTGCCTAAAATACGTTTAAAATATGTCGAAAAAGGCGGGTAAAAACATTTTTGAAATAGTAAAAATTTAAAAAAAATTAAAGTTGGTGTGCTGGGCGCCGCGTGCACCCAGGCAGCGCGGCTGCGTGCTGGGCCGCTGCGCGCCGTGCGCGCGCACAGCAGCGTGCCTCGCGCACAGCAGTGCGCCAGCCCGACCGATCCCGCGCCCAGCCCGATCGATCAGGCCTTGTCGGGCTCCTTCGGCCAAAATGCCCCCTTTTCCGACATTTCTCCACTTTTCTTCATTTTTCATCAAGCCAAACACCTCCAAATCACCTAAAAATCTTAGAAAACCGACTTAAAACGGATAACAAGAAAAAATAGAAAACGGGAACCCGACGTTATTTGTTTTAAAACCAAAACGAGCGGCATAACGCCTAAAACTTCCAAAACCCAAAACCTAAAAATACACATTTATAAAACCATCTTTTATATAGACAAATCCCAAAAAACAACTACATTAATTTTACAAATTTCAAATAGGTAAAAACTATACAATGCAAAATACCGTTCTACCCACATCTCTCCGAAGATCATGGTCGAGACGCCCCGACAATTGTCTGCACCGGCATACTGCGTACTTCAACGACTGCGTCCCAACCCTAGCTTTCCTCATAGCTCTAACTTGTAATGAAGTCGTCACCTACACCACAGAAAAAAAAAACGTAAGCCTAATGCTTAGTAAGTAGGGAATAAAGAATGCAACCACATACAATGCACCCACAACTCTCACACACAACCCTAACACATGTAGTTTCTAACTTTCTAACTCTTGATTGTATGCATCACGTTCTCACTTCACTAATTGTAGGCGTACCTCTCTTGTAGAAAATCAATTCTACTCAAGAGACATCGTACCTCTCACGTAGAATATACATTTTACTAGAGACACATCAGCGTACCTCTCGAGCAGAAATCCTTCTACTCAAGACACATCAGCGTACCTCTCAAGTAGAAGGATTTCTACTCAAGACACATCAGCGTACCTCTCGAGTAGAAATCCTTCCACTCGAGACACATCGGCGTACTTCTCGAGTAGAAATCCTTCCACTCGAGACACATCAGCGTACCTCTCGAGTAGAAATCCTTCCACCCGAGACACATCATCGTACCTCTCGAGTAGAAATCCTTCCACTCGAGACACATCAGCGTACCTCTCGAGTAGAAATCCTTCTACTCGAGACACATTTGCATATCACACTGTTGTATATCTTACATTTCATTCACACAGTTCAAAACATGTTAAACTCGTATTTTCGTAAGTCAAAACCATGATACATGTCACACACGATGCTCAACACAACACCAAACACAACCAACAAACAAACAAATCCTTACCGTTCAGTGGTGTAGGGCTCGAAGGTAAAACACAAACATCTTCTACTTACCTGAACTCCTGCACCGCACTTACTCGCCTCGGCTATGTAAATTTCCGACTCGGTAACCTATCACAATCACCAAAATTCATTTAAGCATCACGATTCACTTCTAAAGAATATTTAATCTAACTCTAACTACAAACAACTAACTTTAACACAACTCAATCTAAAATCCTGATTTTCCCACATTTTCGGTGTCCAAACTTCAATCGACCATAACTCCCTCATTTTTCAACGGATTTATACGTGCCACCCCAATCCGTAAACCTCTATACGTCTACTATCCATTGAAACACTCAAATTAAACATCCAAAAAAGTTGGCCAATCCGAAAATCCCAAAACAGAATCGGCCTACTTAATACCAAATTCCGGTTTTTGCACAACTCTCTCCTATTCTCCCATCTAACTTCATAAACCATCCAAACTAACCTATCTAACATTTAAACAACCAAATTAGAAAGAAAATCATCAAAGGAAACAAGAATTTCGGAGCTCCATTCTAGGGTTTCTCAAACTCTCCTAAAACTCACCCAAAACACATCAAAAACACTCACAATCTTCACCTAAGTTATCATCAACAAAACCCATAAAAACTTACCTTGAAACGTTGCAAAAACTTGAAAGAAATAGATGAGAGAAAGAGCTCTAGAGTTGCTGGTTTTTCGTGGGAAGAACAGAGGAAGAAGATGAATACTTCCTTGGAATTTTGTCTTTTAACTCCACATTTTTTTATACTCTTCCTTTTTGCCACAAACTTTTACATTTTTGTAGAAGAACCACTCCCTCTAAAGCATCACTCTAATCCAACGTGGAAGCCCTAAATTTCCACCTTTTTGTTCTATTAAATTTACCTTTATATCTTTTGACTTTTCAACCACTCTTTTTAAACTTTGACTTTTCAACTTTACTTTTAAATCTTTCCTTAGTCCTTTGACTTTCAACACTTTTTTTTTTCTTCCTCATACTCACGTGGAACACTTCACCTCCCTCACATTCCCTTTCAATTTACTCATTAAGTCAAAGTACAAAGTCTATATACAATAAAACACCAATTACTTAAATTTTAGCTCCCAACTCTATAGTTTTTCTCTCCCAACATCACTCTCTAACTCAATAACTTAGGATAAAATTTGAACTAACACTAAACCCTCACAACATCCCCTAACTAGGCCTACGTACGTTATAGAAAATTTTTGAGTGTTACAAATATAATATTTTATATTATATTTAAATGTGGAATCCCGGAGGCAGAGAGAGATAGAAGAATGGCTCAAAGGAGGGTTTCCCTCATAAGTTGAGTTTTATGTCTCTGTCTTCAAGTTTTTTGAATGGGTAAGTAATTTCTTACTCCGTTTTTGTTAGTTTCAAAGTTAATATTTATTTTAGTTCGATTGTAATTTCGAGGTTGTAAACTCGAAATTGTTTGTTTTTTCTATGTTATGTTAGTAGATTTGGAGTTTATGCAGGTTATATGTAACACCCGGTTCTATCGAACCAGCTCTTTTATTATTAATGGTTTACACTTTATTAGTCAATAATTTAAGTATAGTTATTTAATGATTAGACTAAACAAGGGCATTAAACTAAATTACATTTTTAAAAGTGGATAACGTATTTAAGGAAAGAGGGATTGGGTTTAATGCACTATAGCCGCCACCATTTCATACCTTTTCCCTTCGGGTTTTCAGCTCAAGCAACCGAGCTCTCTAGGCAATTTTCCTCGCCCGATTCTCCTTCGACTTAGGTAAGTTTTCCTCATCTCTCTTATGATATAGTGGTTAAATACCTGAAGGAGTACAATGTGATGATTTTGAGGATGCTGAGATTGAACGTAGATTCGGGTTTTAGTGGTAAAGGAGGATGCTCGGGTAGTAGAGTTTCTAACTGGATTCCTCGAACCACTGTTTAATTCTTGGGGAGATTTAGTGAAGTTTTGATTTATATTCTGTTATGAACTTAGGTGAGCAGATTTCCGAAGTAGCTAGCGACTAGACAATTTCCAGAAACCAGATAAGTAAAGTATGCATGTGCCTTCGGGCCTACATCACAAAACAATAGGGTTATGTATCTTGTGAATGATTTTGTATGTCATGCATCATGTTTTTTTAAAGATTACGAAAATGAATTTCCATGTAAGGATGGTAAGGCATGAACTGAATGTGACAGACAAACTATTAAGGGAACTAATCCACCCCTTAACTTATGAAGGGATTTATAACATTGGGAGAATTGATCCCACTCCCAAGGGAACAGAGGGATCAGATCAGCTATTAAGGGAATTCATCCACCCCTTAATCGAGTAGAGGATGTATAACATTGGAAAAATTGATCCACTTCCCAAGGGAAACGAGGGATCAGATCAGCTATGAATGAACGTGAATGCAACTGAGATGAGAAAGTAGAAATTGCATGTTTAGGAATTTATGTTTCAGCGTTTCATTTCATTATTGCTTTACTTACTTAGCATTAGGTTAATAGATGAGTTTTGTGATGTAGGTGTTGAGGATACTGCAAGTGAATTCTCTGAGTTGGTTGAAGACTAGGCTGGTTGGAGGGGTGCATTCAGGCATCGATTTGGCATCTGATGGGGCGGTTTAACTGGTGTCAGTGGTTGAGAAGGTTTAGTGGACAATGATTTCAATTTGAGTGTGTTAAACTTTCTGATGATAAAAGTTGCTTGATGTTTTCAAAAAGTACTTTGAGACTTTTCTGATAATAGTATTCCGTTGATTTTTGACACTAGATTATACTGGACTTGAGTAATGCAATGATTTGAATTGTTTTTGAATGGTTGTGGTGAAATAAGTAAATTCTTTTCTGAACTTAGAGTTGTGCTTGCATAGCAAGAAATAGTCGAAATGTCGGTCTATAATTCTATTGGAAGATGTCTTCAGAAAAGCCATCGGATGATGTAGGTTTAATTCTATCGGAAGATGTCTTCAGAAAAGCCATCGGATGATGTAGGTTTAACTCTATCGGAAGATGTAGATTTTGCACTACCGGTATATGCAGTTTATCCTATCGGAAGAAGGGAATGAGAGATTTTGTCGTTTTGCCGTCGGTAGATACGAGTCGCAAAACTTGTCGTCTTGCGATCGGTGGATGTTGGATAATTGATTTATCCGGCTGACGTCATCGGTAGATGCAGTCCACCGAGAGATGTCTTTTGTTTCCAACTCTTCTGGTCCACGTCATCGGTAGAAGCCTTCTATTTGCTGTTTCTGCTTATTCCGTTAACTTTATCCATCGGCAGATGCGTTTGACTTCTGCGACTTCCCAAATATTTCACGACTTAAACCTCTATTTCTTTTAGCCGTTTATTTCTTACATTTCCAACAATGTTCATAGTTTTGTTTAACTCTATTGTTGTCCAAAAGATTTCCGCTACAAGTTTTAAATGTTTTGAGATTTTAGCTTATGTCAAATGTTGATTGTTGAGCAAAGTTTTAAAAAAAAATATAATACAGTTGAGATTTCTTAGTCATGTACGAACTTTTATGTAACGAACTGGGTTCAGATAACTTGGGGCGTTACAGTATGGTATCAGAGACATTCAGTTAAACCGTTCAAAAGATTACTCATCAGTGCCAATCGTTGCATGGAAGTATTCCAACAATTGTAAGTGTTTATCTTAACCTTAGCTATTAGATATTTAAGAGTGTAATTAACCTTGTACAGGAATATAGCAAATGTCTAGACGACCAGGAAGACCAAGATTACCAAGAGAGATACCAAGTCCGAGACGGGAGGAGGACTCTATTGTAATTAGGCAGCTGACAGAATTGATGCGTCAGTAGACTAATATAGTGCGTCAACAGTCTGACCAATTAGGAGTGCTATTGAGCCGGGAGACACAAGGAAGTGCCAACTCGGGTTCTAGCAGTGAACATTCTGGAGATAGATTCCGGAGACTAAGACCACCCACGTTTGATGGATAGTCATCTGATCTAGTTATTGTTGAAGGATGACTTAGAAAGATTGAGAGTATGTTTAGGTGTGCCAACATAGGAGAATGAGACAAGGTCACGTTGGCAACATTTCATTTAGCTGGAGAAGCTCAACTCTGGTGGGAAACAATAGAGACCACCACAGATGTTTTAGTGATGCCTTCGTTACAATTCAAGGACCTTTTCTATGGGAAGTATTTTAACAGCACTGTCTAGACCGCGAAGAAGTTGGAGTTTCTGAACTTGAAGCAAACAGGGTCTGTGGCTGATTACAGTAGGCAATTCGAGTCCCTGTCCAGGTTTGCTGGACATTTTGCTCATAAGGAAGAGGATAAGGTGTTCAAATTTGTGCATGGATTGAAGCCGGAGATTTACCGAGGAGTCAAATTCTATGGCATTAAAGGCTTGACATTTAGTGAAGTTGTGTCCACTGCTCTAGAAGTGGAAGAAACTGAAAAGAAGTGTGCTGGACCAAAGGAGGTTCCACAAAGTTTATCCAGCCACACCATCAGAGGGGAATGAAGAGGCCTATTGAGGGCCAGAGTGGCCAAGGATCTGGAAAGAAGGTACCGAATACCCAGAAGTTCCCTCAGTGCCCGAAATGTTCGAAGAATCACTCGGGGGAGTGTAGATTTGGAACGGGTAAGTGCTTCAACTGTGAAGAGGTTGGACACTTGTACCAGGATTGTTCAAAGCCCCGGGTCATTCGATGTTTCCCTTGCAACAAGGTTGGCCATGTCAACAGAGACTGCCCAGCTTTGAAGGGTGGCCCTGTCAAGATTAAGCCAAGAATATTCTCCATGATGGAGTCATGTGGTGAGGACCAGCCTGCTGTAGTGCAGGTACAATACTGATTAACTCTATACCTGCTTTTACTTTGATAGATTCGGGTGCAACACATTCTTTTATAGCCTCTGCATTTGCTGACAAGTTAGATGTACGGTTTACTTCTTTTGAACATGTATTCAAAGTTGCCTTACCCTCTGGTGAACGCATGCACTCTAACCAAATGATGCCTGATAGTGTTGTATTAGTAGGAAACATGAATTTGCCTGCCGATCTCATTGTTATGGACATAATGAGATTTGATGTAATCTTGGGAATGGATTGGTTATTTAAACATTATGCCACAATAGATTGTAGGACTGGAGTTGTTAGTTTTCAACCCCCTGATGGTTTAAACCAAACCTTCCAAGCTCTGAAGAAGAGTAAGGAAATGACTGTAATGACTTCTGTCAATTGTAGACCCTTCCCATGCATAGAGTATTTGTGCTTTTTGGCCAGTGTTTTAGACACACAGCTAGTAGAAAAAGCGAGCCCCGAAAATGTTTTAGTTGTCCAAGATTTTCCGGAAGTATTTCTAAATGACCTTCCTGGTTTGCCACCAGATAGGGAAATTGAGTTTATTGTGGATGTTTACCCCGACGCTGAGCCTGTATCTAAGAATCCATATAGATTATCACCAACAGAACTTAAGGAATTGAAGAAACAGTTGGAGGATCTGTTAGAGAAAGGGTTCATACGCCCTAGCTTTTCACCGTGGGGTGCACCTGTCCTTTTTGTCAAAAAGAAAGATGGATCAATGCGTATGAGCATTGATTATAGAGAATTGAATAAGTTAACAGTCAAGAACAAGTACCCTTTGCCGAGGATTGATGACTTATTTGACCAGCTTAAGGGTGCAAGAGTTTTCTCTAAGATTGACCTTAGATCCGATTATTACCAGCTGAAGGTTAAATCTGAAGATATTCCAAAGACTGCCTTTCGCACAAGGTATGAACATTATGAGTTTTTGGTTATGTCTTTCGGTTTGACAAATGCACCAGCAACCTTCATGGATCTTATGAATAGGGTGTTTCGCGAGTATTTGGACAAGTTTGTCATTGTGTTCATAGATGACATTCTAATCTATTCTAGAACTAAAGAGGAGCATGCAGGACACTTAAACTTGGTGTTAGGATCACTGAGGCAGCACCAACTTTATGCCAAATTTTCTAAGTGTGAGTTTTGGTTGGACAGAGTTCACTTTCTTGGTCACGTGATTTCTGGAGATGGAATATCTGTCGATCCAGACAAGGTTCAAGCAGTCAAGGAGTGGCCCCAACCGAAGAATGTCACTGATATTTGAAGTTTCCTTGGATTAGCAGGATACTATAGAAAATTTATCGAAGGATTTTCAAAGATTACCACACCCCTTACTAGGTTAACAAGGAAAAATGTGAAGTATATGTGGACTGAGGAATGTGAACGTAGCTTTCAGACCTTGAAACAGAAACTGACCAATGCTCCAATCTTAACCCTTCCAGTTGAAGATGGTAAATTTATTATTTATTGTGATGCTTCCAAAATTGGACTAGGTTGTGTGTTGATGCAAGATGGAAAAGTTATAGCTTATGCTTCTAGACAGTTAAAATTACATGAAAAGAATTACCCTACACATGACTTAGAATTAACTGTTGTGGTCTTCCATTAAAGATTTGGAGGCACTATCTGTATGGACAGACTTGTGAGATATTTTCGGATCATAAAAGTCTGAAATACATTTTCACGCAAAAGGAACTGAATATGAGGCAACGTCGGTGGTTAGAGTTTGTCAAAGATTATGATTTTGAGATTAAGTACCACCCTGGCAAGGCGAATGTAGTGGCTGATGCTTTGAGTAGAGTGACTTCTTCGGTCTCTACATTGACTTTAGACATGCCGATAGCTTTAGAGCCCGAATTCCAAAGATTCAACCTAGAAGTTGTGTCTAGTATAACAGCCATACTTTCGACCATATCCTTGAGGCCTACTATTTTAGAGAGAATAAAGGAAGTTCAAATGAATGACACTAAATGCAATAGGTATAAGTTGTGCATGGATTCTACTGACAAGTCGGATTTCAACTGCTCAATTGATGGAATTCTCAAGTTTCAAAATAGATGGTTTATTCCGGCTGATACTGAACTTAGAAGGGAAATCCTATCTGAGGCACATTCTTCTAGACTCTCTATTCATCCCGGAGGTACGAAAATGTACAGAGATCTCAAGCAACATTATTGGTGGCCAGGTATGAAAAGAAGTGTGGCGGAGTATGTGGAGTCCTGTCTGATCTGCCAGCAAGTCAAAGCTGAACATCAGAGGCCTGCTGGAACATTACAACCCTTACTAGTTCCCGAATGGAAATGGGAACAAATAACGATGAATTTTGTTATAGGATTACCTAGAGCAGCGAAGGGTCACGATGCAATTTGGATAATAGTTGATCGTTTAACCAAATCTGCTCACTTTCTGCCAATGAAGATAACATACTCGATGGATCAACTGGCTGAGTTGTATGTGCATGAGGTTGTTAAACTGCATGGAGTTCCAAGCATTATAGTTCCAGACCGAGACTCTAGATTTACATCGAAGTTTTGGAAAAGTTTGCACAAGGCTATGGGAACACAACTTAGTTTTAGCACAGCTTTCCACCCTCATACAGATGGACAATCCGAAAGAACCATTCAAACATTAGAGGATATGCTCCGTGCATGTGTCTTAGACTTTCAAGGTTCATGGAGCAAATACTTGTCCTTGATTGAATTTTCTTATAACAACAGTTTTCAGGCAACAATAGGCATGGCGCCATACGTGGCATTATATGGACGAAAGTATAGATCTCCATTGTATTGGGATGAAGTTGGAGAAGCACGATTGATTGGTCCTGACATCGTACAGCAAACAGTGGAGAAAATTGCTCTTATCTGACAAAGAATCTTGATAGCTCAAAGCCGGTAGAAAAGCTATGCAGACAAAAGGCGAAGAGAACTGGAATTTGAAGTAGGTAATGAAGTTTTCCTTAAGGTGTCACCTTTCAAAGGAGTAGTGAGATTTGGAAAGAGAGGAAAGTTGAACCCCAGATTTATTAGACCATTCACTATTCTGAAGAGAGTTGGGAAAGCAGCCTATCAGTTGCAGCTACCGGCGTCTATGGATGGGATACACAGTGTGTTCCATGTTTCTATGTTGAAGAAATGCATAAGGGATCCATATCAAATCGTGGAACAGCAAGACCTTGAGATTCATCCTACCCTTGCCTACGAAGAGAAACCAGTAAAGCTCTTAGATTATGCAGTGAAGGTATTGCGCAACAAAGAGATTCCCCTAGTGAAAGTCTTGTGGCACAACCAGAATATTGAGGAAACAACTTGGGAACGCCAGCAAGACATGATGGACCAACATCCAGAGTTATTTAGGTACTGAATTTTGAGGACAAAATTCTTTTAAGGAGAGTAGATTGTAACACTAGGTTCTATCGAACCAGCTCTTTTATTATTAATGGTATAAACTTTATTAGTCAATAATTTAAGTAGGGTTATTGAATGATTAGACTAGACAAGGGCATTAGAGTAAATTACATTTTTAAAAGTGGATAACGTATTTAAGGAAAGAGGGATTGGGTTTAATGCACTGTAGCCGCCACCATTTCATACCTTTTCCCTTCCAGTTTTCAGCTCAAGCAGCCGAGCTCTCTAGGCGATTTTCCTCGCCCAATTCTCCTTCGACTTAGGTAAGTTTTCCTCATTTCTCTTATGATATAGTGGTTAAATACCTGAAGGAGTACAATGTGATGATTTTGAGGATGCTGAGATTGAGCGTAGATTCGGGTTTTAGTGGTAAAGGAGGATGCTCAGGTAGTAGAGTTTCTAACTGCATTCCTCGAACCACTGTTTAATTCTTGGTGAGATTTAGTGAAGTTTTGATTTATATTCTGTTATGAACTTAGGTGAGCAGATTCCGATATTGCGCAACAAAGAGATTCCCCTAGTGAAAGTCTTGTGGCACAACCAGAATATTGAGGAAACAACTTGGGAACGCCAGCAAGACATGATGGACCAACATCCAGAGTTATTTAGGTACTGAATTTTGAGGACAAAATTCTTTTAAGGAGAGTAGATTGTAACACTAGGTTCTATCGAACCAGCTCTTTTATTATTAATGGTATAAACTTTATTAGTCAATAATTTAAGTAGGGTTATTGAATGATTAGACTAGACAAGGGCATTAGAGTAAATTACATTTTTAAAAGTGGATAACGTATTTAAGGAAAGAGGGATTGGGTTTAATGCACTGTAGCCGCCACCATTTCATACCTTTTCCCTTCCAGTTTTCAGCTCAAGCAGCCGAGCTCTCTAGGCGATTTTCCTCGCCCAATTCTCCTTCGACTTAGGTAAGTTTTCCTCATTTCTCTTATGATATAGTGGTTAAATACCTGAAGGAGTACAATGTGATGATTTTGAGGATGCTGAGATTGAGCGTAGATTCGGGTTTTAGTGGTAAAGGAGGATGCTCAGGTAGTAGAGTTTCTAACTGCATTCCTCGAACCACTGTTTAATTCTTGGTGAGATTTAGTGAAGTTTTGATTTATATTCTGTTATGAACTTAGGTGAGCAGATTTCCGAAGTAGCTAGCGACCAGACAATTTCCAGAAGCCAGGTAAGTAAAGTATGCATGTGTCTTCGGGCCTACATCACAAAACAGTAGGGTTATGTATCTTGTGAATGATTTTGTATGTCATGCATCATGTTTTTTTAAAGATTACGAAAATGAATTTCCATGTAAGGATGGTAAGGCATGAACTGAATGTGACAGACAAACTATTAAGGGAACTAATCCACCCCTTAACTTATGAAGGGATTTATAACATTGGGAGAATTGATCCCACTCCCAAGGGAACAGAGGGATCAGATCAGCTATTAAGGGAATTCATCCGCCCCTTAATCGAGTAGAGGATGTATAACATTGGGAAAATTGATCCACTTCCCAAGGGAAATGAGGGATCAGATCAGCTATGAATGAACGTGAATGCAACTGAGATGAGAAAGTAGAAATTGCATGTTTAGGAATTTATGTTTCAGCATTTCATTTCATTGCTGCTTTACTTACTTAGCATTAGGCTAATAGATGAGTTTTGTGATGTAGGTGTTGAGGATACTGCAGGTGAATTCTCTGAGTTGGTTGAGGACTATGCTGGTTGGAGGGGTGCATTCAGGCATCGATCTGGCATCTGATGGGGCGGTTTAACTGGTGTCAGTGGTTGAGAAGGTTTAGTGGACAATGATTTCAATTTGAGTATGTTAAACTTTCTGATGATAGAAGTTGCTTGATGTTTTCAAAAAGTACTTTGAGACTTTTCTGATAATAGTATTCTGTTGATTTTTAACACTGGATTATACTGGACTTGAGTAATGCAATGATTTGAATTATTTTTGAATGGTTGTGGTGAAATAAGTAAATTCTTTTCTGTACTTAGAGTTGTGCTTGCATAGCAAAAAATAGTCGAAATGTCGGTCTGTAATTCTATCGGAAGATGTCTTCAGAAAAGCCATCGGATGATGTAGGTTTAATTCTATCAGAAGATGTCTTCAGAAAACCCATCGGATGATGTAGGTTTAATTCTATCAGAAGATGTCTTCAGAAAAGCTATCGGATGATGTAGGTTTAACTCTATCGGAAGATGTAGATTTTGCACTACCGGTATATGCAGTTTATCCTATCAGAAGAAGGGAATGAGAGATTTTGTCGTTTTGTCGTCGGTAGATACGAGTCGCAAAACTTGTCGTCTTGCGATCGGTGGATGTTGGATAATTGATTTATCCGGCTGACGTCATCGGTAGATGCAGTCCACCGAGAGATGTCTTTTGTTTCCAACTCTTCTGGTCCACGTCATCGGTAGAAGCCTTCTATTTGCTGTTTCTGCTTATTCCGTTGACTTTATCCATCGGCAGATGCATTTGACTTCTGCAACTTCCTAAATATTTCACGACTTAAACCTCTATTTCTTTTAGCCGTTTATTTCTTACATTTCCAACAATGTTCATAGTTTTGTTTAACTCTATTGTTGTCCAAAAGATTTCCGCTGCAAATTTTAAATGTTTTGAGATTTTAGCCTATGTCAAATGTTGATTGTTGAGCAAAGTTTTAAAAAAAATATATAATACAGTTGAGATTTCTTAGTCATGTACGAACTTTTGTGTAACGAACCGGGTTCAGATAACTCGGGGCGTTACATTATAGTATCGATTGGAGGCAAAAATCAGAAAGGGATGCCACATTTCGTGCTTTCTGTCACTGGAAATCGACGCATCAATCAACACTAGTCGAGCAAGTGTCTACTGATGGTGATGGCAGAGCCGAGCAAGGTTTAGCACCTCGACAAATATCGATCATGGATGATCATAGGGTGCAAATGTTGACCTGCTGATCGACAGTTGCCATACCAGAGATGGTCAAGGGTTGACCCTTTGCTCAAGATGTCAACCTCTACCAACTTGAGAGCAACAATGGTCAACCTTTGATTAAGATGTCAACCCTTATTTTGAGGTGTCGACCGCTTGGTGGAAACCTGAGAGGGAGAAGTGTCGATCGCTAGGGTCGACCCTTGTTGGTTTCGGTTGACCATGCCGTCCTTAATTTTAGGAAATTTATTCTCTTGGTTAGGTTCCTTGGGTTGATGTAAGATATGCCTATTGTTAGTCTTTGTATATTGATTAGGGTTTTAACGTCGTCCCTTGTTCGTTAGGGTTCCAATCCTTAATTATTTTCCTTTGGAATCTCTCATGTTCTGTATTGGGATTTGATGTCGGGTTGGTTATAGGTTCTGACAATGTCCATATTCCGATAATGTCCCTATTCTCGATACCTCTTTTCTAATGCCTTATTTTTGCTTGCGTGTTTAGATTGGCGGTAAGGCCATAGTCGTCATTGAAGTAAGGATTCTATATTGTACAACTTTGTATAGAATGATTTTCAAAACTTCTTATAGTGTATTGACATCTATGAAAACTTTGATGGACCCTTGTCGTTACCATGTCATTTTTTTTTCATATATGTATGTACGTTGTACACATTTAAATTTATAGTGAATGATATTTCATTTAGTTTGTAATACTTGTATATCTGATGGGTTGATTGTCTTAATTGGGTTGGTCGAGCATTTTTGTTATCGGTCTCTAGTTGTTCAGGGCTACATTGCTCAGACAAATGAAATAACTGGAGTCAGATATGATATTTGTTTTAGGGCTGATTGAGCCTTTTGATATTGATGTTCAGTTGTTTTGGGTTGTATCTGGCTGAGCAACTGTAGTAAGATTGTATGCACTTTTCATTGAGTGAAGGTTGTTTGTTTATATGTTGCGGAATGGGTAATAGGGCGATGACGATGTGTTACTTGGGTTTTGAATTTGAAAACCTGGTTCGCTTGTGACCCTTTGATTCAAGGGTTGTACCGTCATCGAGTTTTTCGCCGATAGCCCGAGTGACGTGGTTGGATCTTTGAATTGCTATCACTTTTCAACTTCTTTCTGACTCATGAGGTTTGTCGAGTCTTCAGATCGCCGTCTTTCTTTGGTTGGTTTTCTAACGAAAACGGTTGAGACATAATATTTGTAGCTACCTAGGTATATAACGATGTTTTTGAACCTACCCCCATGATATCTTGTTGAAGGTGTTTTAAAAATGGTATAAATGACTTAATTAGTTGAAAATTTCTTGTCTCATAAAGCCTGTTTGAAATGAAACAAAACATTTTTTAATGTAAACCACTGCACTTCATTTTTCATTATTGTTTCATGGTTTTGAAAGATAATGATAAAACGGATTTTACATATGCATGAATATGGTATAGGGTTCCCGACGAAGTTAGTCACTTACCCCAAGGACCCCTCCATTTCCCAAGTTAGGATCGTGGAAGTTGTTGCTGATGTCACTCGCTGAGGAGTGGTCCGCTTTCTATTATCCTCTCTTTTTATCTTGAGGGTTATTCTTATTTATCCTAGTGAGGATTTCTTTGGTTGTATTATTTTTTCTTCTTTGGTCTGTATTAATTATTGGGTGTTTGATATTTTATTTCATGTGCAACATTTCATTAGATTATTTAAGTAAACCACTATATTATTTATTGTTACGTGAACTTCGACGAATTTGATGTGGGCCAAGACTCAATTTATTTTAGAGTCTTCTGCTGTCAAATCTAGTCTTGAGTTGAGTGGCTGGGTCTTCTATGAGGATCAGGTCGCTTAACCCACCATTTATGTCTAGGCCCACCTACGAGTCATGACATTGGGTGAGTTTCCTATACTAAACTAGTGATTTCAAGTAATCTAGGGAGTGTGCGGAAATAGTTTGTTTATAAAAAAAAAAGTGAAATAAAATCAAATTAAGTTCAATCTACTATTTAAAAAAAGTAATGTCACCGCTATGCGACTAGAAAATCACAAAGGAGAAAGAACTCACTTAAAAACCCTAAGCATTAGTGTCATAGGTGTAAAAGGGAGAAAATAATCATCAAGAAAGATAATGACATATAAACAATAGCTTAAATAGTATTTAAGGATTTTCCCACGAGACACGACATCGTAAGCCATCCCTTAATATACTCACACAACAAAAAACTTGCTTAAATTTTAGCATGAGCACAACAAACAACAATCCTTGCTAGGGTCAAGCAAGCATTGTATCCTCAATTTGTAAGTACAATAATAATACAATGCATGTACATAACAAAATATGTAAAAAAATATACATTGATGATAAAAGTTAACATATTGTGAGACATGACACAACCAAAGTATGAAATATTACTTAAAATAAGGTTTTGAAAAGCATGAAAGGCATGATTGAATATAATAGATACAACTCTTATCTCCACGGTGTCCACCTCTTAACACTGTTAAAAATTTTCAATTTCTAATCTAATCCAACGAAAAAATCCATGGTAGCTATTTTTGTATTCTCATCAGTACACTGCTAAAACTCTAAAAATAATTGTTAAATCTTATAATTAAAACATGACCTAACTTTTGAAACCATATAAATAAATTCACAAAACAGCCTAAACTAAGCCTTGAAATGCAGCCAACAGGTAATGCTTGCACGACAGGAAAACACTTTTCAACACTGCATCACCAATGCTACTGTCAGCATTGTGGCATCCCTCTTAGCTTAAGAGCAATAAAGCTTAATGATTAACATGATTAAAGAGAAAACATTTCTAAGTTGATTAGGATTTGATACTATAATCTTGCATGAATAAAAATTATGATTTATGATTGACAATGTTTACTATTATTTAGATACTTAGATGAAAAATTTATATATTTATTTTGATTAAAATACACTCGAAAGTGGGTATTAAAAAATTCTAACACGTTTGTTAGGTTCTTGAGGTTAATGTTAGTGTTTATAAGACTTGCACAATAAAACTAAGGAAATGAAGTAAGAGAGATCGACCAGTCTAGCAAGGGGTCAACCAACGAAGTATCCAAGAGCAACAATTTTTCCATAATTTGCTGAAGATTCAACCGGTCTAGCAAGGGGTCAAACGCAAAGTATTCGAGAGCAACACATTATGAAAACCTAGTGAAGAGGTCGATCAACAATGGCATGTGTCGACTGAGGCTGTCTATATAGCCCAGGATGATAGTCGACTAGAGAAACTCTAGAAAGCAGTGAAACTCTAAGTTACGTAGAAGCAGTTGACCGGTGCTCCAGGAGGTCGACCAAAGCGATCTACCAAGCAAGTCAAAAAATGACAACTATAAAATGACAACTATTTGTATAAGTGGTTGACCACAACTTCAGATTTTTGAAGGCAATTATAAATAGAGGCCGCCTCTACCATGTGAATGACCTTGAGAAAAATTTGCAACGAAGTGCTGCCATTTTTTAACTTGCAAATTTAGACCCTTCATAGTCAAGACATTCGGTTACTCTCTCCCATATTTAATTTGAGATTTACATTTGTGAGAGTGTGGGTCTTGTACGCCAAAGTTTTGAAAACCTCTGCAATTATTTTAGAGAACGATTTAAGGATGACACCATTATAAAGAGTCAACTGTAAAGCCTTGATTGATGTCTGGAAGATCAATCAATCAATATCTGAAAGTTTTAGTTGCAAAAAAGTCTTTAAGGAGGGGCCTTGAAGCTCAAACGTAGACAAAGTTGGTCAAACCGCATTAACAACATAGTTTCCACCCTCTAGCAAACACTGTTCAACACTGCGCCACAATGCTACTGTTGGCATTGGGACATCACTCTTAGCTTAAGAGCAATTAAACTTATTTTTACTTATGATTAACATGATTGAAAAGAAAGCAATTCTAAGTTGATTAGAATTTGATATTGTGTTCATGTAACACCCGACAATTTCGGCCAGGTGATTTTCTTAACCGATTTAACTGTCACCTTTTATCGACCTTTTTGCTTTTAAATTAATGCCTGATTTATTGAATTTCAAGTAGGGTGAAACTATGTTGGGTGGCACAATTGTAATTAAGATGGATTTTAATTAGCATAAATAGGAAATAGAAATCCTTAAACCTCATTAAAACCCCACTGTAGCCGACATTTCCTCTCTCGGCGATTTCCCTCTTCTCTAGAGCTCTTCCTCTCCCTCTCTCTCTCGGCCAACTACTCCTTCATCGACGATCGATTCTTCAGTCTCCACTCTGAAAATCCACGCTCTAGGTAAGACTTAGACAATGCAGTTGTGGTTAGTTACTTAGAGCTCTATTTTTAGCTAAGACTCGTAGTTTCGGATTCATCATTGGCCGAGTAATAGTAGTGGCATTTGTAATCTGTGGTTAGTTACTAGGTTGAATCCGGTTATTTTTAGGTTTTGTAAGTTAATCAGCGCACACTAGGTGCTCGACTAAGAAGATTTAGAAATATATGCGTTAGATTCTAGGATGACTTTTGGTTAGAACTTTTAGGAGTTTTTTTAACACTATAATGTGAATTGCTTTTAGGTGAAGAAGTCTAAAGAGAAGTGTTCAAGTTTGCTAAGGAAACCAGGTAAGTGAGTGAGTAGGATTCCCGGCCTTTAGGTCCCTACATCACGAGGGTACTAAGTTAAAGTTTGTCTATATGGTTATGATATGTGAGTTAGCAACATGATTATTTGTTGAATGATTTATCTGTACTTCTAGTCTGATGAAATAAGTGTATTCATACTCATGCTTCATGATTGTTTCCTTTTCAAGCATATGTAAATGTTTTAAGTGCATGTTTTTCCTTCACGATTAAGATATGAAAATGAAACTTATGTAACAAGAATTAAGAGAGGGTTGGGGGCAGTTTGGCGTATGTCACTGTCCAAAAGGAGGACCATGAATATGGCCCGCAAGGGACTACGTACACTTTCACTGTTAACCCCCTTTTCGGCACAAATCCTCCCTTAATCCACATGATGTAAATGATGAACAAGAACGTGATGTAAACGATGAACAAGAACATGAACAAGAATGTAATGAGAAATGATTATGTAAATGTGTTCTTTTCAACTGTGCATTCATGCATACATGTTAGTATTGCACTCCTTACTAAGCATTAGGCTTATAGTTTAAACCTTATGATGTAGGTGACGAATTATCAGATGAGGATTTCAAACCCAAAGAAGATGTCTAGGATTGGTTGCTAGATGGTGCTCAGGGTGACAGATTGTGGCTGGAAAGGCGAGTATGACCCGTGGTTTCTGCTCCTAAGTTGTTAGTAAGAATAATGATTACTGATGCCTTAAGTAGAATGAGATTTTCTGATTATGATGGATTTTGGGATTGTCGAACTAAATTCCTAAGTTAAAGATGATTATTAGAATGAAGAATGACCTGTTTTAATTAAGTCTTCCGCTACACGTATTTTGGATGAGTCTATGATTTATACCTGTACAAGTTTATTTTAGTCAAGTCGAAGTCTGTAAAAGTCAAGATGCCTTGTATCGTAGATGTTTTAAATCAGTAGATGTTGATTATTACAATCGGCAGATGCTAGAAATTCCTTACTCACCGGTAGAGGTCTTCTATCGGATGATGATTATATGTCACGTGTGATGCACATGTCAATCGGTAGATGCTGATTTTTACAATCAGCATATGCTAGAAATTCCTTACTCACCGGTAGAAATCTTTTATCGGATGAGGATTATTATGTCACGTGTGATTCACATGTTAACCGGTAGATGTAGATGTTTTTGCTATCGGAAGACGTGAGTATTAAGTCTTGTCCTTTTGTGACCGGATGATGCTTATTATGTCACGTGTGATTCACATGTCAACTGGTAGATGCAGATGTTTTTGCTATTGGAAGAAGTGAGTATTAAGTTTTGTCGTTTTGTGATCGGATAATGTGGGCGAATATGCTTCGTCGTTTAGTAATCGGTAGAGGTCTTCTACCGGGCGATGTCCATGAGTCACGTGAAACGCTCATGTCCATCGGTAGATGTCTACTACTGGGCGACGTCTATTGTGTCACGCAGAGTGCACGTGACGTTTGGGAATGTGTTCTTATCGGTAGATGTCTGCAAATCCATGCAGCCCGTGAACGATGAAGACGGGTGGTCGGAGGGCACTCTCCTTCTGCCCGAACACGTTATGGAACCGATATCTCAGTCATGTCGTTCGACTCTGTGACTGACTGTGTCGATAGTCTTATGAAGGAGCCGAGTTTTTTTTGAAGGGTTCAGTTTTGTCAGATATGGCATTGTCTTTGAGTACTGTAAAAATATATATATATATATATATATAGAGTAAACTTAGTGTAAATGATCTAAGAAAGTTATGAATCAGTCTCAGCCCTAATGGAGTCGTTACAATTATGGTATCATAGCAAAAACGGGTTCTAAAATCGATTCTGCAGACTGCCTTCCAGCATAAATTGTCACGTGAGCACACTCCAACAACTGTAAGTGTTTATGATTTTAGTAATGTCATTACGTTAAGATGTGCTTATGATTATTTGTTTAGGAATCTCAAAATGCTAAGAGGTCAACAAAGAGAGAATAGTGAGGATAGTAACACCATCGCTCAGCTAACCGAGTTGGTTATTTGCCAGTCCCGTCAAATTGAGAAGTGGGTGGCTGCTAGGGAAGAGCTAGGGAATTCTAGCTCAAATATGACTCACGACAATGGAAGCGAGCGTTTTCACCGCCTTCGACCTCCAGTATTCAATGGTCAAGTTTCGGATCCTATTTATGCTGAGGAGTGGATTTCGGACAATTGAGGACATGTTCAAGTATGCCAATGTGGAAGATGGGGACAAGGTCACATGTGCTGTTTTTCATCTTGCATTGGGTGCAAGGCATTGGTGGGACTCAATTCAGAGCACTACAAATGCGGAAACTATGACTTGGGCGTGGTTCAAGAGGGCTTTTTATGACAAGTATTTTAGCCGAGCGGTTCGAGCCAGCAAAAAGATGGAGTGTATGCAGCTGCGCCAAACCGGTTCTGTGGCTGATTACATCTGTAAGTTTGAGGCCTTGTCCAGGTTTGCACCCCGTCTGGTGGATGGTGAGGAAGACAAGATTCACTAGTTTGTCCATGGACTGAAGCCGAGCCTCTTCCAGGGAGTGAAGACTGCAGGGATCCATAACATACCTTATTCCGAAGTGGCTGCTAAGGCTTTGGAATTGGAAGAAGTTGAGTTAACAGTGCAAGGACAACGTGAACCGCTAAGGAAGTTCATCAAGGAGACTCAGCCACCACCGCGCCAGGGCAGAGGTTGGCAACCACAACCTAATAGAGGACCGCAGCAACAGCTGAAAGGTGTGAAGAGACCCTTCAATCCAAATGATGATCAAGGAAAAGGGAAACGACCTCTAGCTCCTCTATGTTCTACCTGCCAGAAGAATCACCATGACGAATGTAAATTATATTCTGGCCATTGCTATAGATGTGACAAGGTTGGACACATGGTCAGAGATTGCCCTATGACGCCAGACCCAAACCGAGCAAGAGTAGCGCCTAGAGTCTATGCTTTAATGGAAGATGAGGATGCAGTGCAGCATACGGTCATAATAGGTACAATTATGATCTGTGATATTTCTGCTTATACACTTATAGATATGGGAGCCACACACTCGTTTGTATCAACTTTGTTTGTATGTAAGCATAGGTTAGAACTCTTGCCAGCCGAGAGGTCATATAGTGTTATGTTACCGTCAGGGAAGTCCTTACATTCAAAGCAGATAGTAAAAGGTGATATTATGTCATTAGGAGATAGGAAGTTATATGTAGAGTTGATCGTAATTGACATGAGGGGATATGAAGCTATACTATGAATGGATTGGTTATGTAGACATTATGCCACGATAAGTTGTAGGTATGGATTAGTTGAATTCCGACCCCCAAACGGAGATCGTTATTCCTTCCAAGCCATCCCAAAAATAAGTAAAATGCCAATTATATCCTCACTAGAGACTCAACGATTATTGAAGGGTGGTTGTGAGAGTTTTCTAGCTAGCATAATTGATGTCCGGGTGAAAAATAAGGTAGAACTTCAAGATATTCCTATAGTCCGAGAGTTTCCAGAAGCATTTTTGGATGACTTGCCTGGGTTACCACCTGATAGAGAAATAGAGTTTGTAATCGATACATATCCTGAGGCATTATCTGTGTCTAAGAACCCTTACCGCATGACACCCATTGAGCTGAAGAAATTAAAAGTCCAACTATAGGAATTAGTAGACAAGGGATTGATACGCCCTAGTTGTTCTCCCTAGGGTGCACCTGTCCTATTTGTTAAGAAGAAGGACGGTTCTCTTAGAATGTGCATAGATTACAGAGAACTAAACAAGTTAACAATCAAAAATAAATATCTCTTACCCCGAATTGACGACTTGTTTGACCAACTACAAGGAGCTAAGGTATTTTCAAAAATTGACTTACGTTCGGGTTATTACAAACTGAAGGTTAAGAAGAGTGATATACCAAAGACAGCATTCAGAACCCGATATGGACATTACGAATTTCTTGTGATGTCGTTTGGATTGACAAATGCACCTGCAGCTTTTATGGACTTGATGAACCGTGTGTTTCGTGAGTATTTGGACAAGTTTGTGATTGTGTTTATAGATGACATCCTAATTTACTCACGGACTAAAGCTGACCATGAAAAACACTTAAGAGTAGTTTTGACGACATTAAAACAGCAGCAACTCTATGCCAAGTTATCCAAATGTGAGTTCTGGTTGGATAAGGTCAACTTTCTAAGCCATGTCATTTCTGCTGAGGGCATATCTGTAGATCCAACCAAAATTCAAGCAATAAAGGATTCGCCCCAACCAAGGAATGTTAGCGAAGTCCGAAGTTTCCTTGGTTTGGCAGGTTATTATAGGAAGTTTATTAAGGGATTTTCAATGATTGCCAAACCCTTAACTAGTCTAACAAAGAAGGACCTTAAATATTCTTAGACAAGAGCTTGTGAAGAGAGTTTCCAGACCCTGAAACTGAAGTTGACGACAGCTCCACTTTTGGCACTCCCAACTGAGGAAGAGAGATTTAGTGTCTATTGTGACGCATCCAAAGTTGGTCTGGGATGTGTTCTAATGCAAGAAGGCAAGGTTGTGGCGTATGCCTCTAGGCAGTTGAAGAGTTATGAGCATAATTACCCCACTCACGATTTGGAATTAGCCGCGGTTATCTTTGCATTAAAGATTTGGAGACATTATTTGTTTGGTCAGCAGTGTGAAGTGTTTTCTGACCATAAGAGCTTGAAGTATCTCTTTACACAAAAGGAATTAAACATGAGACAAAGACGTTGGTTAGAGTTCGTTAAGGATTATAACTTTGAAATTAAGTATCACCCGGGTAAGGCTAACGCTGTAGCCGATGCATTAAGCAAAATGTCAAAGACAATGCAGCCTGTGGTGTCAACCATGTCATTACCCTTGAAGGTTGAGATTCAGAAATTCGAGTTGGAGATAGTTCCGGAGTTATCGGCATTGCTTTCGGCATTATTTATTCGGCCAACTATTTTAGATAAGATTAAAGAGGCACAGCAGAAGGATTCAAAGGAGAAGAGTTTCATAGTGAATAAGTTGAAGGACGCCTCTTCAGAGTTCAGTCTCTCCAAAGATGGTATTTTGAGATTTAGGAATCGATGGTATGTTCCAAGTGATGAAGAATTACGTAGGTTGATCTTGGCCGAGGCGCACTCGTCTCCTTTTTCTGTATACCCCGGCAATACCAAGATGTTTCGGGACATAAAGTTATTTTACTGGTGGCCAAATTTGAAGAGGGATGTTGCCAAGTATGTTGAATAGTGTTTGCTATGCCAGCAAGTTAAGGCAGAGCATCAACGTCCGGGAGGTACCCTTCAACCCTTACCGATCCCTAAATGGAAGTGGGAAAACATTGCCATGGATTTTGTTGTAGGATTACCTAAGACAACTAAAGGTCATGACAGCATTTGAGTTGTAATTGACTGATTGACGAAATTAGCTCACTTCCTACCTGTAAAGACGACTTACACGATGGACCAGCTCGCTAACCTGTATGTTCAGGAAATTATCAGATTGCATGGGATTCCGATATCAATTGTCTCAAATCGTGATCCCAGGTTCACCTCGAGATTTTGGCAAAGTCTTCAAGACACGTTAGGATCAAAGTTGACCCTCAGCACTGCTTTTCACCCTCAGACTGATGGACAATCCGAACGGACAATTCAGACACTCGAGGATATGTTAAAAGCTTGTGTGCTAGATTTCTAGGCATCTTGGAGTCCAAACCTGCATTGGTTGAATTCTCCTACAACAATAGTTTCCAGTCCACCATTGGTATGGCACCATACGAAGCTCTGTATGGCAGGAAATGCAGATCACCCTTATATTGGGATGAAGTTGGCGAAGCAAAACTTCTAGGCCCTGAAATTTTGCAGCAGATGTCAGACAAGATCTCTATTATTAGGAAAAGAATGATGACAGCACAAAGCCGACAGAAAAGTTATGCTGACCAAAGGAGGAGAGATCTTGAGTTTGCCGTTGGAGATGAAGTTTTCCTTAAGATTTCACCGTTTAAGGGAGTTTTAAGATTCGGCAAGAAGGGAAAGCTTAGTCCACGATTCATTGGTCCATTCCCTGTCTTGCCAACGATTGGCAGTATAGCTTATAAGTTGCAATTACCTCCATCACTGGAAAAGGTTCATAATGTTTTTCATGTGTCGATGCTAAGAAAATGCATACGTGATCCAACGCAGGTTGTTAGGCCAACAGAGTTCGAAATTGAGCCAACACTAATGTATGAAGAGAAACCTGTTCGAATTTTGAAATCTGCAGTCAAGACTCTGCGGAATAAAGAGATCCCACTAGTTAAAGTTTTGTGGATGAATCATGGCATTGAAGAAGACACATGGGAGCGACAGCAGGACATGTTGATCAAATATCCAGAGCTTTTTGTTTGATCAATTTTTTAGCACGAAAATTTTGTTTGAGGGGTGGATGTAACACCCGACAATTTCGGCCAGGTGATTTTCTTAACCGATTTAACTGTCACCTTTTATCGACCTTTTTGCTTTTAAATTACTGTCTGATTTATTGAATTTCAATTAGGGTGAAACTAGGCTGGGTGGCACAATTGTAATTAAGATGGATTTTAATTAGTATAAATAGGAAATGGAAATCCTTAAACCTCATTAAAACCCCACTGTAGCCGACATTTTCTCTCTCGGCAATTTCCCTCTTCTCCAGAGCTCTTCCTCTCCCTCTCTCTCTCAGCTAGCTACTCCTCCATCGACGATCGATTCTTCAGTCTCCACTCCGACAATCCACGCTCTAGGTAAGACTTAGACAATGCAGTTGTGGTTAGTTACTTAGAGCTCTATTTTCAGCTAAGACTCGTAGTTTCGGATTCATCATTGGCCGAGTAATAGTAGTGGCATTTGTAATCTGTGGTTAGTTACTAGGTTGAATCCGGTTATTTTTAGGTTCTGTAAGTTAATCTGCGCACACTAGGTGCTCGACTAAGAAGATTTAGAAATATATGCTTTAGATTCTAGGATGACTTTTTGTTAGAACTTTTAGGAGTTTGTTTAACACTGTAATGTGAATTGTTTTTAGGTGAAGAAGTCTGAAGATAAGTGTTCAAGTTTGCTAAGGAAACCAAGTAAGTGACTGAGTAGGATTCCCGGCCATTAGGGCCCTACATCACGAGGGTACTAAGTTAAAGTTGATTATGATGTCCGAAAGTTGTTTGTGATATTGTCTGTATGGTTATGATATGTGAGTTAGCAACATGATTATTTGTTGAATGATTGATTTATCCTTTTAGTCTGATGAAATAAGTGTATTCATACTCATGCTTCATGATTGTTTCCTTTTCAAGCATATGTAAATGTTTTAAGTGCATGTTTTTCCTTCACGATCAAGATATGAACATGAAACTTATGTAACAAGGACTAAGAGAGGGTTGGGGGCCGTTTGGCGTATGTCACTAACCAAAAGGAGGACCATGAATAGGGCCCGCAAGGGACTATGTACACTTTCACTGTCAACCCCCTTTTCGGCACAAATCCTCCCTTAATCCACATGATGTAAATGATGAACAAGAACGTGATGTAAACGATGAACAAGAACATGAACAAGAATGTAATGAGAAATGATTATGTAAATGTGTTCTTTTCAACTGTGCATTTATGCATACATGTTAGTATTGCACTCCTTACTAACCATTAGGCTTATATTTTAAACCTTATGATGTAGGTGATGAATTATCAGGTGAGGATTTCAAACCCAAAGAAGATGTCTAGGACTGGTTGCTGGATGGTGCTCAGGGTGACAGATTGTGGCTGGAAAGGCGAGTATGACCCGTGGTTTCTGCTCCTAAGTTGTTAGTAAGAATAATGATTAGTGATGCCTTAAGTAGGATGAGATTTTCTGATTATGATGGATTTTGGGATTGTCGAACTAAATTTCTAAGTTGAAGATGATTATTATTATGAAGAATGACCTGTTTTAATTAAGTCTTCCGCTACACGTATTTTTGACGTGTCTATGATTTATACCTGTACAAGTTTATTTTAGTCAAGTCGAAGTCTGTAAAAGTCAGGATGCCTTGTATCGTAGATGTTTTAAATCGGTAGATGTTGATTATTACAATCGGCAGATGCTAGAAATTCCTTACTCACCGGTAGAGGTCTTCTATCGGATGATGATTATATGTCACGTGTGATGCACATGTCAATCGGTAGATGCTGATTATTACAATCGGCAGATGCTAGAAATTCCTTACTCACCGGTAGAGGTCTTCTATTGGATGATGATTATTATGTCACGTGTGATTCACATGTCAACCGATAGATGTAGATGTTTTTGCTATCGGAAGATGTGAGTATTAAGTCTTGTCATTTTGTGACCGGATGCTGCTTATTATGTCACGTGTGATTCACATGTCAACCGGTAGATGTAGATGTTTTCGCTATCGAAAGAAGTGAGTATTAAGTCTTGTCGTTTTGTGATCGGATGATGTGGGCGAATATGCTTCATCGTTTAGTAATCGGTAGAGGTCTTCTACCGGGCGATGTCCATGAGTCACGTGAAACGCTCATGTCCATCGGTAGATGTCTACTACTGGGCGACGTCTATTGTGTCACGCAGAGTGCACGTGACGTTTGGGAATGTGTTCTTATCGGTAGATGTCTGCAAATCCATGCAGCCCGCGAACGATGAAGACGGGTGGTCGGAGGGCACTCTCCTTCTGCCCGAACACGTTATGGAACCGATATCTCAGTCATGTCGTTCGACTCTGTGACTGACTGTGTCGATAGTCTTATGAAGGAGACGAGTTTTTTTTTTAAGGGTTCAGTTTTTTCAGATATGACATTGTCTTTGAGTACTGTAAAAAAATATATATATAAAGAGTAAACTTAGTGTAAATGATCTAAGAAAGTTATGAATCAGTCTCGGCCCTAATGGGGTCGTTACAGTTCATGAATGAATAACAAATATTATTTATGACAGAAACGATTACCATTACATGATGAAATTATATATTTATTTTCATTAGAAATACACTCGAAAGTTCGTATTTGAAAATTCTAACATGTTTCTTAGGTCCTTGCAATTTTTATTGTTTATAAGACTTGCATAATTAGACTAAGGAAGGGATATAAGAGAGGTCAACTAGTATAGCAAGGGGTCGACCAAGAAAGTACTCGAAAGAAACAATTTTTCAATAATCTATTGAAAGGTTGACTAGTCTAGAAAGGGGTCGATCGCCAAAGTACCCAAGAGCAAGACATTACAAAAACCTATTAAAGAGGTCGATCAACAATGGCATGGGTTGACCGAGGTTGTCTATTAGCCAAGATGAGGACCGACTTAAGAAACTCTAGAGAATAATGAAAATTCTAAGTTACATAGAAGTGGTGGACCGGTGCTACAGGAGGTTGACCAAAGTGGTCTACAAGAGGGTCGACCAAGCAAGTAAAAAAAATCAGAATACTATCATGGAGAGATCAACCTACTTGTATAAGTGGTTGACCGCAACTTCGGATTTTGAAGGCAAGTATAAACAGAGGCACCCTCTGCCATGTGAATGACCTATTTTTTAACTTGCATCTTTAGAGCCTTCATAGTCAATCCATTCAGTTACTCTCTCCCATATTTAATTTGAGCTTTACATTTGTGAGAGTGTGGGTCTTGTACGCCAAACTTCCAAAAACTTCTGCAATTATTTTGAGGAATGATTCAAGGGTGACAGATTCCTCAAAGATCAATCAATCAATATCGAAAAGTTTTATTTGCAAAAAAGTCTTCAAGGAGGAGTCTTGAAGGGCAACTGCATTAACAACTTAGTTTTCACCCTCTTGCCCTTCTCTTTTATTTTTGCATTTTGGGTTCATATTGGCTTGTTTATCTATTAAAAAGGAAGAAACAATAACATTGTGTAATAGCATACTAATATAGTTTTTAATCTCAAAAAAAATTTAATAACCTAATTCACCTCCCCCCGCCCCAACTGGAAATGTTGTTCAACACTGCGGTCGCAGTGGTACTTTTGGCGTTTTGACATCCCTCTTAGCTTAAAAGCAATTAATCTTATATTTTTTTATAGCTAACATGATTAAAAAGAACGCAATTCTAAGTTGATTAGGATTTGATATTGTGTTTGTGCATGAATAACAATTATGGTTTATGATTGAAATGATTACCATTATTTGGATACCATTCTTAGATGATGAATTTATATCTTTATCTTCATTAGAAATATAGTCGAAAGTGGATATTTGAAAATTCTAACATGTTTATTAGGTAATTGTAATTAACGTTTGTGTTTATAGTACTTGCACAACTAAACTAAAGAAAGGATGTAAAAGAGGTCGATTAGTCTTGCAAAGGGTCGATTGAGAAAATACACGAGAGCAACAATTTTCTATAATCTGCTGATGGGCCGACCACTCTAGCATTGGGTTGACCACCAAAGTACCTGAGAGCAACACATTACAAAAACATGTTGAAGAGGTCAACCAACAATGGCACGACTCGACTGAGGCTGTCGATTAGGCCAAGATGAGGGTCTACTTGTGAAACTCCACAGAGCAGTGAAAATTATAAGTTACGGCGATCGGTGCTCCATGAGGTCAACTGAAGCAGTCTACTAGAGGGTCGACCAAGCAAGTCAAAAAATACACTATTGTCATGAAAAGATCGACCTATTTGTATAGGTTGTTGACTGAAGCTTTGAATTTTTGAAGGCAACTATAAATAGAGGCACCCTCCACCATGCAAATGATCTTGAGCAAAATTTGCAACAAAGTGTTGCCATTTTTTTTCTTGCAAGTTTAGCCATTCATATATTGTCTCTCATATTTTAATTTGACATTTACATTTGTGAGAGTGTGGGTCTTCTATGCCAATCTTTCACAAACCTCCGCAATATGAATGTTGAAGCAATAAACATTTTATATTGTGTAGTTAATATGGATGAGCTTAATAGGTTGATAGAATGTGATAATGCATATGAGAATTGGAAATTACTTGGATTACACACGAGGGCACAAACCAAGTGAAAGAAAATAAATTGAGTATGCTAGTGCATTGAGTATGAACTATTTGTTAAGGATAAAGATGAGATTATTAATCAAAAGTTTACTCGATCTACTAACATTACTAGTAGGTTAAATATCTTGGTAGGATTTATCCCAACGAAGAGTTGGTTATAAAAATCATGCGATGTCTACCAAGAACATTGCAACCCAAAGTAATGACGATTCAAGAGCTGAATGATCTCAAGGTACTCAAGTTGGAGATGTTCATTAGATCTCTTAAAACACACGTGATTACGATGAAGGCTAATGAAAATGAAGAATAAAAAGAGAAGAAAGTCTTAAAAAAAACTTTGCTCTCAAAACCTCATAAAAAATCCAAGTAAAATTCGAAAAAGAAGAAAATGATGATGAGATTGCTTTCATTACAAGAAGCCTTAGCGAATTCCTCGAATCAAAAAAGTGGCAAGGAAATATGGTTACAAAAGGGGATAGGCCACAAAAAGAAAAGAAGTCACTTGCTTTTAGTGTTGAAAGTCAAGGCACTTCAAAGCCGATTGTATTCAAGCCTAGAAGGCACCAAAGGTATTAAAAAAGAGAGAGGTGAAATCTACTTTCGATTATAGTGAAGAAGACACGTCATCTGATGACGAAAAAGTTAGCAACATGTGCTTCATAGCTAAAGAAAATGAGGTAAGTGATTCCTTTAGTGATTTGAATTACGTTGTTGATGAAAATGTGTTGATTGATGCCTTCAATAATTTGGTTGAGCCATTTAATTTACTCAAGTTTAAGTAAAAAAAAAAATTAAAGAAGGAGAATGTTGATCTAATAAAGAAACATGCTAGTGTAAGATTATCTTTGGAAAAAGAAATTATTGATTTCAAAGGTAAAAATAATGATTCGAGTAATATTGTTTTTAAGTTCACAAGTGGTAGTAGAAACTATGTTATTGGAAAAACAAAGAGTAACATTCAACAAAGTCTGAATTGGATATGAATCTTTTAAAAAAGACAAAAAACTTCTAGGAATTTATTTGTTGGTGTAACTACTTGTCATTCATGCAATAGGGTATATTATAAATCTTTTATGTGTCCATTTAAGTTGAATAATAAGAAGTTGTCTACTAATTTGATTTGTGTTCCTAAATGAAGCATTTCTAACTCTCAAGGATCCAAGAAAATTTAGCTACCAAAGAATAGAAATTAATTTTTCCTTATAAGTTGGAAATTCTCCCAAGGAGGATGAATGGTTGGTTGATAATTGATGCTAAAGGCACGTAATGGGAGACTTCTCAAAGTTCAGCTCTATCACTGTTAGAGGTAAAAAAGGAAATATTATTGAGATTGAAAATATAGGTATTTTTAACCCTATTATTGAAAATGTGTTTGTGGTTGATGGATTAAAGATAACCTCTTTTGTATTAGTCTAATTTATGGAAAAGACTATAAGATTATTTTTTAATCCCAAATTTGCAAGATTGATGATAGTTCATATGGAAAAATTTTATTTATTAGTTATACAAATGAGAATGTCTATACTACTAATTTAAAAAATATCTCTTATTTTGAAGGAAAATGTTTTACCACAAATTCTTCAATTAAATTGTTGGTCTTGACATATGAAATTAGAACATGTAGGAATGAACTCCTTAACTAAAATTTATAGAAACAACTTAGTTAGAGGATCTTCTTAAAATCTTATTTGAAAGTGATAAAGTTTGTGATGCATGTTATATGTGAAAATGATAAAGTTTGTGATGCATGTTAAATGAGAAATCAAACAAGGAATTCTTTTCCTTCTAAAATTATTGTATTCTCATCCAAATCCCGACGGATTAGGATTCCCGAGGTGGAAAAATTCAAACCGACAATGATGACCTAGTCAACTAACAGACGTTCCTTAAGTGGGAACCTTCACACACGACATACACATCCAACCTGACATCCCGAATTAGGATATCATCATCAATTCAATCCAACTAAAAAATATATATTTAATAAATTGAAATATACACATCATCATTATCATCCATCTTTACATTATAATACTCTAGCGGAAGCGTAAATAAAATAAATACATAAGTCAGTCACGACATGTCACTTTACAACCCAAAAGTCCTATGTCTCATTGTACGTTGTACCTTGCCTTGGTTTCTCCGTACTGGTGAACGTCCTTGCTATTTGAAAACTATGAATATCCACGAAATGAATCATTGGCCCAGCAAATAAATCTAACGACTAAAATAGTTAGCCCAAACCCTATCCACACTATCTAGACCCATACGTCATCCTCCATCTAATCATAATTATTTGGAAATCATCTTAAATCAAATATGTTTTTGATTTGAAATTCATGTCCTTTATATAAAAATGCATGTAGGTTCATAATTCGAACTGTTTAAATTTCATTAAAACAATTAATGCTTTAAAATCCAAGCCCCTCTGTTAAAAACCCATCAACCATTGTTTTAAAATCATTTTTAGTAATTAAGTAAATATGATCCATTATAATAAATATACATGATTTAAATCCATCCATTTTCAATGAATAATCAAATCCAATGCAATTAAAAAATAATGCAGGATTTAAAACTATTTTCTTTCCATCATATTTTGCAAATAAATCTATGTTATTTTAACATTTAATTTGAAATGTAAAAATACAATCCACTCTAATTGACTCATATGACCATCACACACCTACACGTTCCCGGGCTTTCACCGGTAGGGTTGTAGGACCCACACAATGCTTCCCCGCGAGGTTTAGGAACTTCAACCCAAGGAGGACATGCAGTTAATCTCCCAATATTTTTATAGTCATACTATCACACACGAAGAGGCGAGACCAATTCAGTGGGTTCTTATGTTACCATCGCTTTCCTTCTCCCTCCTTCATAAATGCATGCTTTAAAAACAGTTATAAAGCGATGCTATGCATATACAAAACACGCACTCACCTATGAATTTGATATTTAAAATTCAATATGCTCAATGCAAGATAAAATGTAGTTATCAAAAATGTTGCGTTTAACGATTTAATATAATCAAATTTAAAACCACATTTCCATAAAATCCGATTTAAACAACATTTCATAAAAATCAAAATTAAATCAATTCTTTTCACAATTAATTTTAATTTGAATTAAAAACAACATCTAATCCTCACTTCATGTAGCAACCAGTAATTGTCGGCCTTGATTTTAATAACAACATTTTGTGACTTTTATTTTTATGGAATTAAGTAAATTTGATTGGTTGCTTAAATAGGTTAAAGTTGGTTAGTCAAGGGCATATGTGTAATTTGTAAAGCTTGTGATATAAATGAAGGGTTTAGTGGAGGATTTAGCCGCCACATTATTTCTTTCCTTTTTGGTGCTCAGCTCGGCAGGTTCTCTCGGCGATTCCCCTGCCTGATTTCTTCAACCTAGGTGAGTTTTACTTTGATTTCTTGCTGTATTAGTGACTATAGATGATAGAGCGGATTATAGATGCGTGTTTTGGGAATGCTATGAGTGAGAGTTGAGTTTGGGTTTTGTGAGGAATTGAGAATGCTCGAAGAACAGAGCTCCTAACTAGCTTCCTTAGACTTCTGGATAGTTTAGAATGAGGTTTAGTGAAGATCTAATTGATACTCTACCTATGGCTTTAGGTTCGAGCAAAACTCCCGAAGTAGCTTGCAACCAAACATTTCCAGGAAGCCGGGTAAGTAGAGTATGCGTGTACCTTTGGGCCTACATCACAAAACAGTAGGGTGTATGTATGTTTTGCATGATTTCAACCAGTTTTGCATGTATCATGTTTTTGAAAGAACACGAAAATGAATTTATTGATATAATGGCATGGTGAGACATGAACAGATTGAATCAGATTAGCTATTAAGGGAATTAATCTGCCCCTTAATCGAGTTAGAGGATACATACTTTAGGAAAAATGATCTGTTTCCCATCGAATAGAGGGATCAAGATCAGCTATTAAGGGAAATAATTCGCCTCTTAATCGAGTTAGAGGATGTATATATTGAGAAAATTGATCCGCTTCCCATCGAACAGGGGGATCAACAGAGAATGATTATAAATGCAACATGAACTATGAGAGTAGAAACAGCATGAATAGGATTTATGTTTCAGCAATTTAATTTCATTATTGCTTTACTTATTTAGTATTAGGCTAATAGATGAGTTTTGTGATGTAGGTGCTGAGGTGACTTCAGGTGAATTCCCTGAGTATACTGAGGAATAGGTGCAGTTGGAGGAGTGCATCCATTGCCACGATCTGGTGCACTGATGAGGCGGTTTAACCAATGGTAGTATGTGTGGAACTTAGTGGACAAATGTTTAGCTAATGTGTGCTGAGAATTTTAAACCAGTATTAGTTTTAATATTTTGATACGTTTCTGAAATTATTCTGACGAAAAATTATGGTTGGTTTTAACTGGAGTTTTCCTTCTGGATTTTTAGTAAGTTAAGGATTTACGTTGTTTTGAATGGTTGCTGTCAAGTTTTTATATGTTCTCCTGTAGTCAGAATTGTCCATCGTTTAGTGTTTAATCGGTTAAGTCATGTTTCAGTCATAGAGATAATCGTCCAGACTGGAGGTGAAAATAGTCGACCAAATTCGTGGACGAGCATATCATCCAGGGTCGAAGGTGTAAACAGTTGTCTACTCTGTGGACAAGTTGTCTGAAATGATACCGTTCACAGTAGTCACGTGGGCGATAGAGTCACGTGGTCTGTGGACGACAAATTTAAGTAAGGCTATGGATGTTGGTCCGTGGACGATGAGTTTGTGTAACCCCGTAGACGAGAAAGTCACGTGGACCGTAGACGATAAAGTCACGTGTTCCGTGGATGATAAAACTATGTAAGTCTGTGGGCGATAATCCATAGGGGAAAAATCTATGTAGCTGTGGACGATGAGGAACAGTCGTCCAAAGTCATTAAGTAATCCTAAGACAAGGTTGTCGTCCACTCTGCGAGCGAATACAGTCGTCCAAAGTCGTCCAAGGCGATGTCGTTCAATGTACATCGTTCAGAGTTGCGTCGTCCAAAGTCGCTTGTCCAGTGTCCGTCGTCTATAGTCGTAGACAAGTATAAGTATATTGTCCAAGGTTGGGAACGACAGACTGTGTGGATGCCAGATCGCCCAGGAGCGTTCAACTGGCTGTAGATGTCGCAAAGAAGTTTCAAACGTTTTCTCTTTATTATTTCATTTAAACTAAAAGATTCTTCTAGCCTGTTTATGAAATGTCTATGTTTTACATGAATGTTTTACGCTGCAAGTTTTGTTAGATTAAACGATGTATCCATAAACAAAGTTTTAAATTACAGTGAAGTTTAGTGAGTCTGTGTAGCAAACTGGGTTTATTAATTTGGGGCGTTACAGTATGGTATTAGAGACATTTGGTTAAACAGTTCAGAAGATTACTCATTAGTGCCGATAGTCGCGTGGGAGTACTCCAACAATTGTAAGTGTTTTTGTTAACCGTAGTTATTAGATATTTATAAGAGTATTTAACCTCATAGAGGAGTATAGAAAAATTTCTAGGCGACCAAGAAGACCAAGAGTACCGAGAGAGATACCAAATTCGGGAAGTGAGGAGGATCCCTGTGTGATTAGGCAGCTGACAGATTTGGTGCGTCAACAGTTAGACCAATTGGGACTACTATTGAACCGAGAGGTGCAAGGGAGTGCCAACTCGAGTTCCAACAATGAGCAATCGAGAGATAAATTTTGGAGACTACAACCGCCCACGTTTGATGGAAAATCATCCAATCTGATTGTTTCTGAGGAATGGCGTAAGAAGATTGAGAGTATGCTCAAATATGCCAATATTGGAGAAGGAGACAAAGTCACTTTGGCAACATTTCATTTGGCCGGTGATGCTCAGCTTTGGTGGGAAACGATGGAGACCACCACTGATGTCCTGGCAATGTCTCAAACGCAATTCAAGTAAGTTTTTTATGAGAAGTACTTTAACAGTACTGTCCAGACTACAAAGAAAGTGGAGTTTCTGAAATTGAAACATACGGGGTCCATGTTTGAGTACAACAGACACTTTGAGTCCCTGTCAAGGTTTGCTGGACACCTTGTACACCGGAATGAAGATAAAATTTTTCAATTTGTGCATGGACTGAAGCCAGAGATTTACAGAGGGGTCAAGATTTCTGGTATTAAAGGCTTGTCTTACAGTGAAGTTGTGTCCATGGCACTGGAGGTGGAAGAAGCAGAAATGAAGTGTATTGAACCAAGAGAAGCTCCACGAAAGTTCATTGAGCCGCACCAACAACAAGGGATGAAGAGGCCCAATGATGGCCAGAGTAACCAAGGAAGAGGAAAGAATATGCTAGATACTAAGAAGTTTCCCCAATGTCCTAAGTGTTTGAAAAATCACTCGGGCGAGTGCAGAGTTGGTTTGGGAAAGTGTTTAAACTGTGAAGAAGTTGAGCACACGTTCAAGGATTACCTGAAGCCCAGAGTCATTCGATGCTACAACTGTAATAAGGTTGGCCATGTTAATAGAGACTGTCCAGCTTTAAAGACCGGCCCTGCTAAGTTGAACCCTAGGATGTTCTCCATGATGGAGTCGGTTGATAATGATCAGCCCGCTGTGGTGTCAGGTACAATATTGATCAGCTATATGCCTGCTTTTACTTTAATAGATTCTGGTGCAACACATTCCTTTATAGCATCTGCGTTTGCTGTCAAGTTGGGTGTGCGGCCTACGCCAACTGAACATGTGTTTAATGTCGCATTACCCTCTGGTGATTGCATGCACTCTAACCAAGTGATGCTCGATAATGTGGTGTCAGTGGGAAGTATGAATCTACCTGTTGATCTCATTATCATGGAGATAATGAGATTTGATGTAATCTTGGGTATGGATTGGTTGTTCAAGCATTATGCCACAATCGATTGTAGGACTGAGATAGTTAGTTTTCAACCCCCTGGTGGTTTGAAACACACTTTTCAAGCTTTGAAGAAAGGTAAAAGGATGTCTGTTATGACTCCTATTAGCGCTAAGCCTTCTCCATGCGAGGAATATTTATGCTTTTTAGCCAGTGTTTTAGACACACAGGTTGTAGGAAAATCGAGTCCTTAAAATGTCTTAATTGTCTAAGACTTCCCAGAAGTATTCCTAGATGATCTTCCTAGCTTGCCGCCAGATAGGGAAATAGAGTTTGTTGTAGATGTTTACCCAGGCGCAGAGCCTGTATCTAAGAATCCATATAGATTAGCACCAACGGAGCTTAGAGAGTTAAAGACACAGTTGGAGGAACTGTTGGAAAAAGGGTTCATAAGCCCTAGCTTTTCACCTTGGGGTGCACCAGTCCTTTTTGTTAAGAAGAAGGATGGATCATTGCATATGTGCGTTGATTATCGGGAATTGAATAAGTTAACTATCAAAAACAAATATCCACTACCAAGGATTAATGATTTATTCGACCAACTCCATGGTGCGCGAGTCTTCTCTAAGATTGACCTAAGATCTGGCTACTACCAATTGAAAGTTCAATCTGAAGATATCCCAAAGATCGCCTTTCACACGAGGCATGGACAATATGAGTTTTTGGTTATGTCTTTTGGATTGACAAACGCACCAGCAGCCTTCATGGATCTTATGAATAGGGTGTTTCACGAGTATTTAGATAAATTTGTCACATTGTTTATTGATGATATTTTAATCTATTCACGTACTAAGGATGAGCATGCAAAGCATCTGTACTTGGTGTTAGAAGTACTAATGCAGCACAAACTTTATGCCAAGTTTTCCAAGTGTGAGTTTTGGTTGGATCAAGTTCACTTTCTGGGTCACGTTATCTCGGGAGATGGAATATCTGTCGATCCAGCTAAGGTTAAAGCAGTCAAGGAATGGCCCAAACCGACGAATGTTACAGATATTCGGAGTTTCCTTGGATTAGCAGGATATTACAGGAAATTTATTGAAGGATTCTCGAAGATTGTGACACCCCTCACTCGGTTGACAAGGAAGAACATGAAGTATGTATGGACTGAAGAATGTGAGTACAGTTTTCAGACTTTGAAACAGAGATTGACTAATGCCCCAATATTAACACTTCCTATTGAGAATGGAAAGTTTAGCATTTATTGTGATGCTTCCAAAGTTGGTCTTGGCTGTGTGTTAGTGCAAGATGGAAAGGTAATAGCTTATGCTTCTAGACAGCTGAAAACACATAAGAAGAATTATCCTACACACGATTTGGAGTTAGCTGCGGTAGTTTTTGCATTGAAGATTTGGAGGTATTACTTGTATGGACAACCCTGTGAGATATTCTCAGATCATAAAAGTCTGAAATATATTTTCACTCAGAAAGAGTTAAATATGAGGCAACGTCGATGGTTGGAGTTTGTCAAGGACTATAATTTTGAGATTAAATATCACCCCGGCATGGCAAATGTAGTGGCAGTTGAGTTGAGCAGAGTGACTACATCAACCTTAGCAATGGTTCTTGACATGCCGTTAGCTTTGGAGTCGGAATTTCAAAGATTCAATCTGGAAGCAGTCTCCAGCGTGTCAGCTATGCTTTCTGCTATATCCTTGAAGCCTACCATTCTGGAAAGGATAAAGGAAGCTCAGGCGAATGATGTTAAGTACAACAAGTACAAGTTAAGCATGGATTCTACTGATAAATCAGATTTCAACTATTCTGATGATGGAATTCTCAAGTTTTGGAATAGATGGATTGTTCCGGCTAATAAAGAACTTCGAGAAGAGATCCTTTCGGAAGCCCATTTTTCTAAATTCTCTGTTCACCCTGGAAGTACGAAAATGTACAGAGACCTTAGACAACATTATTGGTGGCCAAATATGAAGGGAGGTGTGGCGGAGTACGTGGGATCGTGTTTGAATTGTCAACAGATTAAAACTGAACATCAGAGGCCTACGGGAACATTACAACCGTTACCACTTCTCGAATGGAAATGAGAACGAATAACGATGGATTTTGTTGTGGGGTTACCTCGTACAGTAAAGGGACATGATGGAATATGGGTGATAGTTGATCGTCTAACTAAATCTGCCCATTTTCTTCCGATAAAAATGACTTACTCTATGGATCAGCTTGCTGAGTTGTATGTGCATGAGATTGTACGATTGCATGGGGTTCCTATCACGATAGTGTCAGACCGAGATTCTAGATTTACATCAAAGTTCTAGAAGAGTCTGCACAAGGCTATGGGTACTCAACTCAATTTTAGTACGACATTTCACCCTCAAACAGATGGATAATCTGAAAGGAATATTCAAACATTAGAGGATATGCTTCGAGCATGCATATTAGATATTCAGGGTTCTTGGAGTAAGTACTTATTGTTGGTGGAATTTGCTTATAACAACAGTTTTCAGGCGACAATAGGTATGACACCATATGAGGCATTATATGAACGGAAGTGCAGATCTCCATTGTACTGAGATGAAGTTGGAGAAGCACATTTGATTGGTTCTAATATTGTGCAGCAAACAGTGGAGAAGGTTGCCCTTATCCGCCAACGAATCTTGACAGCTCAAAGCCGACAGAAAAGCTATGCCGATAGAAGACGTAGAGATTTGGAGTTTGAAGTCAGCGATGAAGTTTTTCTTAAGGTTTCCCCATTCAAAGGAGTTGTGAGATTCGAGAAAAGAGGCAAGTTGAATCCTAGATACATCGGACCATTCTCAATTTTGAAGAGGATTGAGAAGACAGCTTATCAGTCTCTATGGAAGGAATTCACAATGTGTTCTATGTTTCTATGCTGAAGAAATGTATGCGGAATCCATCTCAGATTGTGGAACAGCAGAACATTGAAATACATCCTACTCTTACCTATGAGGAGAAACCAATGGAAATTCTAGACTATGCAACAAAAGTGTTACGTAACAAGGAGGTTCAGCTAGTGAAGGTTTTATGGCGTAACCAGAATGTAGAGGAGGCAACTTGGGATTGCCAGCAGGACATGATGAGCCGATATCCTAAGCTGTTTAAGCACTAGACTTTGAGGACAAAATTCTTTTAAGGAGGGTAGATTGTAGAAACCAGTAATTGTCAGCCTTGATTTTAATAGCAGTATTTTGTGACTTTTATTTTTATGGAATTAAGTAAATTTGATTGGTTGCTTAAATAGGTTAAAGTTGGTTAGTATAGGGCATATGTGTAATTTGTAAAGCTTGTGATATAAATGAAGGGTTTAGTGGAGGGTTTAGCTGCCACATTATTTCTTTCCTTTTTGGTGCTCTGCTCGGCAGGTTCTCTCAGCGATAAAGGGGATTGTAGATGCGTGTTTTGGTAATGCTGTGAGTGAGAGTTGAGTTTGAGTTTTGTGAGGAAACGGGAATGCTCGAAGAACAGAGCTCCCAACTAGCTTCCTTAGACTTCTGGATAGTTTAGAATGAGGTTTAGTGAAGATCTAATTGATACTCTATCTATGGCTTTAGGGTTGAGCAAAACTCCCGAAGTAGCTTGCAACCAAGCAATTCCAGCAAGCCAGGTAAGTAGAGTATGCGTGTACCTTTGGGCCTACATCACAAAACAGTAGGGTGTATGTATGTTTTGCATGATTTCAACCAGTTTGGCATGTATCATGTTTTTTAAAGAACACAAAAATGAATTTATTGATATAATGGCATGGTGAGACATGAACAGATTGAATCAGATTAGCTATTAAGGGAATTAATCTGCTTCTTAATCGAGTTAGAGGATACATACTTTAGGAAAAATGATCTGTTTCCCATCGAATAGAGGGATCAAGATCAGCTATTAAGGGAAATAATTCGCCTCTTAATCGAGTTAGAGGATGTATATATTGAAAAAATTGATCCACTTCCCATCGAACAGGGGGATCAACAGAGAATGATTATAAATGCAACATGAACTATGAGAGTAGAAACAGCATGAATAGGATTTATGTTTCAGCAATTTAATTTCATTATTGCTTTACTTATTTAGTATTAGGCTAATAGATGAGTTTTGTGATGTAGGTGCTGAGGTGACTTCAGGTGAATTCCCTGAGTATACTGAGGAATAGGTGCAGTTGGAGGAGTGCATCCATTGCCACGATCTGGTGCACTGATGAGGCGGTTTAACCAATGGTAGTATGTGTGGAACTTAGTGGACAAATGTTTAGCTAATGTGTGCTGAGAATTTTAAACCAGTATTAGTTTTAATATTTTGATACGTTTCTGAATTTATTCTGACGATAAATTATGGTTGGTTTTAACTGGAGTTTTCCTTCTGGATTTTTAGTAAGTTAAGGATTTACGTTGTTTTGAATGGTTGCTGTCAAGTTTTTATATGTTCTCCTGTAGTCAGAATTGTCCATCGTTTAGTGTTTAATTGGTTAAGTCATGTTTCTTTCATAAAGATAATCGTCCATACTGGAGGCGAAAATAGTCGTCCAAAGTCGTGGACGAGCATATCGTCTAGGGTCGAAGGTGTAAACAGTTGTCTACTCTTTGGACAAGTTGTCTGAAATGATACCGTTCACAGTAGTCGTCCAAATTTATAAAGTCACGTGATCCGTGGGCGATAGAGTCACGTGGTCCGTGGACGACAAATTTAAGTAAGTCTATGGACGTTGGTCCGTGGACGATGAGTTTGTGTAACGCCCCGAACCCGACCCGGCTCGGTGTGCTACGATTGCAAAGTAAACCCGCATTTAAAACATCGTTTAAAATAATTTTCGTAAAATATTCGGCTCGGTTTTGTAAAATTCCCGGCTCGATGTTTGGGTTTTTCGAACCCTCAATTTTCTTGGAACACGTGTCTAAAATACGTTGGAAAAATTTCGGTTCAAAACATAGTGGAAATCAGGCGAAAAGCAAAAAAAAATCAAAATTTTGCAAGGAGGGGCGCTGGGCGCGCGCTGGACGTCTGGCGCGCCCAGGCCGCGCGCGGCGTGCGCGCTACGCGCGTGATGCGCGCGCGCTACGCGCGCGGCACTCGCCGCACGCGCGAGCGCGTGAGCGCGCTGGGGCACGCCAGCGCGCCCCAGCTTCCTTTTCCCGCATGCTTCACGCGTGCCGTGGCGATTACTCGCCTCCGGGTGGCGAATAATCGCCACCCTCTCTGCCATCTTCGCCCAAAAACACCCCCGAGGCGATTGGTGGCGTTTGGGTGGCGAATAATCGCCACCCCCTCGGGTTTTCGGCCCCAAAATGACCAAAAATACCCCTTTTTCCGACTCTCTCGACTTTCCTTCACATTTCTACACTTTTCTCCACTCCAGACACCTCCAAAAATTCTGAAAATTTAAACATACCTTCCCGACACCTAAATCTTCGAGTCCCGTAAAAATCTCGGAAAACCGACTTAAAACGAATAAATACAAAAATTACAAACATAACCTGACGTTAGTTACTTTAAAATCAAAACGGGCAATATAACGCCTAAAACTTTAAATACCCAAAACCTGAAGTAAATCCCGGAAAACACACAGCTTCCATCACGAACAACTATACTTTATACTCACTATCCATCTCCAAATCAACTCGTAAACCCGGTAACATACATACGAAAATATATACGAACCCAATTTACCACAACTTAATAAAGTTTCCTAACTTCCACAAAACAACATTTCCACACACCAACAATCCATACCAAAATACTTACAAATTAAACTATCCATGTCAAACATTCACCTCCCACTACCCGAGACATCCAGTGGTCAAAACGCCCCGACAATAGCCTGCACCGGCGGACTCCGTACTCCTCCGACTGCAGCCTAATCCTCGGTAGTCTCGTCTACCTCACCTGTATACAAATCGTCACCTACACCACAGAACACACAAAAAGGTAAGTCTAACGCTTAGCAAGTAGGGAAATAATGCACAACACACACTAAATGTTTGACTCAACCCTAACATGCAGTCTCTGCACACTCTGTTGTTTTCTTTTCGTTTCAATTGCATTTTTATCTTTCACTTCCAGGTGAATCAAGTAGGCACACGCCCCCCACACAGTCCAGGACGGCCACGCCTTGACCCACGGAGCTAGACCGGAGGCACACGTCCCAACACAGTCCAAGACGGCCAACCGAATCTCCTCCAATCGATCGTAGAATCCTCATCGCGCACTTCAAGCACGAGTGCACTTCAAGCACGAACCTCATTGTGCGCTTCAAGCACGGGTGCACTTCAAGCACCAACCCCATTGTGCACTTCAAGCACGAACAGGTTGAGGTCGAGAATTTCATACTCACGACTCATTACGCACATTAGAATCCCTCAATCGATCGTAGAATCCTCATCGTGCACTTCAAGCACGAACAGGTTGAGGTTGAGAATTTCATACTCACGACTCATTACGCACATTAGAATCCCTCAATCGATCGTAGAATCCTCATCGTGCACTTCAAGCACGAGTGCACTTCAAGCACAAACCCTATTGTGCACTTCAAGCACGAATAGGTCGAGAAATTCATACTCACGACCACGTTGCAAATCTTTTCTTATCTTTCATTTCATTCTTACCGCTCAAGGTTGCAAAACACGTAATTTCGTAGTTTAGAAAACCATGATGCGTGACACACGATGCATGACACAAAGCAAAACATAGCAACAATCAAACAATCCCTACCGTTCTATGGTGTAGGCCCGAAGGCAACAAACACGCACTCCACTACTTACCTGGCTGCTTCAAAAACGTGCTGTCACTTCGTCCAACCAAAGTACACGTCAATTACCTAACCATTAAGGAAAAGTTACTTAGTAACAAACTAAGAAATTCTAAAAATTAAACTAGCTTAAACTAACCCTAACTTTTTAAGCCAAAACGAACCAACACTCAAACACTCTCACACTTAAACACTTAAACCCGATTTTTATACAAGTTTTACCGTCCAACGTTCAAACGGCCATAACTTTCTCGTTTTTCAACGGATTTCGACGTGCCACCCCAACTCGGAAACCTCTACACGTCTACTATCCATTGAATCACTCAAAGTAACCAAACAAAGTAATTGGCCTACTAGAAAATCCAGCAAACAGAATCAGGTATATAGGTGTTCTTCAACCATTTTTGTGGAACACTTCACCAATCTTTAATCTAACCCTCAAATCTACCTAAACTAAGTCATTCAACAATCAAAACATCAAAATAGGGAAGAAATCTAACATTAAACCCAAATTTTCGGACTTCACATTCTAGGGTTTCCAAACCCTATGCAATCCCCCACAAAACACCCTAAAAACACTCCTAATCTTCATCCAAAGTTACAAAAACCAAAACCCATAAAGTTTTACCTTAAAATGCCTTGAGAAAATTGAAGAGAGGAAGAAGAGAAGTACATCAATGGAGGAAAGAGGGCATCGATGGGGATGAAGGGGAAAAAATGAGAGAAATCGACTTTTAACCTAAAGTTTTCTTCCACTTTTTGTTTCCCCCCACCAAAGTTATAAAATTTGCAAAACAACCAACACTATTCTCTTCTTCTTCTTCCAACGTGAAGGCCTTTTTATTTCACCTATTTCTTCCATTTATTTCATTAAATGATACATTTCCATTGGTTGAAAAACAAAACACCTTTTGACTTTTCCACTTAGTGGTTTGAATAGTCAAACATCATTTTCTCCTTTTGCTTGCCTTAATCCCAAATCCATTTCTCAACACCTATCATTAAACGATCCTAACCGCCTACCCTAAGACGTATGTGCGTTACAGGAAATTCTCGGGTGTTACAATCCACCCTTCTTACAAAAATTTTGTCCTCAAAATTTGCATACCTTAGTGATTCTTCCACTTTTTCATTCCAACTCTATCCCTTTACTATGTGGGTTTCTATGACGAATATTAACTATGCTACGGTTCGACACATCTATCGAGTGCCCTTAACACTTCTCCAATAATGATCAGTCCTACATCTCCAAGTTTTAAATTTCGCCCCAATGTTCATTCTAATCTAATATTCAACGAATACTTACTGTAACTACCTCAAATAACAGTAACTCCAAGAACTCAATAAATAACCTTCTTACGCTAAACCCTAAAATTTTTAATTCTCTTCTATTTACCTAACTCTCGAAGTTCTATGCTAAACATCGACTATTCTATGGTCTTCAAACTTACAATTCCTCAACTTACTCGTTTCAAGACTAATGATACTTCCATTACATTTCGCTTAAGCGTCTATAATTTATACCCTCAAACTTCCTTGTATCTCCAAGGGTGTAACTAGGACTCTTCAATCTTTCAAACTTAGTTCTTAACTCAAATTGCTCCTTGAGCTCAATGCACTTAGTCCCTCACGAACTTTACTTCTAAATGCATGCCCTTACTCGTTCCTATGAAAGTTGTAATTTTCTGCACTTCACTTGAGATGTCCAATCCTTACTGAACCACCCTCTTAGTTTAACTCCTAAACTTACTTACCTCAAGATACTCTCCTGATCTTTAGGTTGCACTGCCAACTCCCACTACGCTAAGGTCTTCACTCTAGCTTCCCTCAAACTAAATTCACCTATCGCGTACCACTAACTCTCACTATCTAATCTATTTCTTCATTCATTCAAGTACTATCTTTATCACTAAACATTCTCAAATGCTTAGGTCTAACCTAACTCTTTTCCACTTTTACACCCAACACTCCAAATGGTGTTCACACACTTCACTTCAACCCCAAAAAAAATGCAAATAGAACTTCTATAATCCTCCAGAATTAACCTTACTCCTAAGCTCACTCGTATAATCTTCGTGTAATTTTTGCTCCTTTCTATCAATAGCTTCTAAACTCCTCAGTTTCACACGGAATATGAAATCCTTTACTGACTAACATGCTTGTCTCACTCCCTTGCTCCTTTCCTAAGTCCATTCCAGAATTCATAATGCCAGCTAGTAACTCCTCTATCTTGCATTGCCACAATTTAAATTTTCTTTACTTAGGATCTAATAGCATTTGAATTCTAACTTACATCCTATACTTAATCTTATCATTTAACTAGCTATATCACCAAATACCAAAACCTCCAACTTTTTAACTTCATATTCTCTCTACGCACTCAAACACTTTTCGAAGTTAATTTCCGTTCCTTTCCTTCGAACTCTATAATTTCCTCAAATCTTATCCCTTCTTAAGGTATAGAATCTTAAGGTATAGAATCAAATTCTAACCTCCCATTGCGTTTACTCATAAAATCTATGTGTAAGACCTTTCTTTCCTTCTTATCCGTTATTTTCTACGTTCTTCAGCTTTACTCAGAAAACTAAATCCTTACTGACTCATCTCATTACTAAATCTCTTCCTAAGTTCGTCCAAAATCTAGAATATACTCTAGTCATTCGTCTACCTTTCATCTCCTATCCTCAACTTATTGACACAAGCTTAGGCTAGTTAATACCTCAATGGTTTGAAACTTTTTAACTTAGACTTAGGCTTATTCCTAATGCACCTACCATCGCTTGTGCAAAATTCCTATCAACTCTCATTCTACCGACCACTCATATACATTCATAAATGCCTAACCTCCCTTCTCAGTTTCTCAATACTCATACAAATTTCACAATTCACTCGAGATTTTCTCCAAATTACCAAATTTTACTAACTACTTGATTCACCTTTTCTCTTTAACTTAGATTCTAAATATCTATCCCGAACCTTTTTCGATTAGTCATCCATAGCTCACCGACTCATATATCCTTAGTAATGAAATTTTCTCTAGAATGAAGTAACCTTCAACTCAATTCTAACATCCCACTTAATTTCATTACTCTAACCTCAAAACATAACCGTAATTAAAAGACTAGGCTTTTCTCTACCTAATCAGAGTATCTAGGTCTCTATCCACCAATCATCTTTGATTGAATACTCTCCTAAAACGGTACCTACACCCCTAACCATCCACCGGTGTATCTACATTCTCTAATACTTCAATATTTAGTAATTTTCCAAATTCCCAACTTTTATCTCCGAAACTGAGTAATACAACACCCCTACACGACCCCTATGCCAATAAAGCTTTACTAATATCGACCTCAATTTAATCAACAATTTAATTACACGCACAACTTTAGGCTAGGTTCCCCTCTGGGTTTTCCTCTCTTAAAGTTAAATTCTTAAACCCTCGCACAAAACCCTCGCCTACATCTAGATACTGCCAACCCTTGCATTCCTTTACTTAAACTAAATGCTCAACCCTCGCATTCATTTACTTAAACTAAACGCTCAAATGTAACCTACATCCCTACATCAAAATATTGCCAACTCTACATAACCTACTTTTGTTATCCGCCCATATTCTCGTAAATAAACTTACTTCTAACATTTCACTGGTCTGAGGTGTCTCCCGATAATTTCTTTTCTAATTTCAAACTTTTCTAACTGTACTTTGATTTATCACATTTCTAAAACTCCAACGGTTTGTTACTCACGTCAACTAACTTCTAACTCTTCTAATCTCATCTCTCATGGAATTATTTCCCTACGGATAACAAATCCTATATTATTTCTTTTGACGCATAGTTCTCTCTCTCATACTAAAGTCTATCTCACCTTACCTTTAACCCACCGTATTCTCACATTTATCCCGCTAGAATATACCTCATAATTATCCTATCAAAGCATGCAATGAATGACTAAATTACTATACCTGAGGTCTTCACTGGTTGATCACTATTCTCCAACTCGATCTTCTTTATAACGGGACAGGTCTTGGCCATGTGTCCTGGTTCATTACACTTGAAGCACCGAGTAACTCTGGGTTTGGTGCAATCTCGGGCGAAATGGCCATCCTCAAAACAATTAAAACATTTTCCTTCATACTGTCCACACTCTCCTGGATGGGCTTTTAAACACTTGGAACATTGTAGAAAGTTTCTCCTTAGCTTTTGTCGTTGCTTCTTTCTTTCCCTCGGATCATCCAAATTTTCCTTTGGTCTTTTTATTCCTTGTGGTTGCGAAGAAGATTCTCCCCAGGATATCTGAGATGTAATTTTGTTTAAGCTTTCTTTAGGGTTTTCTATTGACCTAACCCACTCCCTTTTGGCCAACTATACTTCTATTGTCTTTGAAGTCAGCTCCAAGTATGATGCCTTTAGTCGGTCAGATAAAATCAATCTCTGAGTTACTATACTACTCCACATATCGGTTTGCATACAAACCAACTCTGTAAGAAGCTTAATTAATTCTTCAAACTCGTTTCTAAGTTGTCCTCGTTGTTGTGGGTTCCTTGACATTTCTATACCTGAAAAAGGTTAGAAAAAAAAATATAATCTTAGAAAAGAAACTAACTAAAGTTAAAGAAATACTTACAGTCGGTGAAGCACGTTGCACGGTGGCCGGCATTGTCGGGTAATCCTTTGAACGACTCGACCACTAACGCTCTGATACCATATTTGTAACGCCCCGAACCCGACCCGGCTCGGTGCGCTACGATTGCAAACTAAACCCGCATTTAAAACATCGTTTAAAATAATTTTCGTAAAATATTCGGCTCGGTTTTGTAAAATTCCCGGCTCGATGTTCGGGTTTTTTGAACCCAAAATTTTATTGGAACACGTGTCTAAAATACGTTAAGATACGTTGGAAAAATTTCGGTTCAAAACATAGTGGAAATCAGGCGAAAAACAAAAAAAAAAATCAAAATTTTGCAAGGAGGGGCGCTGGGCGTCGGACGCGCCCAGGCCGCGCGCGGCGTGAGCGCTACGCGCGCGGCACGCACGAGCGCGTGCGCGCGCTGGGGCACGCCAGCGCGCCCCAGCTTCCTTTTCCCGCGTGCTTCACGCGTGCCGTGGCGATTACTCGCCTCCGGGTGGCGAATAATCGCCACCCTCTCTGCCATCTTCGCCCAAAAACACCCCCGAGGCGATTGGTGGTGTTTGGGTGGCGAATAATCGCCACCCCCTCGGGTTTTCGGCCCCAAAATGACCAAAAATACCCCTTTTTCCAACTCTCTCGACTTTCCTTCACATTTCTACACTTTTCTCCACTCCAGACACCTCCAAAAATTCTGAAAATTTAAACATACCTTCCCGACACCTAAATCTTCGAGTCCCATAAAAATCTCGGAAAACCGACTTAAAATGAATAAATACAAAAATTACAAACATAACCTGACGTTAGTTACTTTAAAATCAAAACGGGCAATATAACGCCTAAAACTTTAAATACCCAAAACCTGAAATAAATCCCGGAAAACACACAGCTTCCATCACGAACAACTATACTTTATACTCACTATCCATCTCCAAATCAACTCGTAAACCCGGTAACATACATACGAAAATATTTACGAACCCAATTTACCACAACTTAATAAAGTTTCCTAACTTCCACAAAACAACATTTCCACACACCAACAATCCATACCAAAATACTTACAAATTAAACTATCCATGTCAAACATTCACCTCCCACTACCCGAGACATCCAGTGGTCAAAACGCCCCGACAATAGCCTGCACCGGCGGACTCCGTACTCCTCCGACTACAGCCTAATCCTCGGTAGTCTCGTCTACCTCACCTGTATACAAATCGTCACCTACACCACAGAACACACAAAAAGGTAAGCCTAACGCTTAGCAAGTAGGGAAATAATGCACAACACACACTAAATGTTTGACTCAACCCTAACATGCAGTCTCTGCACACTCTGTTGTTTTCTTTTAGTTTCAATTGCATTTTTATCTTTTACTTACAGGTGAATCAAGTAGGCACACGCCCCCCACACAGTCCAGGACGGCCACGCCTTGACCCACGGAGCTAGACCGGAGGCACACGTCCCAACACAGTCCAAGACGGCCAACCGAATCTCCTCCAATCGATCGTAGAATCCTCATCGCGCACTTCAAGCACGAGTGCACTTCAAGCACGAACCTCATTGTGCGCTTCAAGCACGGGTGCACTTCAAGCACCAACCCCATTGTGCACTTCTAGCTTGTTTATGAAATGTCTCTGTTTTACATGAATGTTTTCCGCTGCAAGTTTTGTTAGATTAAACGATGTATCCATAGACAGTTTTAAATTACAATGAAGTTTAGTGAGTGTGTGTAGCGAACCGAGTTTATTAATTTGGGGCGTTACACTTCAACTAACAAATTGCAATCTATCCAGATCCAAATAGAATTAAAATCTATCTCCACCTATCAAAGCAATAAAGTCTGATCTAACTATTCTAATTATTAGAAATATTTACCGTACGTCAGTTCCACTTCTTTTCTTGAAATCTCCACTGATTTCAATGATTTCTCTGCTAAAACAATGCTCTCGATGAGTCGAACACTTTATCCTAAAGGACGGATTGACAAATCGCACGTCTCCCTATCCTTTTTCACTCGTCTCTCTCTCTCTCTCTCTCCTGAGGTTTCTTATGCTTCTCTTTTCTTCCTTCTCTTCTTTTCTTCTTTCATTTTATTTCTTTTCCTTCTCTCTCTCTTCCACGTAAACACCACAACATAAAACCACCTCACCTCTCATAAAAAACAAACCAAAGGTTAATTACCCTTTTATCATTCATATCCATTCAAAATTACCAATTTACCCTCTCATCTTTAATTATTTACCAATTAACCAATTTTAATTAATCCTTAATCATACTTAACTTTAATCTAATTCCATTTAGATTAATTAAAAATGTAAATTAAATTTTTGTACGTTTTATATTTATATTTATTTTTTATTTTTAAACGGTAGCCGATCGATCGCCCGGCCTAGCCGATCGATCGACCACTCCTCTGCACAAACTCCTCATCAAAACTTAAGGGGCGATCAATTTATTTTAAACAAGCGATCGATCGGCCATGCATTGGCTGATCGATTGGCTTCCATTTTAACAGACCGTGTCTTCCTTAGCTGATCGATCGCCTCTCCTTTGGCGATCGAATGGCAAACTCTCTGTTTGCCTTTCTTGTTTGTCAACACTTTGGCGATCGATCGCCTAGTTTGGGCGATCAATCGGCCAAGTTGTAATATTTTTACAACTTTCCAAAAACGTTAAATTTTATGTTTTAACTTATCCTTTTTTAAATTCGACCTTTTTCCAAATATGTTTTCTTCAATTCTAAATTTACAATCTCATTTATAATGTTCTCCAAATTGGTCAAATTCAACCAAAGACTTTATACAAATTATTTCCACAAAATATCCTCAAAATACTATTAAAATTAAGTTCTACAAATTTTCAATCCGTTACATTCTTTTCCCCTTAAGAAAATTTCGTCCTGAAATTTCTTTCTAACCTAGTTCTCAAAATAAAACTTGAGAATACTTTTCTCAAATCTCATTTTCAAATTCTCATTCATCATCACTCACCTCAAGTCCTTGCTCAATAAGCAAAGCTCTCTCAACTATATCCGAATACGACTCGAGTTTTAAAGCTACATGTCTACTAGAAATACCTCATCTAAGACTTTGCTCAAACCTTTGAGCCGTAGTAGCTTCATTAGGAATGAACTGCTCCGTATACTTTGACAATTCCTCAAATTTGATTTGATAATCCAAAACATTCATGTCCTTTTGGGTCAACTCTAAAAATTCTTTAGCTTTGACTTGTCTAACATATTTAGGAAAGAATTTCTCCAAAAATACGTTATCAAACTGTTCCCAACTACACTGGTCACCTAGGGATATTTTAGTCTGTTCCAACCACTCATCCGCCTTATCATCTAATTGATTTACGGCAAACGTAACTTTGAATTCATCCAGAACTACCAGTATTTTGAACTTCTTCTTTATTTGCCTCAACCAATTCTTAGCTATGCCTGGGTTACTCTTTCCCGTGAACACTAGAGGTTTAGTTTCTTGAACAACTTCATCTCAGTCAAATTCGTACTCTCAACGCTTTTGTTGTTCTGCTGAGCAACATTCCTCGTCACAATATCCGTTAGAGCTATAATAGCTCTTCACATCGCCGCAATCTCATTATCCAAATTAATATTCACACTTGTAGATCCTTCTCCGTCCATCTACAAATAAATCACATATTAATCAGATAAACGTTCACCACCAAGACAATACAAGAGACATTCTAAACATAGTTACTAACTCCCCAACTAGTTAGAACTATGATACCAAACTGTCAGGGCTCGGTCCCGATCCTGAACCGGATCCCGACGGATCAGGATTCCCAAGGTGGGAAAATTCAAACCGGCAATGACGATCTGGTCAACTAACAGACGTTTCCTAAGTGGGAACCTTCACACATGACATACACATCCAACCTGGCATCCCGAATTAGGATATCATCATCAATTCAATTCAATTCAACCCAAAAATATATATTTTATAAATTGAAATATCCACATCATCATTCTCATCCATCTTTACATCATAATACTCTAGCGGAAGCGTAAATAAAATAAATACATAAGTCAGTCATGACATGTGACTTTACAACCCAAAAGTCCTATGCCTCATTGTACGTTGCACCTTGCCTTGGTTTCTCCGTACTGGTGAACGTCCTCACTATCTGAAAAATATGAATATCCACGAAATGAGCCATTGCCCCAGCAAATAAATCTAACAACTAAAATAGTTAGACCAAACTCTATCCACACTATTCAGGCTCATACGCCATCCTCCACCTAATTATGATTATTTGGAAATCATCTTAAATCAAATATGTTTTTTATTTGAAATTCATGCCATTTATATAAAAATGCAGGTTCGTAATTCAAACCGTTTAAATTCCATTAAAACAATTAATGCTTTAAAATCCAAGCCAAATCAAAACCCATTAAAAACCCATCAACCACTGTTTTAAAACCATTTTCAGCAATCAATTAAATCTAATGTATTATAATAAATATGCATGATTTAAATCCATCCATTTTCAATGAATAATTTAATCCAATGCAATTAAAATAATAATGCAAGATTTAAAACTATTTTCTTTCCATCACATTTCTCAAATCAATCCATGCAATTTTTAACATTCAATTTGAAATGTAAAAATGCAATCTACTGTAATTGACTCATATGACCATCACACACCTACACGTTCCCGGGCTTTCACCGGTAAGGTTGTAGGACCTAAACATTTTTTTTTCGTGAGATATAGGGACTTTCAACCCAATGAGGACATATAGTTAATCTCCCAATATTTTCATAGTCATACTATCACACACGAGGAGACGAGACCAGCTCAGTGGGTTCTTATGTTACCACCGCTTTTTTTCTCCCTCCTTCCTAAATGCATGGTTTAAAAATAGTTATAAAGTGATGCTATGTATGTACAAAACACGCACTCACCTATGAATTTGATATTTAAAATTCAATATACTCAATGCAAGATAAAATGTAGTTTTGAAAAATGTTGCGTTTAACGATTTAATATAATCGAATTTAAAATCATCTTTCCATAAAATTTGATTTAAACAACGTTTCATAAAAATAAGAATTAAACTAATTCTTTTCACAATTCATATTAATTTGAATTAAAAACAACATCCAATCATCACTTCAACTATCAAATTCCAATCTATCCAGTTCCAAACAGAATTGAAATCTATCTCCACCTATCAAGGCAATAAAATCTGATCTAACTATTCTAATCGTTAGAGATATTTACCCTATGTCGGTTCAACCTCTTTTCCCGAAATCTCCACCGATTTCAACGATTTCTCTGCCAAAACTATACTCTCGATGAGACGAATACTTTATCCTAAAGGATGGATTGACGAATCGCACATCTCCCCTCCTTTTTCCCTCGGCTCTCTCTCTCTTTCCTCTTGTTTCTTCTGCTTCTCTTTTCTTCCTTCTCCTCTTTTCTTCTTTCATTTTATTTTTTTCTCTCTCTCTCTCTCTCTCTCTCTCTCTTCCACATAAACACCACAACACAAAGCCACCTCACCTCTCATCCAAAACAAACCAATGGTACCCTTTTATCATTCTTATCCATTCAAAATTACCAATTTACCCTCTCATCTTTAATTATTTACCACTTAACCAATTTTAATTAATCCTTAATCATATTTAACTTTAATCTAATCTCATTTAGATTAATTGAAAATCTAAATTAAATTTTTATACGTTTTATATTTATTATATTTTTAAACGGTAGCCGATCAATCGCCCGTCCTAGCCAATCGATCGGCCACTCCTCTACCCAAACTCCTCACAAAAATCGCGTGAGCGAGATGAGTTAAACCGGTTTAAACAATGTGTCAATTTTTTCGTTCAACTCGTCCGTTTTGTTGTGGTGTATATGGACAAGAAATTACATGGATAATATACCCTATGATGTGAAAAAATTTGATAGAGATCTAAATTCACCTCCCCAATCAGATCTTACTCGTTTAATATTGACATTAAACTGAGTTTGAAGTGTTGTTTTGAACATGATGAACCTATTATAAGTTTGATCCTTAGAACAGAGAGGGTAAAACCAAGTGAACCGAGAGAAATTATCAATAAAGATTAGAAAATATTTAATGTCAGTGATGTAAGAAACTGAGGAAGGACCCCATAGATCTATGTGAATTAAATCAAAAGTAGCAGTGACATGAGAAATAGATAGTGGAAATGATAACCGATGAGATTTAGCTAATTGACATGAAGAACAGAAATCCATACAATGAGATGAAATAGAAATATTACAACTAGATAAAACAAACTGAATAACATTTGAAGAAGGATGTCCCAATCTAAAATGCCACATATTAGAGGTATTACTAGACACGGAATGGAGTTGAGTAGATAAAGGTTGAAATTTTGAGGAAAGCAAATTCTATAGAGGCTGTTGTTAAGAATTCCTCAGAGAATAATTTTGTGGGAGACCTGGTCCTTGACAACAAAATAGGAAGAATAAAATTCAACTTATGTTTTGTTATCAGAACACAACTGAGAGATACTAAGAAGATCTTCTGAAGGTAAGGCGAATGATAAACAGTTCTTAAATGTAAGTAAGAAGAATGAGTAAGAATAGTAGCATGACCAGTGTGAGAGATAGGAGAACGCTTACCATTTCCAACTGTGATATGAGCATCGCCTGAGTATGGAGTAGCTGAATCTAACATATTCAAATCTGGAGTATAATTGTGAGAGTTACTAGAATCCATATACCAATAAGGGTCTAGAGGTGTGGTAGCTATGGCTGATTGAGCATCAGAAGAGAGTAGAAATGCAGAGAAATTTTGAGGTGGGTTAACTGAAGGTTGATATTGAAGATTGGTTCTCTAGTAATAGATGTTAGCACTGTGTCCTATCTTGAGGCATATTGGACAGCGAGGTCGATTTTGGGTTCGATTTTGAGGAAATGAAAGAGAAGATGGATGATAGGGAGGAGTTAGAAGTAGAGCTGAATAGGGGAATGATGGTCGAGAACCCTGTGGTCTATTTAGGGTAAAGAAGGAGGAGGTCTAGGAGGTGAAGAGAATTTGAGTCTAGGTTTATTACCGGAGATATTGGTGTGGTTTACTTGATGGGAGCTCAGAGAGGCAGAAGCATTTTGGCATTCTAGGCAAGCATCGAAGCTAGAGTAAGCTATTTAGTTCTTCAATAGAGCGACGGTCAGTGTGCGTGGACATATCAGTGATGAAGGAGTTGTATTTTTCTCCTAAACCATTGAGAAAGTAGAGGAGTTGATCTTTCTAGCTCACAAATTCACTGAATGCCACTAGTGTGTTGCAAAGACTTTGGAATTTCTGAATATAGGACATGGCACTGAGATCGTCTTTACGAAACACTTGTAAACTTGTTCGAAGCTCTAAGATCCGGGCAACTGATGAAGCAGAGTAAAGTTGTCCGAGAGCTTCCCAAATCTCAGATGATGATGAATATCTGACTAGTTGTCCCAACATTTGTTCGTGAATAGAGGCATATATCCAACTCATTATAAGACGATTATACCTTTGCAAGGATAGAAAGTATGGGTCTTCTCTTGGAGGACATAGATGAGATCCGGTAAGAATATCCTCTTGCCTGTTAGCAATAACTACATTCAATAGTTGGTTTTTCCAGATCAGAAAATTTGAATCATCAAGCTTGATGGTAAGAGATTGGTTTACTGAGGGATGATAGGAAAGGGAGGATAGAGAGAGGGAAGAAAACGATGGTGAGTTAGTCGTACTTTGTAAAGATGTGATGACCTAGATGTGTAAGTATGTGTACGATGGCTGCACGAACAGGAACCCGGATGGCGGTACGTCCGCGCAGGCTAACTGGAAGGTGACGGGTCCTAAAGAGGGGGTCGTCACAATCCCACATCACTTGAAAAAGTATATGGAAATGAAACATATGTAAGGAAACCCTCCCAAGATAGTAAAACGCGTTTTGGAGAACAATTGACAACGGATCCCATAAGAACTTCGAAGTTAAAAGTGCTTCGACGAAAGTAGTACCAGGTTGGGTTACTGATTGGGAAGTCCTTGCCAAACAAAGACGTGAGGGGAGGATATTGGGCTTCGGCCCAATCCCTAGAGCGAATAATATCTTGCTGGGAAAATGGGTCGTTACAAATGGTATCAGAGCCTGTACCCAACCGGAAATGTGGCCAACGAGGACGTTGGGCCCCCGAGGGGGGATGATTGCGATGACCCGGATGTGTAAGTATGTGTAGGATGGCTGCACGAACCGGAACCCGGATGGCGGTACGTCTAAGCTGGCGAACCGGAAGGTGACGGGTCGTAAAAAGGGGGTCGTTACAATCCCACATCGCTTCGGGAAGTATGTGGAAATGAAACATATGTAAAGAGACCCTTCCAAGATAGTAAGACGCGTTTTGGAGCACAATTGGCAACGGATCACATAAGAACTCCGAAGTTAAAAGTGCTTCGGCGAGAGTAGTACCAGGTTGGGTGACCGACTAGGAAGTCCTCGCCAAACAAAGCCGTGAGGGGAGGATAGAGCGGAAAATATCTTGCTGGGAAAAGGGGTCGTTACAAATAGTATCAGAGCCTGTACCCAACCGAAAATGTGGCCAACGAGGACATTGGGCCCCCGAGGGGGGGGGGGGGATTGTGATGATTCGGATGTGTAAGTATGTGTATGATGGCTGCACGAATCGGAACCCGGATGGCGGTACGTCCGCGCGGACGAACCCGAAGGTGACGGGTCGTAAAGAGGGGATCGTCACAATCCCACATCACTTGGGAAAGTATATGGAAATGAAACATATGTATGGAAACCCTCCCAAGATAGTAAGACGCGTTTTGGAGCACAATTGACAACGGATCCCATAAGAACTCCGAAGTTAAAAGTGCTTCGGCGAGAGTAGTACCAGGTTGGGTGACTGACTGAGAAGTCGTCGCCAAACAAAGCCGTGAGGGGAGGATATTGGGCTGCGGCCCAATCCCCAGAGCGGACAATATCTTGCTAGGAAAAGGGGTCGTTACAAATTATTGGGCTACGATCTGATCGCCAGAGCAGACAATATATTGCTGGGAAAAAGGGTCGTTACAGAAGAGGTCATCGTTTCAGAGAGGAAACGAGATGAGGAGGAGCCGTTTATGGCTCTGATACCATGTTAGAAGGGTATGAGAAGAAAGGAGGGAAAGAAGAAGAAGATGATCAAAGATTGTATTCTATTAGAAGAAGATGATCAAAGATTGTATTCTATTCTTCTGTAAACATTAAACATTGTTTAGTAGCTTTTAAGGCTAAAGTAGATTGTAGAGGAAGGCAAAACAAGTCAAACGAAACACAAAAAACGTACGAGATATTACAGTGAGATATCATCCTGAGCCCGGTTCAGTGGTTCGGTTCGACATGGTTCAACAAATTTAACAATAACTTTCAAATTTCAAAAAGAAAACAACTTAGATACAAAATTGTGTTCAAAAGAAATTATGCATCACTTTATCACATTTTAACCCTTGATTGATACATCCGAGGTCTTTTCGAGGATTAGAAGGAAACCTTATTAGCATCTTTGCACTAAATAGAAATAATATGACAGACTAAAGAGTTATATAGATAAGGCCACTGATTCAAACATTTGCGTATTTTGTGAATTTCAAATAATAAATTAATTATTATTTGAAATTCAAATATTTAATCTTCCATTCTTTCATGGTCTCTAACCAGGAAAATATAAACTGAATAAGGTGTTATGGCACCAAAAGATATCTTTTCTCTTTCTTTAACTTTATTTTTTCTAAGAAAATGAAAAAAAAAATATAAGTTATAGATACATTTGGATTTCTTTTATTTTTTGAATTAATAAATATAGATATAGGATAATGATTTTAAAATTATTCTCTTTAAATACTCCACCCTCAGTAGTCACTTTACTTCTTTATGGTTGCTGCTTACACATAGGACGACGACTTCGCTTACGAGAATGGACTCCATTAGAGAGACTTTGTCATTCAAGGTTAAGCCTAAGGAAGATGGTCAAGTTTCGTATTCTTCCTGCGTCCCATGGACTGTGTGTTCGTCAATGTGGCCGAAACAAAAATGCTAGGAAAAGGAGTCCGCCACCAAGAAGCCGGAGAAAAGCAATGGAATTTCAAAAGTTTTAAAATTTGCGAAGATCAATAATGGAAGTAGCAAGAGGAAGACTCAGTTTAAGAACGATCCTTAGAGTTATGCATGAAACTTCGACGATGGAATGGAAAAGGAGCCAGACGATCATACCCTAGTAAGTTTTAGGACTCTTTATGCAAATATAGGCGGGCGAAATTCAAGTAGTCTTTTACAATGTTCTTGCTCATTTACGTGTTGACGGTTTTACGTACCATGCTTGTATGACGAAACAATAGTGTAGTTCTCTTCTATCATTATTACATAGATTGTTAGAGCAGAAAGATGTAGCTACCATGTCGAGTGATTTAGTATAAATTTAAGTTTAATATTTGCTGCATTTAGATTTTTGTATCCTCTACGAACAAACAAAGTCTTGAAATCAAATAATATTGATTTCTCTTTTGTCATTTCGTAATTATCAAAGATATGTTTCTTGTTTCTTTGATAAAAAAATTTGAAATAATTAATGAAAAATAGTTAATCCTTTCATAAAAAGTTCTGAAAATGTACGAACGTTTGAGAGAATTTTTTTTGTAAGACGTCTCGGAGTTATTATTATCTTTTATGGTAGAAAATCTTTTGCCAAATATAAATTTAAATTTAACAACTACACATTTAGAGAGATGCATTAGAGGAATTCTCGCACAGCACTTACCTGACAAGTGAATTGCCTTCTTAGCCCTGAAGCCCAACAAGTTCGCTCCTTTGGGTTTATCCATAACATAACCAGGACAATAACAACTACTTTTTGTGAAAACACTTTCGCCAATTAATTAGTTTACCAAATATAGAAAGGCCAAGCATTGGTTGATTTTCAATTGGTTTTCAAAAATAATAAAATTAAACCATCCAAACCAAAGCTTAAAACAGTTTGCACCCCTAAGTTTTGCCACGACTCACTCTAAAACATTAGTTATCCCAAGAACCTATGATCACTGACAAGAAGACTACCATAAAGAATAAAATGTATTTACTGCCCTTAATTTGAAGGTAATTCACAACTAGCTCTTTGGGTTTCCTTAACACATGACATCCTAAACTTAAGATTGAGAGAGAATTGATTCTTGATGTTAAATCAGTTGAATGAAACATGATAAACATGTAACTATCACGTGAAATCAAATCTATTACATCTTAATTTTTCTCCCTGCACCATGGTTGAATTTGTTTACCTTTTAGGGCAAAATCAAAAATAAAATACTCGAAATAAAATAAAGTGACAACTAAAGTAAATCACTACAATATCTCAATAATAAAATACTCAAAATAAATGAACAAAAAACTAAAGAACATGCCTATCTCAATCCTTTGTTGGCTACTTCAAATACTCCTAATTATGACATGAAATGAAGAGTAATTTGAGATGAGTTGAGTAAATTCAATAAGAATTCAAATACTATATTTAATATTTTAAAAATAATAATTGTGCATGGAAAATGGATAAAAAACTATAAAAAATAAGTCATAAACATCGCTAGGCCTAGGTTAAAACAGTCCACTATTATGTGTTATTAATAAAAATATGTCGCTAATGTATTAATATAAAATGCAAGTGAAAAAAGAGTCACTCACAAACTCCAAACATCGATGTCATAGGCATAAAGAGAGGCTTTCAGATAATTGTGACGTAAAACAAAAAACTTGATGAGGTTTAAGGATTTTCACCTATGGACTCATCATAATTATCTGTTTCATTATGTGTAACAGGCAAACACATTCTTACTCAATAGAAGGTGTACAACAAACAACTCTAATTTAGGTCAATTAAAACTGATCACACGCGTCTCGTGAGATAAATAAAAAATAAAGATGTGTTGAAAAACAAATATGTATAATAAAGCCAACATATTGTAAGAAGGGACATGTCATAAAAGTATGAGAGCTATCGCAAAATTCCTGAACAAAAGTTAATCACTCCTTATTCTTTGAGACTGTTGGTGCACCAACTCTGTCAACTGCCTAATCGTAATCGGATCCTCCTCATTCCTTGAGTTTGTCGTTTCTCTTGGTACTCTCGGACGTCCTGGTTGTCTAGACATTTTACTAATTCCTGAACAAAAGTTAATCACTCTCTTAAACATCTATCAACAAAAACTAAATATAAATACTTACAGTTGTTGAAGCACTCTCATGCGGCAATTGACACTGTTAGGTAATCTTCTGAACGATTTAACCAATGGCTCTAATACCACACTGTAGCACCCCGAGTTGTCTGAACCCGATTCGCTACTCCTACTACATACTCGTACTAGAAAATTCATGAAGTATTTTAAATCTTATCCACCGACATAAAACGTCACCGTTTAAAAACATTTAACCCTTTGCAGCGGAAAACTATCCATGCGTGGAAGGCTTGTTATAAAATAAAAATAAACAACATTCTAAGTTTTAAAAATGAAAAAGTTTCGGTTGATACTATTGTCGGTTCTACACAAACCGATCGACACCTGTATGTATTGGTCGACACTTCATTCTTCTTTGTTTTCGGCGGTCGATCCTCATGATCGACATGTAACGCCTCCGAACCCACCCTGGCTCGATGTGCTACTTTGCTCACTCATACACCCCATACAACCCATTAAACTAAGATTAAATAAATTTTTGATAAAATTTCGACTCAATTTTTCTTGTTTTTCAAAAACTTAAAAACGTTTGAAAAACATTCGTAAAATACGTACAACATGCGCTGGAAAGAGTCGGGTTAAACATATCCGAAAAAGAAAATTAAAAAAAATAATGGGGCAAGGTTTTAGTCGACATTTGGAAAAACGGTCGACATATATTACGGCTTAACAACCTCAGGGGTTGACACCCCGATAGTCTGGTCAACTCTTCTAACTGACTTTACACTAACTGGTCAACAACTCTTATAATCGGTCGACATCTATTATAATCGATTTTCCACACCAATTTCGACCAATTTTGCATTACACAGTTGATATCAACAGGGGTCAATATCGCCAGGGGCTGACATTGCCAGGGGTCTATATCGCTAGGGGACGACATCACCAGGGGTCGATATTGTCAGGGGACGACATCACCACACCAATTTTGACCGATTTCAACACTAATCGGTCGAAGTCACCACACCAACTTTGATCGATTTTGCACAAATCAGTCGATATCTCCACACCAACTTTGACCGATTTCAACACTAATCAGTCGATATCTCCATACCAACTTCGACCGATACTTCCCTTTTTCAATTTTCTTTACTTCCTTCATCAACATTTCACCTAAAAACCCTCAAAATTTATCTTCCAATATTTTAAATTTCTAGACACATTAAATAAAACCTGACTCACACCCAAAAACAGAAACATAGAAGTTTGTAAAAAGTAAACATCGTTTCTTTTATAAAAAAACTAGCAACATAACGGTTAAATTTTCTAAAACCAAAATCCTGAAACAACGTTTACTATATATTCAAACCAAACACCCAAAAAGGTTTATAAAACCAACATCCTATACAAAACCAAAATCCCAACAAAATTACCCACTACCACAGCTCCCAGCAACTTCATGGTCAAAGTGCCCCGACAAATACCCACACCAGTATGCCATGTACGTAGCCGACTGCGTCCTTAACCCTGGGCTCCCTTAACTAGCTCACCTGGTATCTCGTCGTCACCTACACCATAGAACACAAAACGTAAATCTAATACTTAGCAAGTAGGGAATAATGAATGTAAAAACACCATGCACACTCAACCCCTAACACATGCAGTTTCTACTCGCTCTGTTGTTCTCGTTTCGTTTTCATTTCATTATTCTTTCACTTTTCGGTATGGATCAAGTGGGCACACGTCCGAGCCCCGCTCATTGGACAGCCACACCTTGACCCAACAGAGCAACATTGGAGGCACACATTCGGGCCCCGCCCATTGGATGGCCATACCCAATCCCCTCCCACGTCGATCATAGAACCCCGTTCATAATCACGACAACTTATATACTTTCAGCGTACTTCTCTCGTAGAGCCCTTCTTAAGTGCTACCTTAGCACCTTAACGCGATTATGCGACTCCACTCGAGGCACCATTGCATTTATTCTTATCTTATTATGTTTCATGCTCACATTTCAAAACTGTGTTCAAAACTCGTTTTTTGTAGTTCGAAAACATGATGCATGCCAATACAAATGCACAATGATAAAACTCAAACAAAATAAAACAACCAAACAAACAAACAAATCCCTACTGTTCCATGGTGTAGGCCCGAAGGCAACAGACATACACTCCTCTACTTACCTGAATTCTCGCAACGCACTTACTCACTTTGGTTACGCCAAAAGCTCAACTCATTACCCTAGCATATTAAGGGGAAAAACACTTAGAAACCTGTAACACCCGAAAATTTTCCTTAACGTACGTAGCCTTAGACTAGCTTACAATATGAGTGTTTAATACTAATTTAGAGTTTTCCTAAGTTATGGATAGGGAAACAAGAAATGGAAGAGAAATTGGAGTAAAAACCCTAAAGTTGGAGTGGTTAGTAATTGTTGTGATTTACTTTAATGTAAATGAATTTAGTAAACAAAAGAAAAGTGATGGGAGGATAACTTTCACGTTGGCATGTGGTTGAGAAACGAAGGAGGAGGTTAATTTACAAAAAGAGGAAGTTTTGTGGAAAAATGCAAAAGTGGAAAAAGTTAAGTATTAAAAGAATTGGAATGTGATGGTTAAAAAGGAAAATCATCATCTTCTCCTTCATTGCCAACCACGAAATTCCAGTTCCATTGCTAGGGTTCTCCACTCCATTTCTTCAAGATTTTTCAAGGTTTTAAGGTAAGTTTTTAGTGGGTTTTGAGTTTGATACATTTTAGTGTTGGATTTTGATGTTTTGAAGGTGTTTTTGGGGAATTTGATTAGGGTTTGGAAACCCTAAGATGAGGGGTCCGAAATTTTCATGCATTGCCTAGTTCTCTTCCTATTTTTGGTGGTTTAACTCTTAGATAGGTTGGTTTAGGTTATTTTTAGGGATAAATCATAGTTTTGGTGGAAGTTAGTGAAAAACTGGTTTTGAAAACCATGAGGGCCGATTCTGTTTCTATGTTTTTGAATTTGCTAAGTTGTTTGGTTGTTGCATTTGAGTATTTCAATGGATAGTAGACGTGTAGAGGTTTATGGAATGAGGTGGCACGTTTAAATCCATTGAAAAATGAAGAAGTTATAGCTGTTTGAAGTTCGACACCAAAAATTGTGGGAATTTTGGATTTTAGGGTATAGATTTTAAAGTGTGTTTTAATTGGTTGCTAGATTTGTTGTTAGATTTAGTTTAGGATTTCTAGAATGTTGCTAAATTGTTTCCCTTAATGTGCTAGGTTGATGAGCGAGCTTTTAGCCTAGTGGAAATGAACAAATACGCAGGTAAGTAGTGGAGTGTATGTGTTTTGCCTTCGGGCCTACATCATGGAACGGTAGGGATTGTTTGCTTGTTGTTGTGTTTTATTTTGTGTGGAGCATTGTGAGACATGCATAATTGTTTTCCAACTACGAAAATACGTGTTTTGAACATTGTTTGCAAACTGTAAGAGTGGAATGTAAAAAAATAAGAAGATACGTAATGCAATGCGATCTTTTGGTGGAGTCACCTCGTCGATATACGATGCATGAAATAGGGCAATTCGAGAGGGTCTCTACAAAAAAAACGTGGAAGAAAATACGTAAGAGAGAATGCTTTGATGTTAAAGTGCTAGTAAGAAAGTACTAGAAGGTTCAGCGATCGAGTATAACGCTTCGATGTTAAAGTGCTAGTAAGAAAGCACTAGAAGGTTATGCGATCGAGTATGGGAGGAGATCGTGTATGGCCGTCCCGTGTGTGAACTCGATGTGTGCCTCGGATCTAGCTCTATGGGGTCAACGCGTGACCATCCTGATAGGATAGGTATCCGCTTGACTCACACGTGAAAGTGAAAGAGTAATGAAAAGAAAATGAAATGAACACAACCGAGAGTTTGAAACCGCATGTGTTAGGGTTATGTGTGAGGGTTGTGTGTGCATTATGCATTGTTTTGAATTGCATTGTTCCCTACTTACTAAGCATTAGGTTTATGTTTTGTGTTCTGTGGTGTAGGTGACGACGTCATTACAGGTGAGAGTTATGAGGAAAGCTATGATTGGGACGCAGTCAGTGATGTATGCGGTATGCTGGTGCGGGCAGTTGTTAGGGCGTCTTGACCATGGTCTTCGGGAAGTTGTGAGGGATTTGATATTTTGATTGTATATAGATAGTTTTGGTTGAACTTTGTTTATATAAATGACGGGCAAATGACGGGAGATTTTGTAACTCTTCGGAAGAATGTTGTTTTGGAATTGTTTTGAGTATGTTTTATAAAATGTTTGATTTTCAGGATTTCGGTTTTAGAAAAGTTTAGCGGTTATGCTGCTCGGTTTTTTGTAGAGTAAACGACTTCAGTTTTCAATTGTCTTCTCATTTTCGCTGACATTTTGGAGTCGAATTTCAGGGATTTTTACATGTCAAGGAGTCGGGAGTGTCGGGAATGTGTAGGGTAAATTTTGGGGAATTTGGTGAATTGTGGTTTGAAGAAAAAGGGAGAAATGTGGAAGAGGGGCGCTGGTGGGTGAGGAGGGCGCACGTAGGACATAGGAGATGCACGCAGGGCTCGCATGCGCCCAGCGCCGACCGATCGGTAATCGGCCCTGTTCCTCTATCGCTCACCTGAGAGGGTGCTGATCGATCGCCGTCTAGCGGCGATCGGCACCAGCTCGCGTGATGCGCGCAGCTGGAGCGCGCGCCGCCAATCATGCAAGTTTAATTTTTTTTTATTTTTCCTATTTCTACTATGTTTTAACCCGATCTTTTCCAACACGTTTTTCACGTATTTTGGGCACATTTTTCAAAAAATTTCGAGGGTTCGAAAAACCCAAAAATCGAGTCAAAATTTTATTAGATTTTATTTTAAACGTCATTTTAAACATGGTAAGTGTGAGCCATGTAGCGCACCGAGCTGGGGTGGATTCGGGAGCATTACAAAACCATTAAGATAAATCTAAGGAATGCCGAAACTAAAACTAACAACACATTTAACCAAATTTAAAACATAACTCCCAAAAACCCGATTTTCCCACATTTTCTATCATCCAAATTCAATCGGCCATAACTTACTCGTTTTTCATCAGATTTCAACAATCCACCCCATTCTGTAAACCTCTACATGTATACTATCCAATATCACAATCCATTTTACCAAACTAAAAACTAGGACCGATCAGATTCTGTACCAAACAGAATCGGCCATCTAGCTTCAAAAATCGATTTCTCCACAAAATTCACCAAAACTCTAATCTATCCATACTATCAAAGTAAACCATCATATCCTAAGCTTAAACCATCAAAAATAGGAAGAAAACCAGCAAAGGAAAGAAAATTTCGAAGCTCATCCATTAGGGTTTCCAAACCCTTACTAAAACTCACAAAATCACCTCTAAAACACCAAAAATCACTCTTCATGTGCATATAACATAAAACCAAACCAAAACTTACCTTAAAACTTGATGAGAATTGAAGAGAGAAAGAGAGGGAGCTCCTCCAATGACTGCCCTACGAAGAAGAGGGGGAAGAAGACAATAAAATTGTCTTCTAACCCCTTTTATAAAAACAAATTTTCACCTTTTAAATTTTTACCAACAAAAACCTTATTTTTCACATTAACTCCTCTCTCATTTTACTCTTCTCTAAACAAACGTGGGCCTCACGCTTTTCTCCTCTTTCCTTCGTAAGTTTCCCTTACTTTAGTTTCAACATTTTTACTTCAACAAATCATAACCCTAACCCACTCCACTTTATAATTTCCTCTCCAAATTTCACTTTCTATCTCTTAACTTAGCATAACCCTAGGAACTTTATTAGACTTCCATAACATACTCTAATCTAAGGGCAACTCATGTTGAGGAAATTTTCTGGGTGTTACACAACACCTTCCCAGTTTTACATCTACTGGTCGACACTTGTAGACATGGGTCGACACTTCGACCCACTCTGCACTAAGGAGGTCGACACTTATGCACACATGTCGACACCTTAATCGCCTCTGTTTGCATCAGTCGATACCTGTGTTCGACACCTTCACTAACCGGTCGACACCGGAGAGCACTGGTCGTCACTATGCTCAGGTTGCCACACTCAAAGGTCGACACCCTCATACGCAGGTCGACACTTTACTCAGGTTAACACACTCGAAGGTCGATACCTACATACGCAGGTCGACACTTTACTTAGGTTTACATATTCAAGGGTCGACACCTGCATACGCAGGTCGACACTTTACTTAGGTTAACACATTCAAGGGTCGACACCTGCATACGCAGGTCAACACTTTTACCCCCTCATAAATAAAACTTCACCATTTTGCAGGAAATTGGACAACATAACATTTAAAACGATTGTAGCGCCCAACAAATTATCGACTCAAGTTGTAACGAATATTTGGTGATGTGTAGTGTGAATAGTTAATTAGTGAGTAAATTTAATGGAATAGTAAAAGAGAATTGGTGTAATGGTAAGTGGAATTAATTAAAATAAATAAAGGAAAAATAGGAAGAGGAAAAGTGGACAAGTGTATTTCCATGTGAAAAGGGTAAAGAAGCCCTTGTTTCACCTTTTCCTTTTCATTTCCCTCCCTTCAGCGAGCAACAGCCGATTTCTTTCCTTGCCCCATCCGATTTTCTTCCACTCTTCAATCTTATGGTAAATCTCTAGCACATTTGTTATGGGTTTTGGTTTCTAGGTGGAAGGAAGAGTGTAAGAGTGAGTTATGTTGAGTTTTGAGAAAGTTTTGGGAAAGTTTTAAATTAGGGATTGGTGGAAAATTGAGTGTTTCATGAAGTTTGGGGTTCCTAGCTAGTTTTCCTTGATTTTTGGATGTTTAAGGATGATTAGAGGATAGTATGGATGAGTGGTTTGATGTTGAGATGAAAATCAAAAATTTTTGGAATTTTTGGTTAGTTGTTGTTTTTGCAAAAACCAACCAAGCCAATTGTGTTATTTGGTTAAACATTCCCAAACTTTTAGAAAGTAGACATTTTAAGGAGTCCGTAGCTTCTTGAATCGTCCAAAACAAATAAGTGTAAGATTAGTTATGCGAATTTGAAATTTCACCAAAAAAATGGGGAATTTCGAATTTTGTGAGTTTTTGGTGAAACATTAGCTTTCTTGTGAGAGTGTGATGAATGAGGCTTAGTGGAGATTAAATTAACGTTATGTGTTATGATTTTAGATCCGAACGATTTCCTAGCATAGCGTACGGTTATAGAATTGCTCAGGAAATCAGGTAAGTAGAGTATGCATGTTATTTTCGGGCCTACATCACTGAATAGTAGGGTATGTTGCATGTTTATTGTATGTTTGTATGTCATGAATCATGGTTTTAAAGTTACGAGTACGAAACAAAAATGAATTTGCATGTGTTTTACGAAATGACATGATACGATATGAAATGAAACGAGTATGATATGAAACGAAACGAGTATGAAGCTTTGAGGAAGTAATCCGCCCCTCAAATGCAATACAGGATTGATAATTTGGGAAAAGTGATCCGCTTCCCATCTAGTATGAGGATCATTGAGTAGAATCTTTGAGGAAGTAATCTGCCCCTCAAATGAGATGTAGGATTGATGATTTGGAAAAAGGGATCAGTTTCCCATCTAGTATGAGGATCAACGCGTGGCCTTGGGGTAACTAATCTACCCTCCAACGGCGTATAAGGATTGAGTATGTGATGATTTTGAAAAAGTGATCCACTTCCCATCTAGTATGAGGATCGTACGGAAACAGATCATGTAACGAAACGAGAACGACGAGAACAAAAACTAGAACGAAAACGAGAACGGCATGTGAAAGTAGAAATTGGATATATAGGATTCATGTATGGTTTTCATTTCATTTCATTCTTTCCTCTACTTATTTATCATTAGGCTAATAGATGAGTTCTGTGATATAGGTGAAGAAGTAACAGCTGGTGAGTTCTCGGAGTGCATACAGGACTATGAAGCGGTTGGAGGAGTACACCCATGTGATGGTCTGGCTATCTGTTAGGGCAATTTAGCCATGGGGTGTATGTATGGTTTTTGATGTCAGTATGGTTTTTGAAGTCATTTTCATATAAAGTCTGATTTTAAACTCTAGTAGATGTTTTGATGCATAAACTTGTTTTGGAAATGAATGGAGATTTGTTTTGATAGTAGTCTTTTGGTGAGTTTGAAAATGTAGGAAGTTTTGGTTTTTGATAGTAGGATTTGGTCTTATGATTTTAAACGTTATGTTGTCAAATTTCCTGCCAAGTTGGTGAAGTTGTGTTTAAGGTTAATAGAAGTAGGGAGTCAAGTGTCGACCTGTGTATGCGGGTGTTGACCATTGAGTGTGTTAACCCAAGTGAAGTGTCGACCTGTGTATGCGGGTGTCAACCATTGAGTGTGTCAACTTTAGTAAAGTGTCGATCAGTCCTCTCCGGTATCGACCAGTTAGTGAAGGTGTTGACCATTGAAATTGGCCGATGCAAACAGAGGCGATTAAGGTATTGACCTGTGCGCATAGGTGTTGACCACTTTAGTGCAAAGTGGGTTAAAGTGTCGACCCATGTCTACAAGTGTCGCCCATCGCAAACAGAGAGGAATGAAGTGTCGACCAATAGTGTATAACCGGGAAAAGTGTCAACCACGAATATCGACCGATACAAGCAGAGACGAATGGAGTGTCGACCAGTGCACGAATGTGTCGACCAGTTTGTGTATAACTGGCAAAAATTGTCAACATAGATGATTTTTATTTTTTTTTTATTATTCTTAATTACTTTTTTTAAAAACTTAATATTTATTTAAAGAGTCTTCCACACACGATTAGTTTTCTGTTGCAAAGTTTTAAATGTTTTTTTTAAACGGTGACGTTTTATGTCGATGGATAAAATTTTAAATTTTTCACGAATTATCTAGTACGAGTATGTAGTAGGAGTAGTGAACCGGGTTCAGACAACCTGGGGTGCTACAGGTGGTATTAGAGCCATTGGTTAAATCGTTCAGAACATTACCTAACAGTGCCAATCGCCGCATTGGAGTGCTTCAACAACTATAAATATTTATGTTTAGTATTAGTTAGTAGATGTTTACGGGTATGTCTAATTTGTTTAGGAAGTATCAAAATGTCTAGACAACTAGGACATATGCGAGTACGAAGAGAAACGAAAAACTCAAGGAATGAGGAGGATCCAATTACGATTAGGCAGTTGACCGAGTTGGTGTGCCAACAGTCCCAAGAATTGGGCATTTTACTAAACCGGGAAGTGCAAGGGAGTGCTAGTTCTGGTTCTAGTAACGACCAGTCTAAAGATAGATTTTAGAGACTACGTTCACTAACAATCGAAGGACAAATAACCGATCCAACGGTTGCCGAAGAATTGATTGAGGAAATGGAAAACATGTTCAGGTATGCGAAAGTGGAGGAGATAGACAAAGTTTCTTTGGTGACATTCCATTTGGCGAAGGACGCCCGATATTGGTGGGAGACTATGGAGACCACCACCGATGTGTTGACTATGACGTGGAGACAGTTCAAGGAGGCCTTTTATGATAAATACTTCAACAGTACTGTTCAAGCAGCAAAAATGATGAAATTTCTACAGCTAAAACAAACCGGATCAGTGTTTGAATATATCCGACAGTTTGAAATTTTGTTACGATTTGCTAGCCACCTCGTAAGCAAGAATGAAGATAAGGTCCTTCAGTTTGTACAAGGATTGAAACCAGAGATGTATAAAGGAGTGAAGATAGCGGGCACCAAGGGTGTGCTGTATAATGAAGTTGTAGCTAAGGCACAAGAGGTGGAGGAAGCAGACCTCAAGTGTGTCAGGCAACGTGAGGCCCCACAAAGATTTTTCAGAGAAATTACACAACAGCAAAGTAGAGGAGGTCCTCAGCAGCAACAACGAGGTATTAAGAGGCCAAGGAGGGTCAGAGCAGTCAAGGAGGAGGGAAACGAGCTCAGGACACTGGAAAATTTCCTCAATGCCAGAAGTGCCTGAAATACCACCCGGGGAAATGCATGTTGACTTCAGGGAGGTGTTTCAACTACAATGAGACCGGGCACCTGTTCAGAGATTGCCCAAAGCCTAGAGTCACGCGATGCTTCAATTGTAACGAGATAGGCTCTATCAACAAAGATTGCCCATTTTTTAAAAAGGGGCCTGCTAAGGTGAAACCGAGAATATTTGCTATGATTGAGTCTGACGATGATGACTAACCAGCTGTGGTGTCAAGTACAGTAGTGATTAACTCCGTACCTACTTATACATTGATTGATTTTGGTGCGACGCATTCCTTTGTAGCGACTGCATTTGCTGTCAAATTAAATTTATGGCCTAGGTCAACTAAGCACGTATATGACAAATTAAATTTATGGCCTACGTCAACTAAGCACGTATATGACGTGACATTGCCCTCTAGTGATGCATGCACTCGAATCAGGTGGTGCGTGATATTGTAGTATCAGTGGGAAGCAAGAGCCTACCTGTTGATCTGATTATCATGGAAATAACGAGGTATGACATAATTCTGGGGATGGACTAGCTGTTCAAGCATCATGCAACGATTGACTGTAGATCAAGAATAGTGAGTTTTTAACCCTTAGATGGCAAAAAACACACTTTGCATGCCCTGAAGAATACAAAGAGGTTATCTGTTATGGCACCTATTAGTGCCTGTCATTCTCTAAATGGTGAGTGTTTATGTTTTCTGGCCAGTATTATAGATACTCAGATTTGGAAGAGAAATGAGACCTCTAGATGTTATGGTTGTTCGAGATTTCTCAGACGTGTTTCTGGATTATTTATCTAGCTTGCCGCCAAATAGAGAGATAGAATTTACTATTGACGTGTATCCAGGCGCTGAGCCTGTGTCGAAAAATCCATATAGGTTAGTGCCAATAAAACTGAAAGAGCTGAAGAAACAATTGGAAGAGTTATTAGAAAAAGGATTCGTACGCCCCAGTTTTTCACCATGGGGCGCACCGGTCCTTTTTGTCAAGAAGAAAGATGGAACACTATGCATGTGCATCGACTACAGAGAGTTAAACAAATTGATCGTCAAGAACAAGTATCAACTGCCAAGGATAGACGATCTATTCGACAAACTCCAAGGTGCACGGGTTTTCTTAAAGATCGATATGAGATTGTGTTACTATCAGTTGAAAGTAAGATCTGAAGACATTCCTAAGACTACTTTCCGAATGAGGTACGGGCATTATGAGTTTTTGGTAATGTCATTCGGATTGACAAACGCACTAACGACTTTCATGGATCTGATGAATAGAGTGTTCCATGAATATCTCGATAAATTTGTCATAGTATTTATTGACGATATTTTAATTTATTCCCACACTAACAATTAGCATGTGGAGTATCTAAGGTTGGTATTGGAGACTTTGAGGCAACACCAGCTTTATGCCAAGTTTTCTAAGTGCGAGTTTTGGTTGGATCAAATCCACTTTCTGGGTCACATTATTTCTGGCGATGGAATATCTGTTGATCCAGTAAAAATTCAAGCAGTTAAAGAATGGCCACAGCCGAAGAATGTTATCGAGATACGAAGTTTTCTTGAGTTAGCAAGTTACAAAAGATTCATTGAAGGATTTTCAAAGATATCAATACCTCTAACCCGATTGACAAGGAAAAATGTGAAGTACTTCTGGTCTGAGGATTGCAAGCACAGTTTCTAGACTTTAAAGCAGAAATTGACCACTGCTCCAATATTGACACTTCCTGTTGAATATGAAAAATTTAGCATTTACTGTGATGCTTCCAAGATAGGTCTTGGGTGTGTGTTGATGCAGGACGGGAAGGTAATAGCCTAAGCCTCAAGGCAATTAAAGAATTATGAGCGGAATTATCCTACACACGACCTGGAGTTAGCCGCAGTAGTTTTTACGTTAAAGATTTGGAGGCACTACTTGTATGTACAGGCGTGTGAAATATATTCATATCACAAAAGTCTGAAGTATATTTTCACTCAGAAGGAACTGAACATGAGACAACGAAGGTGATTGGAGTTTGTGAAGGACTATAATTTTGAGATCAAATATCACCCCGACAAAGCAAATGTAATAGCTGATGCACTAAGCAGAGTAACGGCATCTACTTCGGCTATGGTTTCTGTTATGTCGTTAGCTCTAGATTCTGAATTTCAGAGATTCAAATTGGAAGTGGTGTCTAATGTATCAGTTATGCTATCGGTAATATCCTTGAGATCTACCATTCTGGAGAAGATCAAAGAAGCTCAGAAAGATGACGTTGAATGCAATGAGTTTAAACTGAGCATGGTTTCTAATGATAGGCCGGAGTTCTATTATTCAGGCGATGGAATTCTTAAGTTTCAAAATAGGTGGTTTGTTCCGGCCAATAAAGAACTTCATAAGGAAATCCTTTCGGATGCTCACTCTTCTAAGTTCTCTGTTCATCCAGGAAGCACTAAGATGTACAGAGATCTTAAGCAGTATTACTGGTGGCCTAATATGAAGAAGATTGTGGCAGAGTACGTTGAAACATGCTTAATTTGTCGACAGATTAAAACTGAACATCAGAGATCAGCAGGGAAACTAGTCATTACCGATTCCTGAGTGGAAATGAGAGTAGATATCAATGGATTTTTTTTGTTGGATTGCCTCGGACAATAAAAGGTCTTGATGGGATATGGGTGATAGTGGATCGTCTAACCAAACCAGCCCATGTTTTGCCAGTGAAAATGACATATTCTATGTATCAGTTCGCTAGACTGCATGTACAAGAGATCGTGCGGTTACACGGAGTTCCAACTTCGATTGTATCAGACCGAGATCCTAGATTTACATCAAAGTTTTGGAAGAGTCTGCACAAGGCTATGGGTACGCAGCTAAATTTTAGCACGACATTTCATCCTCAGACGGACGGACAATCCGAGAGAACTATTCAGACATTAGAGGATATGCTTCGAGCTTGCGTATTGGAATTTCACGGTTATTGGAGCAAATACTTATCTTTGGTGAAGTTTTCTTATAATAACAGTTTTCAGGCTACGATAGGTATAACCCCTTATGAGACTCTTTATGGAAGAAAGTGCAAATCTCTGTTATATTGAGATAAGGTAGGTGAGGCTCGATTGATTGGCCAAGATATTTTGCAACAAATAGCAGAAAATGTTACTTTTATTCGACAACAAATTTTAATAGCTCAAAATTGCCAAAAGAGCTATGCGGATCGACGGTGAAGAGAACTGGAGTTCGAAGTGAATGACGAAGTTTTCCTTAAGATTTCGCCATTCAAGGAAATTGTAAGATTCATAAAAAGAGGCAAGCTAAATCCAAGATACATTGGACCATTTCCTATTGCTAAGAGAGTTGGAAAGATAGCTTATCAATTACGGTTGCCACACTTAATGGAAGGAATTTACAATGTGTTCCACGTTTCCATGTTAAAGAAATGTATGCGAGACCCTTCTTATGTTGTGGAGTAGCAAAACATAGAGATTCAGCCAACATTGACGTATGAGGAAGAACCAGTGGGGATTTTAAATTATGCAGTGAAGGTATTGCGTAACAAAGAAGTCCTGCTAGTGAAGGTCTTATGGTGCAACTATAACGTGGAAGAGGCAACTTGGGAAAGGCAATAGGACATGATGAGTCGGTATCCAGAGTTGTTCAGTTAACAAATTTTGAGGACAAAAGGGTGGATTGTAGCATCCAGTAAATTATCGGCTCAAGTTGTAACGAATATTTGGTGATGTGTACTGTGAATAGTTGATAGTGAGTAAATTTCATAGAATAGTAAAAAAGAATTGGTGTAATGGTAAGTGGATTTGAATAAAATAAATAGGGAAATTATCGATTTGAACCCTGTACTATAGATGTTTTTTTTCAATTAGGCCCATGTACTAAAAAATCTGGCAAATCGAACCATGTACTTTGATTTTGTTATCAGTTTTGACCTTCTATCAATAATTTCATTAAACCCTCATTGAAAAAACTACCAAACGATCGTAGATTCAGTTGAAAGTTTTACCACATGTTCATTACTTAATAAAAAGATAATTTGAGAATTTTCGTGATTTTTTAACACATCTACGATTTATTGTAATTTTATTTTAGTTTTGTTTTTAAATAATATAATAAATCATGCAAGTTATAAAAAATTATGTAAATTTTTCTATTATCTACCCATAATGTGGTAAACATTTGGAAAAAGTTTCAAATAAATCCAATATCTTTTGGTATTTTTTTTAAATTAATCTCAGTTTCTTCTTTACTTTATAACTTAATTTTAAAAAAAATATTAAACAATACTTGATTTATTTGAAAACTTTTCCACATGTTCAACCTATCATGGGTAAATACTAGAAAAGATTTTGTGATTTTCTAAAATTTGTATGATTTATTATAATATTTTTATAAAATACAAAAATAAAATTCCAATAAATTGTACATGTGTTAAAAAATCACGAAAATTTCCAGATGATCTTCTCATTAAATAGTAAACATGTGGTAAAAATATCAATTGAATCCAAGATTGTTTGTTAGTTTTTTCAATGAAAGTTTAATGAAATTATTGATAGAAGGTCAAAACTGATAACAGAATCAAAGTACAGGGTTCGGTTTGCCGGTTTTTTTAGTACATGGGCCGAATTGAAAAAACGTATATAGTACAGGGTTCAAATCAATAATTATCCGAATAAATAAAGGAAAAATAGGAAGAGGAAAAGTGGAAAAGTGTATTTCCACGTGAAAAGGGTAAAGAAACCCCTGTTTCATCTTCTCCTTTTCATTTTCCTCTCTTCAGCGAGCAACAGACGATTTCTTTCCTTCTCCTCTTCGATTTTCTTCCACTCTTCAATTTTAAGGTAAATCTCTAGCACATTTGTCATGAGTTTTGGTTTCTAGGTGGAAGGAAGAGTTTAGGAGTGAGTTATGTTGAGTTTTGGGAAAGTTTTAGATTAGGGCTCGGAGGGAAATCAAGTGTTTCATGAAGTTTGAGGTTCCTAGCTAGTTTTTCTTGATTTTTGGATGTTTAAGGATGATTAGAGGATAGTATGATCAGTGGTTTGATGTTGAGAGGAAAACTAAAAATTTTGAAATTTTTGGGTAGTTCTGGTTTTTGCAAAAAATGATAGAGCCAATTGTGTTATTTGGTTAAACAGTCCTGACCTTTTAGAAAATAGACATTCTAAGGAGTACATAGCTACTTGAATCGTCCAAAACGGATAAGTGTAGAATTAGTTACGCGAATTTGAAATTTGACCAAAAAATGGGAATTTCGGGTTTTGTGAGTTTTTGGTGGACCATTAGCTTTCTTTTGAGAGTGTGATGATGAGAGTTAGTGGAGATTAAATTAACGTTATGTGTTATGATTTTAGATCAAAACGATTTTCCGGTGTAGCGTACGGTTAAGGAATTACTCATGAAACCAGGTAAGTAGAGTATGCATGTTGCCTTCAAGCCTACATCACAGAATAGTAGGGTTGTAGCGACCCTAACACTGTATCCTTATTTTCCCATATTATTTTTTTTTTATCCTTAAATACTAAATAAATTTAAGTACGTTTAAGCAAAATTTAAATCATTGGAGATCATTTGAAATCTAAATTGAAAATCATTAAAGAAAACCATTAAAACAATAAAAGTATCGGCCGATTAAAAAAAAACAAAACATTAAAGCTGGAGGGCAAAAGGGACAATTGTCCCATGAAAGTATAGGGGCGATCGATCGCCCCTTTCAGGCGATTGATCGCCAGTATAAAAAAAATGGAGGGGCGATCGTTCGCCCCTCACAGTGGCGATCGATCGCCCCTACGATCGATCGCCACACACTCTGGAAAATCGAGAGAGTGGCGATCATCTTGCCGATCGATGGCAGTCGATCGGCAGGTTCTCTGCCTCTTCTTCTTTTTTTTTTTCTTTCTCTTCTTTCTTTCTTTTCCCTGCATACACATACACCTAACACACAACTTCACACTTTCATCAACGAAATTCTACCTACACCACAACCATACATTTCAACATAAAATTGCCCAATACTCGTACATCTCTCATAACCTCACTCAAACCGACTCAAAACGTATTTAACACGAAATACCTTTTCACGAAAATGAACTGCGTGGATCCATTTAAAAATTGAACGTATCCCTATAATATAAATTATCCAGCAGTTCCAGTATATCATCGATAAAATACTTTTCAAAGCAGCTTATAAAATAGGTTTCCAAAGCATAAAACATAAACCTATCAACTAACCAGATTCCAAGCATCCTAATATGTTCAATCTATACAATTTCTCCTACGATCTAACTATCGTATCCCCAAAATACTTACGTCCATCCCCACGGGTCAAAAGGTGCATCGACTGCCCAGCACACTCCCACGAGCCATCCTCCTTCAACTGCATCATTCCTCAAGTGAAGGGATCTCGTCCTCACCTATATCAAGATCACCTACACCATACAGACAATCTATGAAATAAAGGCTCAACAAGTTTCGTAAATACAAATACATGTTGTGCATATGAGTTCATAAATCATGTAACATTTTCTTATCATTACATAGGTTGTCACCGAGATCTCAACCATCTAAACGGAGAGGGCACCTCTGGCGGTTGGACAACCCTTTCCACCTAGCGGAGGGGGGTACATGCTTACATACGTACAGCCATGCCTGAGCCCCACCTCGCATGATCATATAGCATACATGAGTTCTAATTAGATGCGGTATTGTGACCGACCCTTCTCAGCCTTCACAATAGGTCAATAGCCCCCTTTCGGGCCACATCGATGCGGTATTGTGATCGGCCCTTCTCAGCCTTCACAATAGGTCAATAGCCCCCTTTTGGGCCACATCGCCATTTTCTTTAAAACATAGTGCGGAAATTCATTTTCTATGCATAATTGAAAAGACGTGATGCATGAACAATTTATAACGTAATATAAACATACAATATACGTACCATCAAGACTATATAAAAGAAACATAACTATAAAAGAACTAATCCTAACTACCCAACCAAAGCGTTTAAACAAACAAATCCACAATAATCCTCGACGCGATCTCGATATACGGTGTAGGCCAGAGTAAGTAACGAGAACTTACCTCGGGTCCTTAGCAATTCAAGTTTGGAAGTCTTTGGCCTTGCGTTTGTTAATCTCAAGTAACCTAACAAGACATAAAAATCAAACACTTAAACACACCAGAATTTTTCGGATTACACTATAAATTTTGTCCAACTTCAAACACTTATAACTTTCTCGATTTTCATCAGTTTTCAATGATCCAACCTGTTTTGGAAACCTCACTATGTCTATTTTAACATGGAATTAACCATTTATCCAAAATAAAATAGAATCGCGATAGAAAGACCAAAAACCGAACTGACCGCTGAAATTTTCCAGTTTTTACCCAATAACTTCAAGAATTCATAACTTAATCAATTCTTAATGAAATCGAGTGATTCAAGTTGCTATGAACTCCTTTAAGAGTCCCCTATCTAGTGATACAAGCCATTTAACAAATTAGAATTAAAAGCTAGGTCAGATCTCAAGAAAACCGAAACTTGGCGGTTTTTAAATCGTAATTTTTTTATCCAACTTCGAAAATTCGTAATAAATCGTATACATGTCCGAATCCGATGATTCAAGATGCTATGCAAACCTTAGGGTATCTAGTTTCTAATAGTTTGATCCATTTTATAACCCAATATCATTAGCTTAGCTGAAACAGTGCAAAACCAAACCTGCCTTGTTATAAAATTCTAATTTCTTAACACCTTTAATCAATACCATAATCTCTTCATATAAACCCCCAACATGATTTTATATCATGATTAAACATCATTTAACAGAAGGAACCAGCAAGAGAACCTGAATTTCGTGCATCCATTTGGGTTTTTCACATTCATAAAAATCCCTAAAAATCACTTCTATTAAGCATCCCACCCTTAAGTTTGCATAAACTCTAACCAACTTTTGCCTTACCTTACAAATCTTCAAGGAAATGGAGCTTCAATGTGTGGAAATGTCGTCGGCCATGGAGGAGAAAGGGATTTTGCGTGAAGGGGAGAGGAGAAAGAAAGGGCTAAGGGTTAAACATTGGAGTGGTGAGGTGTTTGATTTTAAGCCTAGTAAATTAACTTTTACTATGCTCACAACTACATGTAGCTTTTAACATATTACATGTAGTTTCTATTCACTTCATCTCATCCACATAATCCTCAACGTGAACATCATTCTTACCTCCCCTTTTTATTTTCTTCACACATAACTAATAAAAGCATAATAAGTTTGACTATTCAAACTTTGACTAGTCTTCATCCCTTCATTTCATTTTCTTTCTTTTTCATTAACTTTTCAAACATCAACTTCTCCTTCCCTTTCATTCCATCAACGCCACAACACCCCTTTTTATACCTTGACTTTTTAAATTTAATTAAAAGGTAAGAGTTAAGGATAAATGAAAAAGGAGGTATCACAATTTTATTGAATGAAAACACATTCAATTATTTACCTACTTTATTTGGACTAAAAAGTAACCATTTCAATTCCTTATCCCTTTTTTATTCTTTTCTTTTTATTTTAACAAATCAAAAACCACTTTTACACCATTAATTTCCAATTACCCACTAACTCTTCCTTCCAATAAATTCCGTAATAAATCTCAATATTCACATTTATTTTATTTCTTCAAAATAAATGTACATTTATCAATACTCACTACAACCCGAGCTGATAAATTGCCGGGTACAAAAAGGGTATGTTGCATGTTTATTGTATGTTTGTATGTCATGCATCATGGTTTTGAAGTTACGAGTACGAAATGAAAATGAATTTTCATATGTTTTACGAAACAGCATGATACGATATGAAACGAAACGAGTATGAAGCTTTGAGGAAGTAATCCACCCCTCAAATGAGATACATGATTGATGATTTGGGAAAAGTGATCCGCTTCCAATCTAGTATGAGGATCATTGAGTAGAATCTTTGAGGAAGTAATCCACCCCTCAAATGAGATACAGGATTGATGATTTTGGAAAAGTGATCTGCTTCCTATCTAGTATGAGGATCAACGCTTGGCCTTGGGGGAACTAATCCGCCCTCCAACGGCATATGAGGATTGAGTATGTGATGATTTGAAAAAAGTGATCCACTTCCCATCTAATACGAGGATCGTATGGAAACATATCATGTAACGAGACAAGAACGACGAGAACAAAAACGAGAACGAAAATGAGAACGACATGTGAAAGTAGAAATTGCATATATATGATTCATGTGTGGTTGTCATTTCATTTCATTCTTTGCTCTACATATTTAGCATTAGGCTAACAGATCCGTTGGCGCTAACCTATATGGATTCTTCGACACAGGTTCAGCGCCTGGATACACATCAATAACAAACTTTATCTCGCTATCTGGCGGCAAGCTAGGTAGTAGATCATCCAGAAACACTTCTGGGAAATCTCGAACAACTATAACATCTTGAGGGTTTGTTTCTACTAGCATTTGAGTATCTACAATGCTTGCAAGGAAAATCAAGAACTCACCGTTCACAAAATGCCGAGCCCTGATAGATGTCATAACAGACAGCCTCCTTGTATTCTTCAGGGATTGGAAAGTGTGCTCCTCGCTATCTGGTGGTTGAAAACTCACTATTCTTGATCTGCAGTCAACTGTTGCATGATAATTGAACAGCCAGTCCATCCCCAGAATCACATCATATTCCGTTATCCCCATAATAATGAGATCAGCAAGTAGACTATTACTTCCGACTGGTACCATACTATCACGCATCATTTGATTAGAGTGCATGAACTCACCAGAGGGTAACGTTAAGTCATATAAGTGCTCAGTTGACTAAGGTCACAAGTTTAACTTGACGGCAAATGCAGTTGCTATAAAGGAATGCGTCGCGCCAGAATAAATCAATGTATAAGCAGGTACAAAATTTATTAGTATAGTACGTGACACCACAACTTGCTGGTTTTCGTCGCCTAACTCAATCATGGCAAATATTCTCGATTTTACCTTAGCAGGCCCTTTTTCAAAGCTGGGCAATCCTTATTGATATGGCCTATCTCGTTACAATTGAAGCACCGAGTGACTCTAGGCTTTGGGCAGTGTCTGAATAGGTGCCCAGTCTCAATATAGTTGAAACACCTCCCTAAAGTCAACATGCATTCTCCCGGGTGGTATTTTAGGCACTTCTGGCACTGAGGAAATTTTCTAGTGTCATGAGCTTGTTTCCTTCATCCTTGATTGCTCTGACCCTCACTGGGCCTCTTAATACCTCGCTGTTGTTGCTGGGGACCTCCTCTACTTTGCTATTGTGTAATTTCTCTGAAAAATCTCTGTGGGGCCTCGCGTTGCTTGACACACTTGAGGTCTGCTTCCTCCACCTCTTGTGCCTTACCTACAACTTCATTGTGCGGCACGCCCTTGGTGCCCGCTATCTTCACTCCTGTGTATATCTCTGGCTTCATTCCCTGTACAAACTGAAGGACCTTATCTTCATTATAGCTTACAAGGTGGCTAGCAAATTGTGACAACGATTCAAACTATCGGATATATTCGAACACTGATCCGGTTTGTTTTAGCTGCAGAAATTCGATTCTCTTAAGGCCTCCTTGAACAGTTTCCACGTCATAGCCAGCACATCAGTTGTGGTCTCCATAGTCTCCTACCAATATCGGGCGTCCTTTCCCAAGTGGAATGTTGCCAGAGAAACTTTGTCTATCTCCTCCACTTTCGCATACCTGAACATGCTTTCAATTGTGCGAATCCATTCTTCAGCAATAGTTGGGTCGGGTGATTGTCCTTCGAATGTTTGTGGTCGCAGCCTCCGAAATCTATCTCAAGACTGGTCATTACTGGAACTAGAACTAGCACTCTCTTGTACTTCCTGATTCAATAAAATGCTCAATTCCTGAGACTGTTGGCGCACCAACTCTATAAACTGCCTAATCGTAATCAGATCCTCCTCATTCCATGAGTTTGTCGTTTCTCTCGGTACTCTCAGACGTCCTGGTTGTCTAGAAATTTTGCTAATTCCTGAACAAAAGTTAATCACTCTCTTAAACATCTAACAACTAAAACTAAATATAAATACTTACAGTTGTTGAAGCACTCTCATGTGGCGATTGGCAATACTAGGTAATCTTCTGAATGATTTAACCAATGGCTCTGATACCACACTGTAGCACCCCGAGTTGTCTGAACCTGGTTCGCTACTCCTACTACATATACTCGTATTGAAAAATTCGTGAAGTATTTAAAATCTTATCCACCAACATAAAACGTCACCCTTTAAAAACATTTAACCCTTTGCAGTGGAAAACTACCCATGCGTGGAAGGCTCGTTATAAAATAAAAGTAAATGAAATTCTAAGTTTAAAAAATGAAAAAGTTTTGGTCGACACTATTGCCGGTTCTACACAAACCAGTCGCCACCTGTATGTATCGGTCGATACTTCATTCTTCTCAGTTTACGGCAGTCGATCCTCGTGGTCGACACCTTCCCAGTTTTAGATCTACTGGTCGACACTTGTAGACATGGGTTGACACTTCAACTCACTCTGCACTAAGGAGGTCGACACCTTAATCGCCTCTGTTTGCATCGGTCGATACATGTGGTCGACACCTTCACCAACCGGTCGACACCAGAGAGCACTGGTTAACACTATGCTCAGGTTGACACACTCGAAGGCCGACACCCGCATACGCAAGTCGACACTTTACTCAGGTTAACACACTCGAAGGTCGACACCCGCATACGCAGGTCGACACTTTACTTAGGTTAGCACACTCAAGGGTCGACGCTCACATACACAGGTCGACACTTTTACCTCCTCATAAACAAAACTTCACCATTTTGCTGGAAATTGGACAGCATAATGTTTAAAACCATAAAAACCCAAAACCTGCATTTTCAAATCGAATTTCTTTAAAATAGTTCCAAAATACGTTTGTACATCAAAACGACTACTATTGTTTAAAAATCCATCTATACATCAAAATTATACATACGCCCCATGGTTAAATCGCCTTAAGAAATGGCCGGATCGTCACACGAGCGTACTCCTCCAACTGCTTCCTAATCCTAAACGCACTCTAAGGACTCATCAGCTATCACTTCGTCACCTATATCTCAGAACTCATCTATTAGCCTAATGCTAAATAAGTAGAGCAATAAATGAAATGAAATGAAAACAATACATGAATCCTATATATGCAGTTTCTACATTCACATGTCATTCTCGTTTTTGTTCTCGTTTGTTCTCGTTTTTGTTCTCATTTTGTTACATGATCTGTTTTTGTATGATCCTCATACTAGATGGAAGGCAGATTGCTTTTTCCAAATCATCACATGCTCAATCCTCAAACGCCGCTGGAGGGTGGATTAGTTCCCCCAAGGACACGCACTGATCCTCATACTATATGGGAAGTAGATCACTTATCCCAAATCATTAATCCTATGTCTCATTTGAGGGGCAGATTACTTCCTCAAAGATTCTACTAAATGAATCTCATACTAGATGGGAAGCGGATAACTTTTTCCAAATCATCAATCCTATGTCTCATTTTATGTAACGACCCCGGCCAGGAGCCGTCACGTGTTCATGTCCTTTCATTAATCGTTTGCTTGACTTTTACTATTATTACATTCACTTACTATCTCTCAACAGACTTTCACATTTTACATATATATTTTTTCTAAACTGGTAATAGAGACGCAGAACCATTAAGGAAGACGAACCCTCTCATGCCCAACTTCCCACGCCTCGTCGGCTCAAACTTTCACAGAGTCGAGCGACTGGACTCGGTCATCGGTTTCTTGACAATTTCGGGAAAAGAGGAAGTGCCCTCAATTCTCTTAACAAAATACCACTCGGGTCTGCATAGGTTGCATGCGTTGACAACCCTCAGAAATTTTAGTCGTCCGGTCATCACGTGTATTACGCGTGACTCGCTTATCATCACCTAAAAGGAGACATCTTCCGGTGGGCACGTTGGCCTCGCGTGCTAAATTAAAACATCATTCGGTCACTAAGCGACCAAAACACATTTTTACATCTTCCGGTCGCTAAACGACCAAAACACATTTTACATCTTCCGGTCGCTAAGCGACCAAAACACATTTTACATCTTCCGGTCGCTAAGCGACAAAACACATTTTTACATCTCGCTAAGCGACAAAACACATTTTACATCTTCCGGTGACGTCATCCAGAAGACTAAACCATCATACAACTATTCTTCGGCATCTGCCGATGACTCAGCCGGAAGACTAAACCATCATACAACTATTCTTCGGCATCTGCCGATGACGTCAGCCGGAAGACTAAACCATCAAACAATTAACTCTCGGCATCTGCCGATGACGTCAGCCGGAAGACTAAACCATCAACAACTATTCCTTCGGCATCTGCCGATGACGTCAGCCGGAAGACTAACCATCATACAACTATTCTTCGGCATCTGCCGATGACGTCAGCCGGAAGACTAAACCATCAAACAATTAACTCTCGGCATCTGCCGATGACGTCAGCCGGAAGACTAAACCATCAACAACTATTCCTTCGGCATCTGCCGATGACGTCAGCCGAAGACTAAACCATCAACAACTATTCTTTCGGCATCTGCCGATGACGTCAGCCGGAAGACTACCTCTTCCAGCTTCCGTCTTACGGTAGAGAACTCTAAATCATCAAATGACTCCTTCCAACAGAAAGAAAACACAACTCATTCAAAATGCATATAGCGGAAGACTAAACCATCAACAACTATTCCTTCGGCATCTGCCGATGACGTCAGCCGGAAGACTAAACCATCAACAACTATTCCTTCGGCATCTGCCGATGACGTCAGCCGGAAGACTAAACCATCAAACAATTAACTCTCGGCATCTGCCGATGACGTCAGCCGGAAGACTAAACCATCATACAACTATTCTTCGGCATCTGCCGATGACGTCAGCCGGAAGACTAACCATCATACAACTATTCTTCGGCATCTGCCGATGACGTCAGCCGGAAGACTAAACCATCAACAACTATTCCTTCGGCATCTGCCGATGACGTCAGCCGGAAGACTAAACCATCATACAACTATTCTTCGGCATCTGCCGATGACGTCAGCCGGAAGACTAACCATCATACAACTATTCTTCGGCATCTGCCGATGACGTCAGCCGGAAGACTAAACCATCAAACAATTAACTCTCGGCATCTGCCGATGACGTCAGCCGGAAGACTAACCATCATACAACTATTCTTCGGCATCTGCCGATGACGTCAGCCGGAAGACTAACCATCATACAACTATTCTTCGGCATCTGCCGATGACGTCAGCCGGAAGACTAACCATCATACAACTATTCTTCGGCATCTGCCGATGACGTCAGCCGGAAGACTAAACCATCATACAACTATTCTTCGGCATCTGCCGATGACGTCAGCCGGAAGACTAACCATCATACAACTATTCTTCGGCATCTGCCGATGACGTCAGCCGGAAGACTAACCATCATACAACTATTCTTCGGCATCTGCCGATGACGTCAGCCGGAAGACTAACCATCATACAACTATTCTTCGGCATCTGCCGATGACGTCAGCCGGAAGACTAACCATCATACAACTATTCTTCGGCATCTGCCGATGACGTCAGCCGGAAGACTAACCATCATACAACTATTCTTCGGCATCTGCCGATGACGTCAGCCGGAAGACTAACCATCATACAACTATTCTTCGGCATCTGCCGATGACGTCAGCCGGAAGACTAAACCATCATACAACTATTCTTCGGCATCTGCCGATGACGTCAGCCGGAAGACTAACCATCATACAACTATTCTTCGGCATCTGCCGATGACGTCAGCCGGAAGACTAAACCATCATACAACTATTCTTCGGCATCTGCCGATGACGTCAGCCGGAAGACTAAACCATCAAACAATTAACTCTCGGCATCTGCCGATGACGTCAGCCGGAAGACTAAACCATCAAACAATTAACTCTCGGCATCTGCCGATGACGTCAGCCGGAAGACTAAACCAACAAACAACTACCCTTCGGCATCTGCCGATGACGTCAGCCGGAAGACTAAACCATCAAACAATTAACTCTCGGCATCTGCCGATGACGTCAGCCGGAAGACTAACCATCATACAACTATTCTTCGGCATCTGCCGATGACGTCAGCCGGAAGACTAAACCATCAACAACTATTCCTTCGGCATCTGCCGATGACGTCAGCCGGAAGACTAAACCATCAACAACTATTCCTTCGGCATCTGCCGATGACGTCAGCCGGAAGACTAACCATCATACAACTATTCTTCGGCATCTGCCGATGACGTCAGCCGGAAGACTAAACCATCATACAACTATTCTTCGGCATCTGCCGATGACGTCAGCCGGAAGACTAAACCATCATACAACTATTCTTCGGCATCTGCCGATGACGTCAGCCGGAAGACTAACCATCATACAACTATTCTTCGGCATCTGCCGATGACGTCAGCCGGAAGACTAAACCATCAACAACTATTCCTTCGGCATCTGCCGATGACGTCAGCCGGAAGACTAAACCATCAACAACTATTCCTTCGGCATCTGCCGATGACGTCAGCCGGAAGACTAAACCATCATACAACTATTCTTCGGCATCTGCCGATGACGTCAGCCGGAAGACTAACCATCATACAACTATTCTTCGGCATCTGCCGATGACGTCAGCCGGAAGACTAAACCATCAAACAATTAACTCTCGGCATCTGCCGATGACGTCAGCCGGAAGACTAAACCATCAACAACTATTCCTTCGGCATCTGCCGATGACGTCAGCCGGAAGACTAACCATCATACAACTATTCTTCGGCATCTGCCGATGACGTCAGCCGGAAGACTAAACCATCAAACAATTAACTCTCGGCATCTGCCGATGACGTCAGCCGGAAGACTTCGCGAGTCATACATATCATTAACTCGGCCTCCACCAGTGGGAGATTTCGCGAGTCATACATATCATTAACTCGGCCTCCACCAGTGGGAGATTTCGCGAGTCATACATATCATTAACTCGGCCTCCACCAGTGGGAGAATTCGCGAGCCATACATATCATTAACTCGGCCTCCACCAGTGGGAGAATTCGCGAGTCATACATATCATTAACTCGGCCTCCACCAGTGGGAGAATTCGCGAGCCATACATATCATTAACTCGGCCTCCACCAGTGGGAGATTTCGCGAGTCATACATATCATTAACTCGGCCTCCACCAGTGGGAGATTTCGCGAGTCATACATATCATTAACTCGGCCTCCACCAGTGGGAGATTTCGCGAGTCATACATATCATTAACTCGGCCTCCACCAGTGGGAGAATTCGCGAGCCATACATATCATTAACTCGGCCTCCACCAGTGGGAGAATTCGCGAGTCATACATATCATTAACTCGGCCTCCACCAGTGGGAGAATTCGCGAGTCATACATATCATTAACTCGGCCTCCACCAGTGGGAGATTTCGCGAGTCATACATATCATTAACTCGGCCTCCACCAGTGGGAGATTTCGCGAGTCATACATATCATTAACTCGGCCTCCACCAGTGGGAGATTTCGCGAGTCATACATATCATTAACTCGGCCTCCACCAGTGGGAGATTTCGCGAGTCATACATATCATTAACTCGGCCTCCACCAGTGGGAGATTTCGCGAGTCATACATATCATTAACTCGGCCTCCACCAGTGGGAGAATTCGCGAGTCATACATATCATTAACTCGGCCTCCACCAGTGGGAGATTTCGCGAGTCATACATATCATTAACTCGGCCTCCACCAGTGGGAGAATTCGCGAGTCATACATATCATTAACTCGGCCTCCACCAGTGGGAGATTTCGCGAGTCATACATATCATTAACTCGGCCTCCACCAGTGGGAGATTTCGCGAGTCATACATATCATTAACTCGGCCTCCACCAGTGGGAGATTTCGCGAGTCATACATATCATTAACTCGGCCTCCACCAGTGGGAGATTTCGCGAGTCATACATATCATTAACTCGGCCTCCACCAGTGGGAGATTTCGCGAGTCATACATATCATTAACTCGGCCTCCACCAGTGGGAGATTTCGCGAGTCATACATATCATTAACTCGGCCTCCACCAGTGGGAAATTGCTCAAGCAAATAAACTTAGGATTATTTGTCCAAACATCTCCTGCTGCCTTTCCCATGTGGCTCTCAATGCCGTGATTGTCCATAAAACTTTCACCAAAGGGATCTCTTGTTTCTCAGAGTCTTGATGATATTCCAGTATCTGTATCGGTTTCTCCTCATACTCTAGTGTCGGCTCTAAACCAATATCCGATGGCTGGATGACCTGCATAGGATCACGCATGCCTTCCTTAACATTGACACATGGAAGACATTATGAACTTTATCCAATGATGGAGGCAGTTGCAGTCTGTAAGCTGTACTCCCGATTTTTTGCCAAGACAGGGAAGGGTCCAATGAATCTAGGATTAAGTTTTCCCTTCTGCCAAATCTTAAGACTCCTCTAAATGGTGACACCTTTAAGAATACTTCATCTCCTACCGAAAACTCGAGTTCCCTTCTCCTTTGATCTGCGTAACACTTCTGTCGGCTTTGTGCAGTCATCATTCTTTTCCGAATAGTGGTAATCTTATCTGACATTTGCTGCAGAATATCAGGCCCAAGGAGTTTTGCTTCACCAACCTCGTCCCAATAAAGAGGTGACCTACATTTCCTACCATACAGTGCTTCATAAGGTGCCATACCAATGGTGGACTGATAACTGTTATTGTAGGAGAACTCAACTAGAGGTAATTGTCTGCTCCAAGTTGTCTGAAAGTCAAGTACACATGCTCTCAACATATCTTCGAGTATTTGAATCGTCCTTTCTGACTGGCCATCGGTCTGTGGGTGAAAAGCTGTGCTGAAAGATAACCTTGTACCCAATGTACCTTGCAAACTTTTCCAGAATCGAGAGGTGAACCTGGGGTCACGGTCAGAGACAATGGATACAGGGATCCCATGCAACCTGATAATTTCCTGAACATAAAGATCAGCAAATTGGTCCATCGTATAAGTGGTCCTTACAGGTAAGAAATGGGCCGATTTTGTCAGTCTATCCACCACAACCCAAATACAATCATGCCCTTTTGTCGTCTTAGGTAGTCCTACTACGAAATCCATGGCTATGTGTTTCCACTTCCACTCGGGAATAGGCAACGGCTGAAGAGTACCTCCTGGACGTTGGTGCTCGGCTTTGACTTGTTGGCATACTAAACAGGACTCTACATACTTAGCAACATCCCTTTTTAGGTTAGGCCACCAGTACTGTAACTTCAGGTCTCGGTACATCTTGGTGCAGCCAGGATGTACGGAAAAGGAAGAGGAGTGCGCCTCAGCCAAGATCAACTTACGCAATTCCACATCATTAGGAATGCACCACCGATTTCTAAACCTCAGGATCCCATCCTTGGAGAGACTGAACTCGGAGGTGGTGTCCTTCAACTTATCCATCATGCTGATATTTTCCACTGAATCCTTCTGTTGTGCATCCTTGATCTTTTCCAAAATTGTTGGCTGAATAGTTAACTTAGCGAGCAAGACTGATAACTCCGGAACTATCTCCAAGTCAAATTTCTGAACTTCTGTTCTTAAGGGTATAGACATGGTTGAAATCACGGGCTGCATTGTTGTTGACATCCTACTCAACGCATCAGCTACAGAGTTAGCCTTCCCGGGGTGATACTTGATCTCAAAATCATAGTCCTTGACAAATTCCAACCAACGTCTCTGTCTCATGTTCAATTCCTTCTGTGTGAAGAGGTACTTTAGACTTTTATGGTCAGAAAACACCTCACATTGCTGTCCATATAGATAGTGTCTCCAAATCTTCAAGGCAAAAACAACGGCAGCTAATTCTAGATCATGGGCGGGGTAATTTTGCTCGTAACTTTTTAGCTGCCTAGAAGCATACGCTATAACTTTACCCTCTTGCATCAGAACACAACCTAAACCGACTTTAGAAGCATCACAGTAAACACTAAATTTTCCTTCTTCGGTTGGGAGGGTCAAAACAGGAGCTGTTGTTAACTTCAGTTTTAACGTCTGGAAGCTATCTTCACAGGCTTCAGTCCAAGAATACTTAATGTCCTTCTTTGTCAAACCTGTCAGGGGTTTAGCTATCATAGAAAATCCCTTGATGAATTTTCTGTAATAGCCTGCCAATCCAAGGAAGCTGCGGACTTCACTGGCATTCTTAGGTTGAGGCCAATCTTTTACTGCCTGAATTTTGGTTGGGTCCACAGATATGCCATTAGCAGAAACTACATGGCCAAGGAAATTAACCTTATCTAACCAAAACTCACACTTAGACAGCTTGGCGTAAAGTTGATGCTCCTTCAATGTCGTCAAAACTACTTTCAAATGTTCTTCATGGTCAGCCACAGTTCGGGAATATATCAAGATATCATCTATGAATACAATCACAAACTTATCCAAATACTCACGAAACACACGGTTCATTAGATCCATAAAAGCGGCAGGGGCGTTTGTCAAACCAAACGACATGACTAAGAATTCATAATGTCCATAGCGGGTTCTGAAGGCTGTCTTTGGTATATCTCCTTCTTTAACCTTCAGTTGGTAATAACCCGAACGTAAATCTATCTTTGAAAATACCTTAGCTCCTTGCAATTGGTCAAACAAATCGTCAATCCTGGGTAAGGGGTACCTATTCTTGATTGTCAACTTATTTAGTTCCCTGTAGTCTATGCACATTCTAAGAGAACCATCCTTCTTCCTTACAAATAAGACTGGTGCACCCCAAGGAGAACTGCTGGGGCGAATAAATCCCTTGTCAACCAATTCCTGCAGTTGAACCTTCAATTCTTTCAACTCAACAGGTGCCATACGGTAAGGATTTTTGGATACAGGTGATGCCTCGGGGTATGTATCAATCACAAATTCTATTTCCCTATCAGGTGGTATACCCGGTAAATCATCTAAGAATGCCTCGGGAAACTCTCGGACTATAGGAATATCCTGTAGCTCAATTTTATTCTTCACCCGGTCATCTATTACACTAGCCAGGTAGCTCTCACAACCACCTCTCAGCATTCGGTATATTTCTAGTGAGGATATAATTGGTATCTTACTTATTTTAGGAATAGCTTGGAAGGAATAATGGTTATCATTTGGGGGTCTAAAATCAACTATTCCAGATCGACAACTTATCGTGGCATGATGTCTAAATAACCAATCCATCCCTAATATTACTTCGTACCCTCTTATGTCAATGACAATTAATTCCGCATAGAGATTCTTATCCCCTAAGGACACGACGTCACCCTTAACAATCTGCTCTGAATGTAGGGACCTCCCTGATGGCAACACAACACTATATAACCTTTCAGCTGGTAAGGGTCCTATGCTATGTTTGCATACAAACAAGGTTGATATAAACGAGTGTGTGGCCCCTGTATCTATGAGTGTATAAGCAGCAAAACCACAAATCATGATGGTACCTGATATGACTGTATGTTGATCAGCTCCCTCATCTTCCATCAATGCATACACTCTGGGTACAACCCTTGCACGGTTCGGGTCTGGCGGCATGGGACAATCTCTGACCATGTGTCCGGTCTTATCACACCTGAAACAGCGGCCAGAAAGCAACTTGCACTCACCAGGGTGGTTCCTCTGACATGTAGGGCATAGAGGCGCCAGAGGTCTCTTTCCTTTTCCCTGGTCATCATTCTGGTTGAGGGGCCTCTTCATTCCATGCTGTTGTTGCTGTGGTCCCCTGTTCTGTCGTGGCTGCCAACCCTTGTTCTGACGTGGTGGCGGCTGAGCGTCCTTCATGAGTTTCTTTGGCTGTTCGCGTTGTGCATATGCTGTCATTTCTGCCTCTTCTAGCTCCAAGGCCTTAGCCGTCACTTCACCATAAGGTACATTATGTATCCCGGCAGTCTTCACTTTCATGTACAGACTTGGCTTCAGTCCTTGAACAAACTGGTAAATCTTATCTTCCTCATCCTCAATCATACGGGGAGCAAACCGTGATAAAGCATCAAATTCACATATATAATCCGTCACAGAGCCAGTTTGTCGTAGATTCATAAACTCCTTCTTCTTGTTGGCCCGAACAGTCCTATTGAAGTACTTGTCGAAGAAGGCAGTCTTGAACATCCCCCAGGTCATAGCTTCGGCATTAGGGGTGCTCTGGATCGAGTCCCACCAATGCCTTGCACTTAACTCCAAATGAAAGACAGCATAGGTGACCTTATCCCCTTCGTCAACCTTTGCATACTTAAACATGTCTTCAATCTTTCGGATCCACTCCTCAGCATGGACAGGATCTGAAACATACCCATTAAACACCGGGGGTCGAAGCCGGTGAAAGCGCTCACCCCCGTGATCATGAGTTGCGTTAGTACTGGAGTTGCCTTGTTCTTCTCTAGCTGTCATCAGTCGTTCTATCTGGTGAGATTGGCGCATGACCAACTCAGTCAACTGAGCAATAGCATTGCTATCCTCATTGGCCTCTCTCTGTTGACCTCTAACCATCTTGGGATTCCTGGCAAATCATTACAGGCATAACTTAACTTAATGACATACATGAAATCATAAACACTTACAGTTGCTGAGGTGTGCTCAAGTGACAGTCAGTGCTGGGAGGCAGTCTGCAGAATCGGTTTTAGAACCTGGTTTTGCTCTGATACCACAATTGTAACGACCCCGGCCAGGAGCCGTCACGTGTTCATGTCCTTTCATTAATCGTTTGCTTGACTTTTACTATTATTACATTCACTTACTATCTCTCAACAGACTTTCACATTTTACATATATATTTTTTTCTAAACTGGTAATAGAGACGCAGAACCATTAAGGAAGACGAACCCTCTCATGCCCAACTTCCCACGCCTCGTCGGCTCAAACTTTCACAGAGTCGAGCGACTGGACTCGGTCATCGGTTTCTTGACAATTTCGGGAAAAGAGGAAGTGCCCTCAATTCTCTTAACAAAATACCACTCGGGTCTGCATAGGTTGCATGCGTTGACAACCCTCAGAAATTTAGTCGTCCGGTCATCACGTGTATTACGCGTGACTCGCTTATCATCACCTAAAAGGAGACATCTTCCGGTGGGCACGTGGGCCTCGCGTGCTAAATTAAAACATCATTCGGTCACTAAGCGACAAAACACATTTTACATCTTCCGGTCGCTAAGCGACAAAACACATTTTACATCTTCCGGTCGCTAAGCGACAAAACACATTTTACATCTTCCGGTCGCTAAGCGACAAAACACATTTTACATCTTCCGGTCGCTAAGCGACAAAACACATTTTACATCTTCCGGTGACGTCATCCAGAAGACTAAACCATCATACAACTATTCTTCGGCATCTGCCGATGACGTCAGCCGGAAGACTAAACCATCATACAACTATTCTTCGGCATCTGCCGATGACGTCAGCCGGAAGACTAAACCATCAAACAATTAACTCTCGGCATCTGCCGATGACGTCAGCCGGAAGACTAAACCATCAACAACTATTCCTTCGGCATCTGCCGATGACGTCAGCCGGAAGACTAAACCAACAAACAACTACCCTTCGGCATCTGCCGATGACGTCAGCCGGAAGACTAAACCATCAAACAATTAACTCTCGGCATCTGCCGATGACGTCAGCTGGAAGACTAAACCATCAACAACTATTCCTTCGGCATCTGCCGATGACGTCAGCCGGAAGACTAAACCATCAAACAACTATTCCTTCGGCATCTGCCGATGACGTCAGCCGGAAAACTACCTCTTCCAGCTTCCGTCTTACGGTAGAGAACTCTAAATCATCAAATGACTCCTTCCAACAGAAAGAAAACACAACTCATTCAAAATGCATATAGCGGAAGACTTAAGCAACTGACCATTTATAAATCTATATAATCATTCCCTGACTCAGTGATCCACTAGACAGTTTCAAAGCTCAACGTTTTAAATAATCTCATCCTACTTAAACTACCATATTCTTTAACATACTGTAACATAAGAGTCTTAACCAGGGGTCATAAATCGCCTCTCCAGTCCCGCACTGTCACCTTGAGCATCCTCCAGCAACCAGCCTTAAGCATCCTCTTTGAACATAACATCCTCACCTGAACCTTCTTCACCTACACCATAAGGTTTAACTATAAGCCTAATGCTTAGTAAGGAATGCATGCTGACAGATATACATGAGTACACAATTTAAAGGGACATAAGTTCATAAACCATTCTTCATTCATGTTCATCTTTATCCTTTACATAACATGTATTAAGGCAGGGAACGAGGGAGGAAGACTGGGGTACATAGTCATTTGCCTATCGCGGCAGTCGTACATAATCATTTGCCTATCGCGGCAATCATGATACATCACTCGGCCTCCCCAGTGGGAGAATTCGCGAGCCATACATATCATTAACTCGGCCTCCACCAGTGGGAGATTTCGCGAGTCATACATATCATTACTCGGCCTCCACCAGTGGGAGAATTCGCGAGTCATACATAGCATAGTCTTTTCCCCGTTCTGCACTTAATTATGGTTACATTTACTTTTCATGTTCTCTACCTAATCATAAACCATCCTAGGATCTAATAGCTAAAGTCATTCCGATTCCTCTGTTGACACACTGCAGTCTGAAATCCGAAACTAGGTGGACAGGTTTTACCATTGATTAAATCCGAGTTGGTTACTTAAAATGCTCAGAATCGATTCGGGATGACATTTCTACTCTCAGATTTTAAAAAGTCTAAAGCTACTCGGCCACTGCTAAAAATATCCGAACTCAGTGCCGAGCTGAAAACAGAGCTCTATTTACTAATGAATGACTACATTGTCCATTTCATACCTCGGGTGTGGATTTGCAGAGAAGAGCAAGCTCGAAACCGGTCGTCGGCAGAGGAAAGTTCTGGTAGCCGAGAGCAAGAACTTGGAAGAGAAGAAATCGCCGAGAGGGAATGTCGGCTACAGTGGCAATAAATGAGATTTAAGGTTTCCATTTCCTATTTATACTAAATCCATCGATTTTAGACTAGAACATCCTGTAACTTTACATTTACTTACACAACTTCTTCATGTCGTGGAAATAACAAATCATAGTCAACAAGTTATCATTTCAGTGATTTCCTATTACCCTTGCGGTGTAGGGCCCTAGTGGCCGGAAATCTTAACACATTCACTTACCTGGATTCCTTAGCAATCCGAGCTTCCTTTCCTTTAACTTCTTCACCTAAACATGTACATTACAGTAGTTAAAACAAAGTCTTAATAGTCCTAATCATAAACCATCCTAGGATCTAATAGCTAAAGTCATTCCGATTCCTCTGTTGACACACTGCAGTCTGAAATCCGAAACTAGGTGGACAGGTTTTACCATTGATTAAATCCGAGTTGGTTACTTAAAATGCTCAGAATCGATTCGGGATGACATTTCTACTCTCAGATTTTAAAAAGTCTAAAGCTACTCGGCCACTGCTAAAAATATCCGAACTCAGTGCCGAGCTGAAAACAGAGCTCTATTTACTAATGAATGACTACATTGTCCATTTCATACCTCGGGTGTGGATTTGCAGAGAAGAGCAAGCTCGAAACCGGTCGTCGGCAGAGGAAAGTTCTGGTAGCCGAGAGCAAGAACTTGGAAGAGAAGAAATCGCCGAGAGGGAATGTCGGCTACAGTGGCAATAAATGAGATTTAAGGTTTCCATTTCCTATTTATACTAAATCCATCGATTTTAATTTACAAAACTGCCACCCAACCTAGTTTTACTTAACTTGTAATAATTTATCTTAACATTAAATTTTAAATCATAAAGGTTAAATAAGAGGGTGACAATGAAAATGGTCAGAAAATCACCTGGCCGAAATGTCGGGTGTTACATTTTAGGGGCAGATTACTTCCTTAAAGATTATACTCAATAATCCTCATACTAGATGGGAAGCAGATCACTTTTCTCAAATCATCAATCCTATGTCTCATTTGAGCGGTGGATTACTTCCCTCAAAGCTTCATACTCGTTTCATAACATTCCATGCCATTTTCATAAAATACATGCAAATTCATTTTCGTTTCGTACTCGTATCTTTAAAACCATGATGCATGCCATACAAAACATACAGTAAACATGCAACATACCCTACTATTCTGGGATGTAGGCCCGAAGGCAACACGTATACTCTGTAACTGTACGATATGTCGAGGAAATTCGGGAACCTATAAATCATAATACGCTTCATTAATTTAATCTCCTCCATAATCAATTCATAAAACTCCTAAAAGAGAGTTAGCCATTTACCCAAACTTAGCTAAACCCGAAATTCCACTATTTTTGAACTAAACTTCACAATCGCATAACTAATCCTACACTTGTCCGTTTTGGACGATTCAAGGTGCTACAGACTCCTTAAGACGTATACTTTCTAATGGTAGAGACCATTTAACAAACTACCACAAATGGCTCAGTCAAAACTGGGCAAAACCTAACCCCTGCAAAAATCTAGATTTTCAATTTCCTCAAGTCCAAACAAGATCATCCATACTATCATCTAACCACATTTAAACACCCAATGGAAAAGACTTTGGCAATGGCCTCACCATTTTCGTGCAGCCCTAGTTACCCTCACAGAACCCTAACATAACCCACCCAAAACACAACCTAACTAATTTCTAACCTTCCCCTAAGCTAGAAATCAAAACCCATAAGAAAATGTTAGAGATTTTACCTTAAGTTGAAGAAAACAAATTGAGAATCGGAGGAGAGGGAGAGGAGAGTCTTCTGCAGACTTCGTGGAGGGAGAGAAAAAGTGAAAGAATGAAGAGGGAGTTACGAGGGGGCTCTTCTCCTTTTTAAAAAAAAAAAAATTCTTTCAATTGATTTTAAATAAATAACTAATGATACACTTTTTTACTTTTACACCAATTCACACTTTCCATTCTCCCTAATTAAATTTACAACTACTATCCCTTTCTCACTCCATCCATTAATCTAATATCCACTATTTACTTCATTTTCATAAAGTTGTACATCACCGAGCATTCACAATAATTAAGCCGATAAATTCGCCAGGTGCTACAGTTTGTATATTTAGTTTTAGTTTTTAAAATCAAAAAAAAAAAAAAAAAAAAAAAAAAAAAAAAAAAAAAAAAAAAAAAAAAAAAAAAAAAAAAAAAAAAAAAAAAAAAAAAAAAAAAAAAAAAAAAAAAAAAAAAAAAAAAAAAAAAAAAAAAAAAAAAAAAAAAAAAAAAAAAAAAAAAAAAAAAAAAAAAAAAAAAAAAAAAAAAAAAAAAAAAAAAAAAAAAAAAAAAAAAAAAAAAAAAAAAAAAAAAAAAAAAAAAAAAAAAAAAAAAAAAAAAAAAAAAAAAAAAAAAAAAAAAAAAAAAAAAAAAAAAAAAAAAAAAAAAAAAAAAAAAAAAAAAAAAAAAAAAAAAAAAAAAAAAAAAAAAAAAAAAAAAAAAAAAAAAAAAAAAAAAAAAAAAAAAAAAAAAAAAAAAAAAAAAAAAAAAAAAAAAAAAAAAAAAAAAAAAAAAAAAAAAAAAAAAAAAAAAAAAAAAAAAAAAAAAAAAAAAAAAAAAAAAAAAAAAAAAAAAAAAAAAAAAAAAAAAAAAATATATTTTATTGTCCAGATAAATTTAGAATTGATTAAATCACTACTTGGTGAAAATTGATAAATTACATATTCCATATAGATTTAACAACTCTATCTATCATTATACTACAAAACTTGGCACTGTACATTTGAAGTAGTTTATTAAGATATAATTTTATCTACTCGTCGTAAGATATAATAATGAACCTATCATACCACGACATTTCTTTAATTTCACACCTTTTATATTATCATCTTTATACATCTTGGTGGAGGTGCTCATGGGAGTGCGAGAGGATTTAGAACTATCAAGATAAAATTTCTAGAAACTATTTAAGATATATTACTTGATTAAGAAAAATTCCATCTTTTGATTGTCTAATTTAAAAACCAAGGAAATTTCTTAGTTCACCCATGATGCTTATTTCAAATTCATTTTCCATTAGTTCCTCAAATTCTTTGCAAAGAGGTTCATTTATCACAGCAAATATGATGTTATCTACATAATTTAAACAATAAGCAAGTTCTTACCCTTGTGCTTGGTAGACAAGGTAGAATCATATTTTCCTACATTAAAATCTCTCTCTAGTATAAATTTGCTCAATCTTTTATACCAACTTCTTGTAGCTTGCTTAAGATCATAGAGAAGTTTATTGAGCTTGTAAACATGGTCAAATTTATCACGGGCTTCAAATCCTAAAGGTTGCTCAACATAGACTTCTTCCATAATAATTTTCTATCGAAAGTCCCTTTTAATATCCATTTGATATAGAGTAAAATTGTTAAAGCAAGTGAAAGCTAAAAGTATATGAATTGACTCTAAATTAGCTAGGGGTGAAAAAGGTTCATGAAAATCAATATCTTGTTCTTTATGTACCTTTTTGCCTTGAATCTAGCTTAGTTCCTTACAATGAGTCCATTTTCATCTACTTTATTTTTGAAAATCGATTTAGTTACTATACTGGATTTTTTTTTTTTTTTTTTTTTTTTTTTTTTTTTTTTTTTTTTTTTTTTTTTTTTTTTTTTTTTTTTTTTTTTTTTTTTTTTTTTTTTTTTTTTTTTTTTTTTTTTTTTTTTTTTTTTTTTTTTTTTTTTTTTTTTTTTTTTTTTTTTTTTTTTTTTTTTTTTTTTTTTTTTTTTTTTTTTTTTTTTTTTTTTTTTTTTTTTTTTTTTTTTTTTTTTTTTTTTTTTTTTTTTTTTTTTTTTTTTTTTTTTTTTTTTTTTTTTTTTTTTTTTTTTTTTTTTTTTTTTTTTTTTTTTTTTTTTTTTTTTTTTTTTTTTTTTTTTTTTTTTTTTTTTTTTTTTTTTTTTTTTTTTTTTTTTTTTTTTTTTTTTTTTTTTTTTTTTTTTTTTTTTTTTTTTTTTTTTTTTTTTTTTTTTTTTTTTTTTTTTTTTTTTTTTTTTTTTTTTTTTTTTTTTTTTTTTTTTTTTTTTTTTTTTTTTTTTTTTTTTTTTTTTTTTTTTTTTTAATTTCATCAAATCAGGTTCATCAAAATTCTTAGACTTTATTTGAGAGATAATTGCTATATTTGCACAAATATCATACATGAGATGACTTTTGGTATACCTATACCTATAATGACTTTTATTATTCTCCAGACTGGAGATGTTTGTAATTGCTTCAAAGGGGTTTCTTGAGGTGTGCTTTCTTGATTAACAATATTTTTATCTCCTATATCCTTTTTAAGTTCTTCATTAAACTCCAAATTAATTGACGGTTGGATTGCTTCATCAAAAGTTAAATGCATAGATTTTTCCACCACTGGAGTTCTTTTATTAAAAACTTTATACGCTTTGCTAGTTGAGTAATAGCCTAGAAATATTTCATATTCCGTCTTAGAGTCAAAATTGCCTAAATTATCTTATTATTTGGGATAAAGCACTTCTATCCAAAGACCTTAAAATATTTAACATTTAGAGTTCTTTCATTCTAAAACTCATAGGGAGTTTTTTCAAGAATTGTACGAATGTAAACTCAGTTTAAGACAGGATACCGTAACAATGACTTCTGCCTAAAAATATTTGGGAATGTTATTCTCATTAAGCATAGTCCTTGTCAACTCTTGGAGTGACATATTTTTCCTCTTAATCACTCCATTTTGGTTAGGTGTTTTTTATGAAAAAAATTATTGCCAATGTCATATTTTTTTACAAAAAACTCAAAACTTTTATTTTCAAATTCACCACCATGATCCCTTCGAATTGTAACAATAGAGATTCTTCTAATTTTGCACTTTCTTCATCAAGCTATAAATTTTTTTGAATGTTTCATCATTTGACCTTAAGAAGAAAACTCAAGTGAATCTCGAAAAGTCATCTATAATGACATATGCATAATGTTTACTTCCTAAGCTAGCTGTCTTTGATGGACTGAAAAGATCTATATTGTAACGGTTTGAAAATTTGTAGAACTCAATTTGGAACCACCGTATATTTAATTAATTGGCTCCCATAAAAAATTTTACTCAATAAATTATCATTCCAAGCATAGTATAACAAAGTTCCTTCTTACAACCATTTTCGAATTTTTGGCTGTCAGTACTTTCCATTTTTACGTCTCTATAACACCCATAAACTCGAATTTCAATCAAGTCCTTGTGTTTTTCTAGAGTATAGCAGTCATCACAAATGGTATTTATGTCTTCACACAACAAGTGGTCGAATCTATATCTCACGACATGTCGTCTTCAATGAATTGATTTTTCCTTTTCTAACTCACCTCAACTCCACTGTTCAATCTCCTGCTGTTCCCATCATTACCTCTCTGCCCACATCACCTACCTCTCATCCCTATCATTCTCCAACTATCAAAGCCCACTCCCCTCTCCCACAACTTGTCAACTCCTCTTCTTCTTCTCCATCCATAGCATCTTCTTCTCAGCATGACCAAGTAGGGAGCGCGACGGAACCTCCGACTGTAAATGAGCATCCAATGGTTACGTGTTGCAAGTCTGGCATTTTCAAACTGCGAATCTTCTTTAGTGTTACAAGTAACACATTGTATGAACCTTCCTCTTATAAGGAAGCTTCCAGCCTTGTCGAGTGGCGTATGGCTATGCAAAAGGAGTTTGATGCTCTTCAATCTTAAGGTACATGGTCTCTTGTTCCAAAACCTAATAACTCTCGGATTCTTAGTTCCAAGTGGATATATAGGATAAAACTCTACTCAGATGGATCGATTGATAGATTCAAAGCTCACATCGTCGCAAAAGGGTTTCAACAGACACAAGGCCTTGACTTTCATGAGACATTCAGCCCCGTTATTAAACCAACAACAATCCGACTCATTCTCAGTATTGCAACCTCTCGAAAATGGACCATCAAACAGTTAGATGTTTAGAATATCTTCATTCACGGTAATCTACTTGAGGACATTTATATACAACAACCTTAGGACTTTATTGACCCCAACCATCCCTATTATGTCTGCAAACTTCACCGCTCTCTATACAGTCCAAAGCAGTCACCCCGTGCATGGTTCCTCAAGCTAAGTATGGATCTTATTAATTGGGGTTTCATAGATTCTAAATTTGATACCTCTATGATCATTTATCATACTACCTCTGATGTTCTTGTGGTTTTAGTATATGTGGATGATATCATTGTGACAGGGTCCTCTTTGGTTCTGATTTCCAAATGGATTATGCATCTTTCTCAATTGTTTGCTATCAAGGATATTAGCATATTACATTATTTTTTGGTCATCGAGGTTCATCATCACTCTAATGGTCTACATTTGAGTCAAACAAAATACATTTGGGATTTATTAGTCAAAACAAGAATGCTAGACTCGAAACCTCATCTCACTCCACTTGCTCTTCCGCCACTTTCTATCCATGCCAGTAAACCACTATCTGATTTAACCGAATACCACATTATTCTTGGTGCTCTTTAGTACTGCACAATCACGAGGCTGGATATACCATTTGCTGTCAACAAACTCTGTCAATTCAAGCATGCAACAACAGATCTTCATATGTAAGCTGTCAAGCGAGTTCTCTGCTACTTAAAGGGCACTGCTTATTTGGGACTTCATCTTCAACACAATTCAGATCATGATATATTTGGCTACACCAATGTTGACTGGGCATCGTGCCCTGATGATCGTCGTCACACAAGTGGGTATTGTATATTTCTCGGTCACAATTTAATTTCCTTGTCATCCTCAAAACAACAACTTGTCTCCCGATCAAGTACCGAGTCAGAATATCGTGCTCTGGCCAATGGAGCTGCTGAAATACTCTAGATTCAATCCTTACTCACAGAGCTACGCCTCTCTCCCCAGTCATCTCCTATTATATACTGTGATAATATCAGCACTCTTAGTCTCGCGTCAAACCCTGTTCTTCACGCTCGGTCCAAACATGTGAAAATTGATCAACATTTTGTCACGAAAAAGGTAAAAAATGAATCTTTGAGTCTTGCCTACGCACCATCTACAGATCAACTTGCCGACTACTTAACAAAACCACTGGTGGCTGCACGCTTTCAAGAGCTTCGCACCAAAATCATGGTTCTTCCTAAACCTATGCGTTTGTGGGGGGATGTTGAACCATGTCTAACCGAACCACTGAAACGAGCTCAGGATAATATCTTGTTGTAATCTCTCCTATGTTTTTTGCATGTTCTGTCTTCCTCTACAATCTACTTTAGCCTTAAAGGCTACTGAACAATGTTTAATGTTTACAGAAAAATAGAATACAATCTCCAATCATCTTCTTCTTCTCTCCCTCCTTTCTCTTCATACCCTTCTAACAAGATTAATTGATTAAAATACAAAAGCAATTTTAATGGTTAAAAGTTACTATTAAGAAAACCAATACCTTAGACAGATAATTAAATTCGTTGATTGGCATAGAAAAAAGCTTGACTGCTCTTTTTTGCCTAAGATATATGGATTCTATAAACCAAATAATAAAATCAACTGTGTTGATGAGGCCTTTCAATGGTCTAATATGATTGTCTTTGTATTGATGTTATGGCTATTTGTTTATAACACTAATGTTCATTGTTAGTCGTAACACCTTTTTTGTTTATGTTTTTATTTTGTTGCGGTTGTCATATTATTTTATTACATGTTATATATTAGTATACTTTTTTTTCATGACCTCACTAATGGTTCTAATAACTAGATTTTGGAGCTTTTATCCCCATGCATACACACTTGTTTCAAAATATTGGACATAACACTTCAAATTTTTATTATGTAAACACATTATATCTTTGCTGTTATTTATTATTTATACGACCTCTTATCTTTATCTACTAATGTAAGGATGTATTGAATTTAGCTTAGTCTCTATAAATAGTCGAGTCCAGGCTTGTAAGAAAGATATGGACAAAGGAAATTACTATTTCAAATATACAACAAAACAGATTCAACATTCTCTCTTTAGCACTCACTGCTCTTCACTTTCTTCCTCATTTTATACTGTTTACGTTTCTTTTCTTGTTATCATAACTTTATGGCCTCTTCCAGCACTACAGTTCCTTCCTCTCCCTTAGCTTCTTTTCATCCCCCTTTTCTTTCTGTTAGCTAAATCTTAACTATCAAACTTGACTCCATAAATTACCTCCTCTGGAAGGCCCAGCCTCTCAATGTTGTCATCGCAATGGTATCAACAATATTTTGGATGGTTCTTATCCTTCCCCTCTAAAATTTCTCGATTCCTTGTCTCTTCAACTCAATCCGGGTTTCAATTTATGGCAGATCTCCCTTCAAGCTATTGTTTCCTTCCATAGGTCGCCTCGTCCACCTTGCTCAAACACCTTGTCGACTAGACCTAATTTTCAGTTGCCATCTTTTTGTTTCTATGGCGCTTCTAGGCCCTAGCAGAAAATGAACAATTGAGCTAGCGCAAGCCTAACTCTCACTTCAAGCCTCGTTGCCAGATTTGCAACAAGTTGGGCCACACGGCCTTTGTATGCTATCACATAACCAATACATTTTATAGACATGGGTACCCATCATTAGCACACTCTTCTCCTACAACACAAGCAAACTCCGCTGGTCTACTCCCTCTTCACTCTGCTACTCATGTTAGCGCTCCATCTTGGATGCTTGATTTAGGGGCAACACACCACTTCACTCTATCTTCGTCAACTTTGCTCAACCCTATTCCCTACAGCGGTTAGGCTCAAGTAATGGCCGCCGATGGTAAGTGTATCTCTATTGCTCATATTGGAAATGCTCTGTTACCTACACAATCAAAACCTCTCCGTTTACAATCTATTTTTCACACTCCTGTTATTACATCTAATCTTCCTAGTATTCATTGCTTATGTCAAGACAACCCTATTTTTTTTTAATTTCACTCAGATTGTTTTTTTGTCAAGGATTGGACTTCCAAGAAAATTCTCCTCCACGGCTCCCCAATAATGGTCTCTATTGTACTCCTACCCTCCGTCAAGCTTTTTCACTAACTACTCAAGTTCCCACCTCTACCTCCTCTATTTTGTTGCACCTTCGTCTAGGGGACCCAAATTTCGATATTTTATCTCGCGTTTTTAATTCTTGTAATGTCTTGGCAGATAAGCCCACTATGACTAATATTTGTACGACTTGCCAAATGAGTAAAAGTCACAGATTACCTTTCTCAATCTCCACATCTTATGTTATTTCACCTTTTGATCTTGTTCACTTGGATTTTTGAGCTCCTTCACTGGTACTTTCGATAACCAGTGCAAGATATTTTCTTTTTTTTGTCGATGATTACACTTGCTTCTCATGGATTTATAGTCTAAAAACAAAAGATCAAGTAAAAAATACCTTCTAACAGATCTTTCAAAAGATAGTTCAGCAAATCCATCAAATGCTTGCATTCCGATTGGGCTAGAGAATACCATTCTCTCTCTACAATGTTTAGATCTCTAGGAATACATCGCATCTCCTGTCTTACACCTTTGACCAAAACGGTCGAGTTGGGTGTAAAAATTGCCATGTTGTTGAAACCAGCCTAGCACTCCTCTTTCACTCTTTAGTACCTGAACGTTTCTGGTCTTATGCCTTTGAAACAGCCACTATCCTCATTTACACAAGTTTTAAACTACAAGTCACCCCATGAATGCTTATGCTTCCCGTGTCTTCGACCTTACAATAAAAATAAACTCCAACCTCATTCCTTACCCTGCATTTTTCGGGCTATCTTTGTCTCAACTCAACCTCAAATTGGATTTACGTCCTCTGCCATGTTGTATTTGATGAATACCCCTTCGTCTACTTCAATCTTCATTCCCATTTCCTCACTTCCCCTCCGTTTCCCATTATTACTACCACCATTGAATCCTTCATCCAAGCCCTCTTCCTCCTATCCTTTAACCTGTCGTTCTTCTTCCCCTATCCTTCCCTCTCGAACTAATACATTACCTACTTTTCCCCGCTGCATTTCCAATACCAGCAATAGAGAACATACTTCTAATCTTCACTCTATGAGAACTCGGTCTAGGGATGGCATTTTTAAGCGAAAGGCTTATGCTGCTGCTGCCCTACTATTTAAACACCAACAACTTTTCTTGGAGCCTCAAAATGCAAGTACTGGATTGCTTCTATGCAAGAGGAGATAGCTGCTCTTCACAAAAATGCCACATGGTAGCTGGTCTCATTTCCTAAAGGTTCCAAACTAATCGGATTCAAGTACGTTTAAAACTGAAAATCAACTCAAATGGTTTAATCAACTGGTACAAAGCCCGTTTGGTGACTAAATGTTATAATCAAACCGAGAGAATTGACTATGCAAAACTTTCAGCCCAGTTGTTAAACCGACAACTATCCGTACTAAAATGTTTCTAGCCATCTCTCTTGGGTTGAAAATTAAACAGTTGGATATAAACAATGTCTTCTTAAATGGTGATCTCACTTAGACTATTTTTATGCAACAACCCCCTGGTTTATTAGCCCCTCACAATCTTCTGCTCTATCTCTCCTGAAGAAAATGCTCTATGGTTTAAAACAATCATCGCAAACATTGTATGCCAAACTCTACAATTATCTCGTATCATGGGGTTTTACAACATCCAAATTGGATACCTCCTTATTCTTTCTCCGTCAACAGCCATCCATTATCATCGTGTTCTTTAGTATTATTGTATTGCAAGACCTGACATTAGCTTCGTAGTAAACAAAGTGTGTCAGTTCATGCACAGCCCATCGGACATTCACTGGTAGGCTGTTAAATGCATTCTTCGCTATCTTCAGGGCACCACCACATTGGATCTATCATTCTCATCATCTCCTTTAATATCCAATGCTTTACAGATGCTGGTTGAGCCTCCTTCCCCGGTGAGAGAAAGAGTACTAGTGCCTTCTGCATTGTCCTTGGGCCTAATCTTATTTCCTGGTCGTCAGCCAAGAAAAAGGTGGTTTCCCACTCAAGTACTGAATCAAAATATTGAAGTATAGTCAATGATGTAGCTGAGGTTCTTTGGATCCAATCCCTTCTCGGCGAGATTGGTATTTCTTCAAAAGTACCTCCAACTATATTTTGTGATAATCTAAGTCCAACATATCTTGCATCGAATCCAGTAATGCACTCCTAGTTCAACCACGTCGAGATTGACTACCACTTTGTACAAGAAAGGGTGCTCAACAAGTCACTTTTCTTTAAATTATCTCTTTCCGAAAGTCAAATAGCGGATGCTCTAACTGCCTCTTATCTTTATTTACTAATGTACGGATGTATAGAATTTAGCTTAGTCTATATAAATAGTCGGGTCCAGGCTTGTAAGAAAGATATAGACAAATGAAATTACTGTTTCAAATATACAACAAAACAGATTCAACATTCTCTCTTTTTCGCTCACTGTTCTTCACTTTCTTCCTCATCTTTGTTGTCTACGTTTCCTTTTTGAGTACAGTCAGTTCATCCAAAATGATTAATTATTTTTCAAGTCTTAGATAGAGTGACGTGGACCGTATGAGGCGAAAGTAAGTCGGACTTTATTTTACTTAGTTTTCTATTTAATTAAAGTGATTTCATGTGGTGAGAACTTGTCACACGATTTATTTTTTCATTTGATTTCAAACTTATCTATTACTTTGTTAAGCTATTTTTAAAAACATTTATTATTGCATTATCATCACGTTACTGCTAGATTGATATGTTAAGTCCAACGTTATTTAATCTTGCTTGCTCTTATAATTACTTGATTCTTTCAGTCCTCAATTACCTTATTTAGTCTACGGAGGGGTTGGATCCTTCCGAAAGTAGGTGTTAATCTCCAAGTCAAATAGTAACAATTGTAACTCACTCTGCCTTTTTGTCACCTAAAGGTTCAAGGGTAGGCCTTGTCTACTCCAAAAGTCCGAATGGACGTGAAAAACTTATTCAAAGATAGATTTCATGTGAGGATTTTTGGAGTTATATTCCAAACTCAGATAATTGCGATGAATTTACCCTAAGTATTATAGTATAAAAAAATCTTAGGTTTATGTACATTTACACCAATTCTAACTTCTAAACAAATTGTACTTTTTGAACATTATTCGGCTTCTAAGGAAGATTCAAAACAGAAATTTAAAACATTGGTATGAGTATGCGGAGTGGCACCAGGCAAGATTGACAAAGAACATTTCTCGACTCTGCAGATATGGAGCCCTGCATTTATATCTTTCACTACTCGTTCTTCTGAACTTTACTTCTCTATTTCCCTAACCCATTAAAGTCGTCTTCTCTTACTCTCTTCCCCTCACTTCTCACCATCCCCTCATCTCTTCTTCCCTATTTATATCTTGTCTCTTCGGCTCTTTATATTTCATCAGCCCCTCAGCTATCTCCAGCACACACTTGCCCTCTCTTCCTATTGCTTGTCTTTGTAGCAGGATCATTGTTCCTTTATTTGAGCTTCTGAAAATGGAAGGTTCTCATCAAAGTCTCACTCGTTTCATTCTACTGTTGCTTGCATTTGCTACTCTCTCTTCACTGCATGTTGTGCATGGGAAACTCACTAAGGTGGGATTCTATTCTAGTACGCGTCCACAAGTGGAATCGGTAGTGAGATCGACGGTGGAGGCTCAGTTCCAACCCAGCCATAGCTCCAGATTTCCTTCGAATGTTCTTCCACAACTGCTTTGTCAACGGCTGCGATGCTTCCATTCTCGTCGTCGGCCCATCTTCTGAACGAACGGCCCATCAAAATAGTAATCTCAGAGGATTTGAGGTTTTCGACGATGCCAAGACCCAACTCGAGTCTCTCTGCCCTGGTGTTGTCTCCTGCGCCGATGTTCTCGCCATTCGCGGCCCGAGACGTTGTTTCTCTCGTAACTTCAAATTTTATTTTGGGTAAATTCAAAAATACCCCATGAAGTATGAGTATTTATCGAAAAAACCCTCAAACAAAAAGTCCTCGTTGTTAAAACATCGAACTATCAAAAACTGTAAAAAAAAACCCCCCGGCAGAGAGCCGCATGCCCCTAAATTGTAATTTGGGGGGCTGACTTAAACTCGCGGTCCCCCGCATTCCAAAGGGAAGATGCAGGGGGCTCTGGCCCTCTCGCACGTGCATTGCACGCAAAACGATTCAGAGGGCCACGTCACGTCTTCAGCCCGCCGCATTACACGGGGTTTGAATGTGAAGGGACTGGATCACCCTAGCATGTGCAATGCACATGAACCTACCTCGGGGGGCTAGAAATCTGACTCGGCCCCCTTTTTTCATAGAAAATTTAATGCGGGGGGCCAAATGTCCAACTAGGCCCCCTAATTTTTCTACGTTCTAGACGCGGGGGACCAAATTATTGACGCGAGGGGCCAAATTATAATTAGGGGGACCGAATTTCAAACTCAGCCCCCGCAATTTGCCCTAGTTATAAACGAGGGGGCCGAAATATTTACACAGGAGGTTGAATTGTCCTTTGCATTTAAAAACTCGGCCCCCTGTTCGCCCTCCGCATTCTGAAACTGAGAGGAGAAAGGGCAAAGGTTTTTATTTTTTCCCAAAAATCGTCGAAGGTGCGTCCTCGTTGTCGAAAATTGCAAAAATCAGAAGCCTCAGCGTCGAGAACCCCAAAATACACTGGCAAAAGCCCTATCGCCGAAAATCTGAATCGCCTAAAATCGAGCCTTCTAATCGCTGAAAATCTCAAACCTGACCCTTCCAAAAGCCGAAAAGCCTAAAACTCGAGCGTGTAATTGCCAAAAATTTCAGAACCCTAGCCTTTCCTCCCAAATTCGAGGCTATTTTTATGAAAATCCGAGGCCACTTTGTGAAATGGGCCCCAAAATTTTGTTCAAACGTCCTCACCTCTCGACACAAGCTTTCCCATCAAACTGGGGACCACCATCAAACTGACCAGCAGTAAATCAACGATCTTCGTCACAAGGTCCTTCAGACGAAGTGTCGCGACTACCGTCTAGTTATTTCTCGATCGATTTTCAAAGTGAGAAGTGTAAAAAGAGGTTCGATCTGGTTATGTTAGTCCGACCAATTATTTATATAAAGATTGTCAACTTCACTGGTTGGGAGTCTTTGCAGATCTAAGAAATGTTTGATAGAATTGGCTTGCAATGTCTGTACAACATGAGCGGAGACACTTGTGACCGAGTTGTTCGTTTATTTTACGTGAACTTCACCACCACTGGGAGGGAGGGGTGTATGAAGTCGTATGTATGTGGTAAGGATATTAGTTTTTTTGCAAGGCATGTGAACGAGTTGTTGGGATTTACTGACGAGAGGGTTGTACAATACTATCACGCTTCTCGAGAGTGTGATTTTGCTCGAACACCAGAGGGATTGTAATTTCTCAGACAGATTCACCGCAATTCAAACATTGAAAAATTCGCCAAACCGAAATCGAAAGAGTTGAACGCCAAAGCTCGGGTTGTTCGCAACTTTATCAGCCACTCTCTACTGCCGAGGGATGGCCATAAATATCTACTCAACTAGATGGATCTATATGTGATGGAGAAGATGTATAGCGGCACACTCTTCGACCCCGAGTTCATAATATTAGGGCACATGCGCGAGATCGCACTAACACACAACAAAAATTTGCCATATGGTACATTGATTTGGAGGCTCGTGCAGCGATCACAAGTTTAGTTGCCTGTGGGAGAGTAGTTGAGAGCTCCCCGAGGCTTGGATGTATTTGACAGACTTCATCTATTTAGAATGGGTTTAGTCAAGGTTGCCGGATGTTTGATGCTTAAGGAGGAGCTCGGGGACGCTCCAGCTCAGGATGCTCCGATGGAGGAGGACAACCCCACCACCATGACGGCGCCACCAATTGCCCTCAGGTGGGCAGTAGCTGGGAAATGATGTAGCAGATGCAACAGATGCATCAAGAGCGGTAACAGATGCAGATGCATCAAGAGCGGTAACAGATGCAGATGCATCAAGAGCGGTAACAGATGCAGATGCATCAAGAGCGGTAACAGATGCAGATGCATCAAGAGCGGTAACAGATGCAGATGCATCAAGAGCGGTAACAGATGCAGATGCATCAAGAGCGGTAACAGATGCAGATGCATCAAGAGCGGTAACAGATGCAGATGCATCAAGAGCGGTAACAGATGCAGATGCATCAAGAGCGGTAACAGATGCAGATGCATCAAGAGCGGTAACAGATGCAGATGCATCAAGAGCGGTAACAGATGCAGATGCATCAAGAGCGGTAACAGATGCAGATGCATCAAGAGCGGTAACAGATGCAGATGCATCAAGAGCGGTAACAGATGCAGATGCATCAAGAGCGGTAACAGATGCAGATGCATCAAGAGCGGTAACAGATGCAGATGCATCAAGAGCGGTAACAGATGCAGATGCATCAAGAGCGGTAACAGATGCAGATGCATCAAGAGCGGTAACAGATGCAGATGCATCAAGAGCGGTAACAGATGCAGATGCATCAAGAGCGGTAACAGATGCAGATGCATCAAGAGCGGTAACAGATGCAGATGCATCAAGAGCGGTAACAGATGCAGATGCATCAAGAGCGGTAACAGATGCAGATGCATCAAGAGCGGTAACAGATGCAGATGCATCAAGAGCGGTAACAGATGCAGATGCATCAAGAGCGGTAACAGATGCAGATGCATCAAGAGCGGTAACAGATGCAGATGCATCAAGAGCGGTAACAGATGCAGATGCATCAAGAGCGGTAACAGATGCAGATGCATCAAGAGCGGTAACAGATGCAGATGCATCAAGAGCGGTAACAGATGCAGATGCATCAAGAGCGGTAACAGATGCAGATGCATCAAGAGCGGTAACAGATGCAGATGCATCAAGAGCGGTAACAGATGCAGATGCATCAAGAGCGGTAACAGATGCAGATGCATCAAGAGCGGTAACAGATGCAGATGCATCAAGAGCGGTAACAGATGCAGATGCATCAAGAGCGGTAACAGATGCAGATGCATCAAGAGCGGTAACAGATGCAGATGCATCAAGAGCGGTAACAGATGCAGATGCATCAAGAGCGGTAACAGATGCAGATGCATCAAGAGCGGTAACAGATGCAGATGCATCAAGAGCGGTAACAGATGCAGATGCATCAAGAGCGGTAACAGATGCAGATGCATCAAGAGCGGTAACAGATGCAGATGCATCAAGAGCGGTAACAGATGCAGATGCATCAAGAGCGGTAACAGATGCAGATGCATCAAGAGCGGTAACAGATGCAGATGCATCAAGAGCGGTAACAGATGCAGATGCATCAAGAGCGGTAACAGATGCAGATGCATCAAGAGCGGTAACAGATGCAGATGCATCAAGAGCGGTAACAGATGCAGATGCATCAAGAGCGGTAACAGATGCAGATGCATCAAGAGCTCTGGAGGAGCAACAGATGCATCAAGAGCGACAGCAAATGCATCTAGAGGAGCGACAGATGCATCAGGAGCGGCAACAGATGCTTCGACAGATGGAGCAGAGGATTGAGTTCCTCATAGGCAGTGTCGAGGAGCTGACCGTGGGCCAGAAGAAGGTGGTTGAGTCACAGGACTATCTCATTAAGTCCATTAGAGAGGTCACTGAGAAGACAGGGGATTGAATAGCGAGCAGAGATGACGACGATGACGATATACCACCGGAGTAGTTTAGTTTATATTTTGTATTTCATTTGATGTACTTTTATTTCAGTGTGATGTATATTATTTTTTGTACTTTACTGGAACTGTTTGGGTATATATATGTTATTTAAATTTACATAAACTATTTGAAGATAGTTATAACGGAGTCATAAAACAAACGAAACTCTGTCCAATTTTTTACTTTTTTTTTGTTTTAAATAAATTAAAATAATTAATTAATTATAATTGTATGCAATTTAATTAATTTCAATAATAACATTAATGTATTCAAATAAATTAATGATTAATGTATAAAATAAATTAATTACTTAATTAATCTATTCAAATTATTAATGAATCCAAATTATATTGTAGTAAATAAATTAATAAAGTAATGTATCCAAATTAATTTGTAGTAAATAAATTTTAATTAATACAATTACTTTAGTCACGTTATTAACTAATTAATATATTGAAATAAAGTTATGAATTTCAATTAATTAATTTACAAAGTATTAAAAAAATAATTAATTAATTAATTACTTTATTCAAATTATTTATTGTATTTAAATTGTTATTTAAGTAAATAATTAATATTTATTTAAACTAATTTAAACAATTATAATTTGAAAAAATCTTTAAATTACATTAACATAGATGAATTCTAACACAAATTACAACAGTCAATTTTTCTGCTCCTGCCTCGGCCGCGCGCCATAGATTTCTGCAAATAATGAAAATTATATTTAAAAAGAATGACAACGTGTTTATGAGCGAAATGTTTAGAACTGTACTTGTGTCCCCTCATTTGTGTTGTAACCTATAAACATGCCTTGGGAAGTAGTAGTGCTTAAAGTGGATCCTCGGTTAGGACAAGTGTGACTATTATGCCCGTACTGCCAACAAATTCCACACGACATCTTTGAGTTTCGCCTACTAGCTGCCGAACTTGACGGCTCATCGACATCTCTCACTCTTTTCTTCTTGGATCTACCAGGTTGGCGATATCTTTTGGGCAGAAATAGTTCCCCCTACCTGGCGCATCCGGCCACATTAATTGGTCGTTCACGGGTTGAATAAAATTGACGTACATCTGCAGAAAAGTCACCTGGTGATAGTATGAATGCACGTAAATTTCTGGTTCCACTCTCAAGAAAAATATGCATGAAATAGCATGGACACACGGGATTCCAGTGAGTTTCAACCTGGTGCATTCACACACCCACGTATTCATGTCGACAACAAATTGTTTGTTGTCGTTGCTCACCTTAAATCGTGAACCTCCCCCAAGCGTAGGGCTCCAATTTGCAGCTGCGGCTGCAGCTACTAGCTTGTCAAGCTTTTTATATCTTTGGGGACACAAGAGGGTCGTTAATTGGGCCATCTTGTCAAATTTTTTAACGATGTGAGTCATCATGTATGTTCGGATCATCTCAAACATAGTGAGGATCGGTTTGTAATTGCCAAGCAATAAAAGTGCATTTAATGACTTGGACAAATTGTTTAAGCCAATATCGCACTTGGGAATCGGAGAGAAGGCATGACTAGCCCAACATCTAGGCTCTTCTCCTTGAAGTCATTCGTGAGCAGCCGGGCTGAGCTCATGTAATTTCCTCATTTCTAAATTGAAATGAGCTCTTGTGGGTGCCCTAGCTACCTTCCACATTACTTCTCTGTATGCTTTCCCCCAAAACAGCCATTTAAAGTTTACGTACATGTGCCGGAGGCAGAAGCGGTGTTCGGCTTCATTAAATTCCTCATCCACAGCATTCCTCAATCTCTAATATTAAAACAAAGTTAGTTACACACCTTAATTACACCACAACTAATTTAATTAAACAATATACCTTTTGTTGATCCGAAACAATCGTTCATCCTGCTCCATCTCCAATGTACAGGTCTGCCTTCAAAAGTTTCAAAAACCACATTCATGTTTTCTCGTTCTCTTTTCCACGGCTAGTTTTCTGCAGACGGACTCTTCACAACGGTCATATTTTCAGTACGAAAAATAAAGAGTGGTTTGAATGAGAAGCAGATTACAGTCACCAGTATAAAAGGAAGGAACTCGAGACAAAAACTTTTGCTAATTTGATAAATTTTTCTCTCAACTCTCACGAGCTCACATGCCTATAATTTTCTTCTATTCTCTACACCTCTCTAGATCAAAACTTGAGATTTTACTTTTTGAGAGTGTAGTTCTGTGCTACATTGTTCATCTTGTAATCGAAGTGTAAAGGCAGTGATTGACGCCCGTGAAGATCAATCGAAGTGTAAAAGGCAGTTGATTGGCGCCCATGAAGTCTAATCAAGTTTTCTCGTGGAAGAGAAGTAGTGAATCTTCAAGGGGGTGAAATCCTTGAAGCGTGGATGTAGGCAAGGTTGGTCGAACCACGTAAAAATTACAGTGTTATTTTTCTCTCTCTCTGTTTATTTTGAATCAGAAAATAATATTTTAAGTAATTTATATTGTACTAAACAAACTCGATTATGAGAGAAAAGTCTAATTCACCCTCCTCTTAGACAATAACGGTCCTACAATTGGTATCAGTGCAAGGTTTAATATTGTCTAAGTTGTGATTTAGAAAATATAGTGATCTATTTAGAAATAACATTCAACACAAATACTGCACATGTAAAAGGACAATACATCTCTAGACCTCTAATTTTTTATGGGAATGATTATGTATATTGAAAGTCTAAGATGAGAATTTTTATTCAGGCTGTGGATTATGACGTATGGAACATTATAGAAAATGGTCCATTTAAAGCTATGAAAAGTGAAAATGAAGTTAGTATTCCAAAATTGGCTTGTGAACTAACTGACTCGGACAAGAAAAACTTAAGCTTAAATGCTAAAGCCATAAACACTCTATATTGTGCATTGAATAGAGATGAATTCAATAGGGTACAAGGCTGTGAGAGTGCACAAGAAATATGACATTTACTTTAAATTACACACGAGGGAACAAATCAAGTGAAAGAAAGTAAAATGAGTATGTTAGTACATGAGTATGAACTATTTACCATGGTAAAGGATAAATCAATTAATTCTATGTTTACTCGTTTTACTAACATCACTAATGGTTTAAAAGTGCTTGGTAGAGTGTATCCAAATGAGGAACTTGTCAGGAAAATTCTGAGATGTCTACCAAAGGCATGGCAACCGAAAGTGACGGCCATACAAGAAGCAAGAGATCTAAAAGTCCTTAAGCTTGAAGAGCTCATTGGCTCTCTCATGACACATGAGATAACAATGAGAGCCAATGAAGAGAAGAATCTCAAAGAAAATGAGGTGTCCAAAAGAAAAGACATTGCCCTCAAAGCCTCAACTAGCAAACAAGAAGAATCCAAGGAAGAAGATGAGAATGAGGATATAGCTCTCATCATAAAGAGGTTCAGCAAATTTCTCTAGAGAAAAAGGATGCAAGGAAGGAGATTTCCAAAGATTGAGAAATCTCAAAAGGAAAAAGAAATTACCTGCTACGAATGTGGGAAGCTTGGACACATCAAGGCTGAGTGTCCACAAGCCAAGAATAATCCCAAGAGATTCAAAAAGAGGGCTATGAAGGCAACATGGGATGATAGTGAGAACGACACAGCGACACCTCATCCGAAGATGAGGAAGTTGCAAATCTGTGCTTCATGGCCAAGGAGGATGAAGTTAGTCATTCTTCTAGTGACAGTGAAAATGATGAGGGTGACTTAATTGATACTTTCAATGACTTAGTTAAACAATACAGCATGTTAAAGACTAAATACAATATATTAAGAAAGGAAAATATAAGTTTAACTGAAAAGCATGCTAAGGACACTAACTTGCGTGAAAAAGAAATTAGTGAACTTAAGAGTAGAAATAAGAATTTGAATGACATTGTTCTTAAATTTACTAATGGAAACAAGAATTTGAATATGCTCTTAGGAAGCCAAAGAGTTACATTTGATAAAGCTGGGATCGGGTAGGAAAGATCTAACAAAAAAAAAGTGTATGAAAACTTCTTTGTTAAACCATCCACATGTCATACATGTAACTTAATAGGACATAAATCTTTTGTATGTCCCATAAAATTTAGCAAATCTATAGTAGCCCCTAAATTGCAATGGGTACCTAAGGGAACCAAACCTAACGTTAGAATCCAAAAGGTTTGGGTACCAAAGAAGACAACTTGATCTGTTGTTTTGTAGGTTGAGGATTCTCCTATGAAGAACTAGTGGTACCTAAATAACAGGTGCTCAAGACACATGATGGGAGACTCCTCAAAGTTTGTTGTTGTCAACAAGAAGAAAGGGAATGTCACCTTTGGTGGAAATCAAAAGGGCAAAATTGTTGGCATCGGCAATATAGGTAACTCTTCTAACCCCATCATTGAAAATGTTTTATTAGTAGATGGGTTAAAGCACAATTTATTAAGTATTAGCCAATTATGTAACAAAGGATATAAAGTAATATTTAAATCTGATGCTTGTGCGATTAAAGATAGTCTGAATAGTAAGTTATTATTCACAAGTTATAGGAAAGAGAATGTATATATTATTAACTTAGATGATTTTGATTGTGTGAATGATAAGTGTTTTACAGTGAAATCCTCTGGTGATAGTTGGTCTTGACATAGAAGGTTGGGCATGTAAGAATGGATACCTTAGCTAAGATCTCCAAGAATAATCCAGTTAGAGGACTTCCAAAACTATCATTTGACAATGATAAAGTTTGTGATGCTTGTCAAATGGGAAAGCAAACTAAAAGCTCTTTTGCCTCAAAGATTACTGTCACATCGTTCAAACCTCTACAACTACTTCACATGGACCTTTTCGGTCTTTCAAATATTGCTAGTCTAGGAGGCAAACATTATGCCTTTGTCATTGTAGATGATTTCTCTAGATTCACTTGGGTATTCTTTCTAAAGTCAAATGATGAAACTTTTGATACATTTTCTAGGTTTAGGATGTGAGTTCAAAATGAAAAAGAGCTTACCATTGTTGCTATTCGTAGTGATCATGCTGGAGAATTTGAGAATGAAAAATTTGAACTATTGTGTCTCAAACTTGGAATTGAGCACAATTTCTCATCCCCTAGAACCCCTCACCAGAATGGTGTTGTTGAGAGGAAGAATAGGTCTCTTCAAGAGCTTGCTCGGACCATGCTCAATGAAAACTCCCTTCCAAAATATTTCTGGGCAGAAGCTATTTCCACAGCTTGCTATGTACTAAATCGTGTCTCTATAAGACCGATTCTAGAGAAAACCCCCTATGAGCTATGGAACGGCAAGTCTCCTAGTGTTAAGTATTTTAGAGCCTTTGGTTGTAAATGTTTCATTCTTAACACCAAGGATAATTTGGGAAAATTCGATTCCAAGACGGATCTTGGAATATTCCTTAGATATTTATTAACCAGTAAAGATTATAGGGTGTTCTCCAAAAGAACACTAGTTGTAGAAGAATCCATGCATGTCAATTTTGATGAGACCCCTCAACCCACAATCAATGTGGATGAGGATGATATTTTAGAAAAGTAATTGGATTCTCTCTCCTTAGACAAACCCTGTGAAACCATTCATGGAGAAAATTCCATAGATCCTTCTTCAAAATCCCTAGAAATTGTCTCTGCCAAGAATGAAAATGATGCTCTGCCTAGAGATTGGAAATTTGTCAAAAATCATCCATAGGATAAAGTTTTAGGTGATCCTTCCTTAGGAGTCAAAACTGGAGCCTCCCTTAGAAATCTATGTGCAAATGTAACCTTCATTTCACAAAAAAAGCCTAAGAAGTTTGAAGAAGCCGAATTGGATGAAAATTGGATAGTTGTTATGCAAGATGAATTAAACCAATTCGAAAGTAACAACGTTTGGGAGCTTGTTCCAAAACCCGATAATCATCCGATTATTGGAACTAAATGGGTATTTAAGAATAAGATGGATGAAAATGGGATTGTGGCCAGGAACAAAGCTAGGTTAGTTGCAAAAGGGTACAATCAAGAAGAAGGAATTGACTTTGAGGAAACCTTTGCTCCAATAGCTCGTTTAGAGTCAATTATGATGCTCTTAGCATTTGCTTGCCACAAAGATTTCACACTTTTTCAAATGGATGTAAAAAGTACTTTTCTTAATGGATATATTCGAGAAGAAATCTATGTTGAACAATCTCAAGGCTTCAAAGCTTTTGATAGACCTGATCATGCGTACAAACTTATGAAAGCCTTGTATGGACTTAAGCAAGCTCGTAGAGCTTGGTACGATAGGTTGAAATTTTTTTTGTGGAAACGAAGTTTAATAAGGGAAATATCAATTCAACCCTATTTACCAGGGAAAAGGACAAAGACATACTCATTGTACAGATCTATGTCGATGACATTATATTCGATTCAACTAATGTCTCACTATGTGATCAATTCTCTCCCTAATGCAAAGTGAATTTGAGATGAGTATGATGGGGAAGTTAAAATTTTTCTCAGTATTTAAGTTTAGTCAAACTCCAGATGACATTTTCTTTTATCAAGAAAAATACATTGGAGAACTCCTAAAGAAATTTGGATTGAATTCTTCAAAGCCATCTAGAACCTCAATGAGCATCACTACTAAATTGGCCAAAGATGGAAATGGGATAAGTGTGGATATTAAGAAGTATAGAGGTATGATTGGTTCTCTATTATAGCTAACGGCTAGCAGGCCAGATATCCTATTTAGTGTGTGCTTGTGTGCTAGGTTTCAAGGTTCTCCTAAAAAACTCCACCTAAGTGCAGTTAGGAAAATATTCAAATACTTAAGTGGCACTTCTGATTTAGGCTTATGGTATCCAAAGGGTACTTCATTTGATCTAATAGGATATTCCAATTCTGATTTTGCTGGAAGTCTTGTAGACAGGAAAAGTACCAGTAGAACATGTCAATTTCTAGGTGAATCTCTTGTATCCTGGTACTCTAAGAAGCAGAACTCAGTAGCACTTTCAACTGCCGAAAGTGAATATATTACTGCTGGTAGCTACTGTGCTCAAATGCTTTGGATGAAGCAAACTTTAGAGGACTACAATCTATTCTATGATAGGATACTAATTAGATATGATAATACTAGTGCAATTAACATTTCAAAGAACTCTATCCAACATTCTAGAACCAAACACATTGAGGTTAGATATTACTTCATTAGAGATCATGTTCAAAAAGGTGATGTCACCGTAGAATTGGTCAATTCTTCTTACCAATTAGCAGATATCTTCACTAAACCTTTAGATGAGAAGACCTTCAGTGATATTCAAATTTGTTTAGGTCTCATTAGGAGTGACAAGTCCTAAACGGTCGACATTGTGTGCTAAGCAATAAGGTTATATCTCTCTGGAATGAGGCATTCTGAAATTCATCGACCGCGCCATTTTATAAAGTGGACGATATGAAAAATGGTTGATGTACACATCGGACGATGTCTGTTCGTAAATCCTTTAAATTAGCTTTCAGATTACTGAAACCCTACATTTCATCCAGAGCAGGAAAAACCTTCAAAAACCGTTCATCTTCTCTCGACTCTCCGCCGCCTAATCTCTTATCTCCAGTCATTTTTCGACTTTCAAATCTGATAAATGACATCATCCTCTAGCGCCGGATTAACCTTTTCTACGAAGAAGCAGAAGACTGCACAACCCATGGAATCTGAACCTGTCGTACAACCACCTCCTCTTCAATGGCCTTCTCATCAATTTATCAATGAGAATGCGCTTCACAGGTACTTTAAAGATTTTGAAGAAAAGCCCGTGATTAGAAGTAGAGGAGTTGTTTTTAAAGACCTTCACGGTTTATCTCTCGAAAAGTCCCTTCGAGATTTGGGATTATTAGGACTCTTTGAACTCGGCTCATCCTATTGCAAAACTCCAATTAGGATGTTTTCTGCTAACTTAGAACACTCTGTCTCACCCCTTGTTCTCTATAGCTATGTGTATGGAAGGCACATAGAGCTATATCAATAAAAGATCCATGAAATTCTCAATTGTGAGTTTCTAAACGAAATGCCTAAATTTTTTGAAACTTCCAAGGATCCTCCCTTCGTTGGAACATCAGAGGGACAGGCTTTAGCACAAGAGATTTCAAAGGATCCACACAATACTTCCCTAAAGCTCAAGGGCAAGGATTTGAACATAAGGGCCAGAGTCTTCCATCTAATGATCAACTACAACATCCTCCCTAGAGATAGACATCGTGACCATGTCAGTGGAATGGATCTTTTCATTCTTTCTAGGTTCTTCCGTAAAGAACCATTTCACCTTGGTTACATAATTCTGAGAAGGATGCTCCAAGTTGTCAAGACAACATCAAAATATCTTCCATATAATCTCCTTTTAATGAAGATCTTCCATAGTTTTGGTGTTTAACGACCGGCTGAAGACGAGCCAATTTCATTGAAAAACACTGATCTTTTTTCTACTTCCACCTTGTTGCGAATAGGGATTGAAAGAAATCAGCAAGGTGCTTTAGTTGACAAAGCACCACGAAACAGGCATAGAGTGCTTTTGTTGGAGGAAGATGAAGAAGAGTCTGCTGCTCAAGAAGAGTCTCATATTCCCTCCTTTGATCTTTCTCCGGTTCAGGGATCTCTCATTTCAGCTCCTCCAGCCTGCTCCGACCTTCTCCCATTAGCTACCGAGGGCTTTAATGATCCAAATTTTCTGCTTGATCTTTCGGAACTTCAAGCAGCTACTCTTCCACCTCCTATCAGTCCAATTCCTGCTCCCTCTCCAACTCCGGTTCCTTCATCAACTGCTCGTGTTCTTCCTAGAACTAAAGGTACTCCCACTTCTCCAGTGAGGAATTCTATTTATGAGGAACAATATCATGAGCTTCGAGCAAGTATCGCAAGCCTTGGCACTAGTCAAGAATCCTTTCAGTCCATGTATCTCTCCAGGCAAGATCAGTTTGAAGCCTTTGTCCTATCCCAACTCGAACATCTCGCAGCTGCCATTCAAGGACTCAACAATCGTTTTGATCAAGCAGATTTAGATAAAAGTAAAGTCCTTGATGATGTTATCTCTTCCGTTTGATTCCATTCAAGTCATTTAGCAGCTCAAGTTCAGCGAGAATTTGACCAAGTCATCACTCATATTTGAGATCTTAGTACACTTTTGACTAGGAGTGATGGTGAGCCCTCTCATAGGGATGAGGTTTTGGATGCCAGTGGAGAGAATCCTGCGCCGGTCATCCAGCTCCTTCAGCTGATTCTTTGGGTGCTGTGCCTTTGGATGTCTCTCAGTACTGGTGAGGCTGCTGTTGCTCAAGATGTTGTTGCTTCTCAGAACGAGCCAGTGAGTGTTCCAGCTCTTGTTGATCAGCAAGGGACTACTGATGGTGGTGCTGGTCCTGCTATTTTTGTCCTGGCTGATTTTGTCGAGGAAAGCAAGCCATTTGTTGATACACCAGTGGCTGCCGCAGAGGATCCAGATTGTTGAAGAAAGCATTCCCCCCGTTTCTCCTATTTCTCTTGTTCATGATCAGGATAACGATGCATCTATGGAAGATGCCGGGGATGCAGGGGATGCAGAGGAGGCAGGGGATGCAGAGGCAGAGGATGCAGGGGATGCAGTTGATGGAGACAGTGTACCTTGTGCCTCTCCTGTTGTTGTTGTGTCCAATGACGATGAACCTACTATGTTCCTTGCGCTTCATTTCTACTCTCGCATGACCTAGCATGCTATCGAATTGATAATTTAGATGCTTATGACTCTAATAGGTTACTCACTCATTTATCATTCTTTATCATTGACTTATTTCTCACTCTTTCTCCTTCTTTATCACTCGTGATGTGTTGAATGACATTGCCCTACTTGTTTATTTTTTTTGATAATGTCAAAAGGGGTGATTGATATTTTGTGATGAAGTTGACTAATTGCATACAGTATGGGGGAGTAGGGAGATTATTGTGAGATTATTATGGGGAAGAATATACTTAATCACTTTATATTTGTCATCATCAAAAAGGGAGAGATTGTTAACTTAAAATGTGTTTAACTATAAATATGTTTTGATGATTGTGATTAATATGAATGATATACATATAAAATGAGTGTTAGAAATGAATATTAATAGCTGTAGTATCTGTTTGGGAATGCCATTTAAAAAGGGTATTATGTTTTTTCTAACGATTTTTGTTAAGTGTTGGTAGTCGAGTCCGGTGTATGCAAAATGTTAAAGGAACATCGACCGATGTCAAAGTAGACTTAAGTCATGTGCCAGATATATCAATCGAACATCAAAGTAGACCGATTGCGGAATCAATTACATTGTCGTCCAGACTTAGAAGTCAATAGAAAGCTTTATCGTCCAGACTTAGAAGTCATCCAAAATCAACGTCGTCCAGGTTCTAAAGTCATCCGAAATCAACATCGTCTAGATTTAGAGTCTATCGAAATCATTGTCGTCCAAAACAAATAAAGATGTCGAACGAACAACAAAGTCATCCGAACAAAGATTTTGTCTGCTAGAAGAACATCTTCCGAAAGTGACTTCGACCGAATAAATATTCTTCCGAAAGCAATTTCGATATAACATCTTCCAAATCACGAAGTCGCCCAATATGAAGATGCTTCTCAAGATCAATGTCATCCGAACAAAGACTTCATCCATTAATATAACATCTTCCAAATCAAGAATCCTTCTGTTGCGAGTGATAGCGACTCTAGAACTCAACGGCTAGTTTTCTGCGTACGGACTCTTCACAACGGTCATATTTTCAGTACAGAAAACAAATAGTTGTCTGAATGAGAAGTGGATTACAATCACCAGTATAAAAGGAAGAAAAGGAGCTGGAGACAAAAAACTTTTGCTGATTTGATAAATTTTTCTCTCAACTCTCGCAAGCTCACACGCCTGTAATTTTCTTCTATTCTCTACACCTCTCTAGATCAAAACTTGATATTTTACTTTTTGAGAGAGTGTAGTTCTGTGCTACATTGTTCATCTTGTAATCAAAGTGCAAAGGCAGTGATTGACACCCGTGAAGATCAATCGAAGTGTAAAAAGCAGTTGATTGGCGCCCGTGAAGTCCAATCAAGTTTTCTCGTGGAAGAGAAGTAATGAATCTTCAAGGGGGTGGAATCCTTGAAGCGTGGACGTAGGCAAGATTGGCCGAACCACGTAAAAATTACGGTCTTATTTTTTTTTTCTCTCTCTCTGTTTATTTTGAATTAGAAAACAATATTTTAAGTAATTTATATTGTACTAAACAAACTCGATTAGGAGAAAAAAGTCTAAGTCACCCCCTTCTTAGACAATAACGGTCCTACAAGTAATTGTCCAGGACACGAGCCATTAAGGTGACAACCATCCAAATAGATAATTGGGCGACTAAACTGCATCAAACCTGCCTTGTAAGGGGCCAAGCACATATACACTCTTTGGCACACTAATGTGCTCCCCGTATCGTAAGTATGTACTTCGAAAGTGCTCCCTATATTTGTTTTATGTATTTCTGCTTTGTACGACCATACTAACTTGTATTGTTCATCTCCCTTGCCTTCGTTAAGTGTGAGAGCTAAGCTTCTTGCTCTTCTGGTAAGACTAGTTGTAATGTGAGTTCTGTGATCCATGCTCACTGTCTCCACAATGGAAGATAGGTCCCACCTAGATTGGCTTTTGAACCTAGCTAGATAACGGTGTGCCACCCATTTTGCACTAACGTGTCTATTCTCAATTATTCCCGTACAACTGTGAGTATTGACCAAAGACTTTATTTGATAGGTCCACTCATCTTGCTTCTGCGAAGCATGCAAATGCCACTAACACCCTTCTAAACACTTAGCCGTCAATCGGCTCCTTTCACTTTTAATGAATATATCCCTAATCCATGTTTTACAGAATAATCTTTTATTTCGTTTTTCAGCTCTCTTAAAGATGCATATTCTCTAGTCACAAAAAATTCCATATGAATTTCTTCCCTTACCTGAACGCTTTCAACCTCATCATCATTCGAGATAACCAGTGTTTGAAGCTGATCGTCTAGAGTTCTGGATGTCAAACACACATGTATTTGTTTATTTTCATCTGAGCCATCATCACCATATGTAGGAGTCTCGTCCGAATACCAATTCATTTCGGCATCACTATCTACTTCCTCGTCTAATTCAAACCATCTATTTGGATTAGAATCCATTTTCCTTGATAAAATAGAGAAAATTCGCCTGCACAAAGAAAAATTTTGAGAGAAATTTTAGAGATTTCGGAGAATGGAGGGCGAAGCTCCTTAAATAATAAAGGAGTTTGGCCCCCCGATATAAAGATGTAACCCCCCACGTCTTGTGAAATTATTAATACAGGGGGCCATAAATCGGATGCGGCCCCCCAATATCCCATCCACATATGAATTATTGATATGTGGATGGGATATCGGAGGGCCACGAATCTGATATGGCCCCCCACGTCCCATCCACAGATCAATTATTGATCTGTGGATGGGATTTCGGGGGGCCACAAATCTAACATAGCCCCACGTGTCCCATCCAGAGATCAATTATTGATCTGCGAATGGGATTTTTAGGGGCTGTGAATCTAAAATGGCCCCCGTGTCCCATCCACAGATCAATTATTGATCTGTGGATAGAAGTTCGGGGGGTCGTGAATCTTATGTTGTCCCCTGCATTCCCATCCATAGTTCAATTATTGATCTGTGGATGGACTTTCGGGGGCAAAGTGACAATTACAGCCCCCCGCAATAAGTCGAGGGGCCGTGTTGGAAAATTGGTGCCTCGCATTAAATTTTCTATGAAAAATGAGGGATCGAGTTAGATTTGTGGCCCTCCGAGGTAGGTTCATGTGCATCACGTGCTAGGGTGATCCAGTCCCTCTGCGTTCAAATCTCGTGTAATGCGGCGGGTTGAAGACATGTCGTGGCCCCACGAATCGTTTCACGTGCAGTGCACGTGCGAGAGGGCCAAAGCCCCCTGCATCTTCCCTGTGGAATGCGAGGGGCTTTGAGTTTAAGTCGGCCCCCAAAATTATAATTCGGGGGGTATGCAGCTCTCCGCCGGGGTTTTTTTTTTATAGTTTTCAATAGTTTGAGGTTTTGACTGCGATGACTTTTTGTTTGAGGGTTTTTTCGATAAATACCCATACTTTAGGGGGTTTTTGAAATTTACCCATTTAGTTTTTGTTACATAACTTATTGAGATTATTTGTGGCTGCTGAGTGCGGTAACTTAATTATTTAATGTCAGAGCAAAGGACGAAGCTGGGAAGTCCCCACTGGGCATAGGGATGGGCAGGTGTCTTTGGCTTCTAACGCCGCTGATTTGACTGGAGCTCGAGATTCCGTTAGAGAACAGGTGAGAAAGTTCACTGAGAAGAAACCCTAGACCTTGTCGCCCTCGTTGGTAAGATTTTATTCTAAACTTCTACTAAAGCCCTACTTTTGCTTTATCCCAGCACTAATTATGATCTTGACTATTCTCAGGTGGGCACTCAATTGGAACGGAAGCGTGCAATCAATTCAGGTACAGGCTTTTTAACTTCAGCACGAACACTGCAAAAAGAGCAGATCCGACCATCAACCCGACCTTTCTTCTGGAGCTACAAGCACTTTGCCCACATAATGGAGACTAGTCGAGGAGGGTGGACATGAATACAGATATTGGGGGGAGATTGGACGAGTCTTTCTTCGTCAACCTGATGAACAGGCGGGGAGTGCTGGACTTTGATCAGAGGCTCTGGAAGTTGAACTTTTTTGAAGTAGCAGTTAAGGAATCGGAAGAGGAAGTTGAAGGAAAAATAAGAAGATGAAGAAGGAAGAAGATGAAGATGAAGATGACAACAGAGAGAAAGAAAAAAAAGTTATGTATTTTTTCTATATTGTCATTTCTATCCGAACAAGTTTACACGTATATGCAGAAAACGAATAATGAGCATGAGGAATGAGAAAGTAAAAACGACTTAAAGACAAAACTAAACTAAAGTGTAATTGCACAGTAATATACGCTAACATTCGCCCTCAAGATCAAGGTCGTAGGCCGAAGATCTTTGACGTAAATTTAGAGAATGTCGACGGTGGAAGCTTCGTAAGGGCATTGGCGAGTTGGTTTTTCAATGAAGTAAACTGAATTGACAACACCTTTTCGAGAACCTTTTCCCGAACAAAATGAAAGTTGATATCAACATATTTAGATTTTGAGTGTAGTACTTGATTGGAGGCGAGATAAGTTGCACTCAAGTTATCACATAGGATAAGGGGTACCTTGGTAGACACAATACTCAACTCTTTTAGTAATGATTAAAGCCATAGAAGTTCTATTGCGCCATTTACAGCGCTTCGAAATTCTAATTTAGTGCTGGATCGTGAAAAAACTTTTTGTTTTGTAGAGGACTAGGATATAAGATTATTCCCTAAAAAAATGAATAATCCATTTGTACTTTTTCCATCATCTGGGCAGGAAGCCCAATCGGCGTAAGTATAGCAGATCAGATTACAACATGAAGATGGTGAAAAGGAGATACCTAAAGATGAAGAACCTTGAAGATATCTCAGAATTCGTTTAACCGCTTGCCAATGAATGTCTGATGGAGTATGCATAAATTATGAGACCTTGTTTACGGTAAAGGCAATGTCGGGTGAAGTAAGACACAGTATTGTAAGCCACCAACAATACTACAACAGAGAGAACCATCATAGAGAGGTGTACCAGAGTGTTTTGATAATATTGGTCTGCCAACCATGGGTGTCAAAACCGGTTTGCAAAATACCATGTTTGCCCTGTGAAACAACTCAGAGATGTACCGTGATTGAAAGAAATTCATGCCAGTAAGAGTGTGAGTAACTGTAACCCCGAGAAAGAAAGATAATGGTTCAAGATCTTGAACTTTAAATTGTGCAAGTAGATAAGCGAGAAGTTGATCTAACAGAGATGTAGAGTTATCAGTCAGGATAATGTTATCGACATGCACTAGCATAACAATAATAGAAGTCGAACAAAGAATGAATAATCCGACCGTGATGCTAAGAAGCCCCACTTTAGTAAAGCATTGTGTAATTTAGTGTACAAAGCTCGAGGAAACCACTTGAGACTGTAGAGGGCTTTGTGTAATAAACAGACTGCAGACAGTTGAGAAGAACTAATAAAACTCGGAGGTTGCTACATGAGTATTGTTTTAGTTAAATCACCATGTAAGAAAGCATTACTTGTGTCTAGTTGTATGATAACCCAACCGAAGGAGACAACCAATTAAAGAGTAGTGAGAACCGATGTTTGTTTTACCACTGGACTAAAGGTCTCATCATAATCAATGTCTTTTATTTGATCATAACCTTTTGCTACTAGACGAGCCTTATATCTGTTAACTATGCCATCTGAGTTCAGTTTAGTTTTGAAGACCCACTTGCACCCTATTATCTTAGCCCCTAGTGGGGTGTGACTAATTTCCAGGTATTAGTCTCGTTAAGAGTTAATAACTCATCTTGCATAGCAGCTAGCCAATATTGGTATTTGGAGGCTTGTTGGAAGGTTTTTGGTTTGAACAAGGCTACAAGAGAAAGGGCTTTTGGTTTAAAAATACCATCTTTAGCTCTGGTTTGCATGAGATGATCATTAATGATAGGTGTTTTATCAGTTTGAGTGGGTATAGCAACAGATGGAATAGGGGAGGAAGGATGGTCAATAGGGTCAGGAGAGGATGGAGCCATGGATGAGAGGTGGTCTGTAGGGACGGGAGGAGATGAGAATTCGAGATGAGAAGTTAGAGGAAGAGGATATGGATGAGCTTGTGGGTTGAGTTGGAAATGATAGGAAGGAATTATAAGAGACCTGAAGGGAAAAAAGGATCTTTTTGTGGAGCAGACGGAACAAAAAGGAGAAGGGAAAACTAGATTCATTAAAGGTTATGTGACGAGAATTGTACCCTTTATTTGATTGAGGACCTAGGCATATGTGACATTTGTGATAGGAACTAGAACCCAGAAAGACACAAGGAAGAAAACGAGGTTGTAGTTTATGTTGGTTAAAAGGTCAAAAGAGACGGAATCACGAACAGTCAAAGACACGTAGAGATGAATAATTTGGAATAGAACTGAATAAGCACTTGAATGGGGATTTGTGATTAAGGATAGGAGTAGGTAAGTAATTTATTAAAGTGATGGCAGTGACAAACGCACAAGGCCGAAAGTATTGAGGAACTGAGGAATGGAATAGAAGGGCAAGGCCAGTTTCGACAACATGACGATTTTTTGCGTTCTACCCGGCCATTTTTGTTTGGGTTATATGGACATGATACACGGTGATGAATATCCAAGGATTTAAAAAGATATGAGAGAGATTGGAATTCCCCACCCGAGTCTGACTTGACGAATTTGATAGTAACACCAAATTGATTATAAACGAGTTGATTAAAGTGCTTAAAAGTAGTGTGGACTGCACTTTTTAATTTTAAAGGAAACAACCAATTAAAGTGAGTGCAATCATCAACAAATATAAGAAAATATCATACACCAGTAATAGATTTTATAAGAGATAGACCCCAAACATCAGTATGTACAATCTCAAAAGGAAAACAAGCATGAGAATTCAAAACTTGAAAAGGCAAACAATGAGATTTACTCATTTGACATGGATTACAAATTTTAGTCATATCTGTTTTATCAAAAGGAACATTGCATAATTTCTAATGCTTGCTTCAAAATAGAGAAGGAAGGGTGCCCTAACCAGAAATGCCAAAGTTGAGATGAAGAGGGAGCTTCGGCCGGCAACTGGGCTATTAAGGAGAAAGACGAGGTGGCCGATGGAAATTTGTAGGGGCCATCATGCAGGGAACCCTGAAGAAGAGTTTGACGAGAAAGTGGATCTTAAACAAGAAAATAATTGGAATGAAAATCCACAAAGACAAAGTCTTGACGACATAATTGAGTGACACTGATCCGATTATGAGAAAGGAGAGGAGCATGACAGACATTTGTTAATATAAGTGGCTGACTATTGGTTAGAACTTTAGCAGAACCAATATGAATAATGGGAATAAACTTATTGTCGGCTGTTGATACTTGGGTAGAATAGGTGTTTGGCTTAGGGTGGTTGAGCATGGTTGACTGTGAAGTGAAGTGATTCATTGTACTAAGGTTGAGCAAACATGGAGCAAACGGTTCGAAAACTAGAGGATTGGTGAGATTTTGGCCAAATGAATTTGGGCAGGATAGTTGGGCCAAGGGGGAGAGGAGTGGTAGTGGCGTTGTGTATTGGGCTGGCTTCACCAGGTATTGGGCTGAGGACATAGTTGACCTGGGTGGCCTGTAAGACAGGTTGAGCCTGTGATAGCAGGCCGGAGCTGAGTAGCCCAGCTTATTGCAGATCTGGCACCTGGGTTTAAATTGATGGGTGGGCTGGGTTGACCACCAAGAAGCTGAAGTTAGAGAAGAAGACCCGAACCTGTTCTGACGCACAACCGGTGAAAAATTATGTCGGCCATTCTGAAACGAAGAGGATTCCATCATGGTCGGTAAGGGTGTTGAACAGCAACATTGGTCTGAATTTGGCTTGGCATAGGAAAAGAAGCAACCGAGTTCTGTTTTTCAAGTAAAAAATTATAGCTATGGATTTCTTCCATAGGCATTATAATTGTAGCTAATCAATGTGATTAGCGATGGAAGTGATGAAGGCATTGTAGTCGCTGCCTAGTTCGCCCATAAAATATATCATCTGATCACGATAGGGTACCGGCTCTCCAATTGCCACCAGAGTATTGCAGAGAGAGGTCATTTTCTGGATATAGCCATCAGCGAAGATACCCTTTTTAGACAAAGAGTGAAACTGACTACGAAGGTTGGTGATCCTTGCCAAAGAAGAGGAAGCGAACATACGGGCAAGTGCCAGCCAGATTTAACTGGCAGTGGTGAAGGACACAATTTGTGGTAGAAGATTTTCTGAAAGTGATGAGAAAATCTAGCTCATGATGAGCCGATTGTAGCACTGTCAAACGGTGAATTCTGGGTTTATTTGGTAGAAAAGGGTGTGTAAAAGCTGCAGAGGAGATGGATAGGAGTCATCTAGTATGTTATTGATTTCGTTTGCGATAACAACATTAAGCATTTGAGCTTTCCACACAAGGTAATTTGTGTTATCCAACTTAATGGTTAGTGTTTGATTTATTGAAGGAAATGGTGGCAAGGGAGAAGAAAGAGGAGTTGATGGGGAGGACGAAATTGTAGAGCTGGGAGACGTCATTTTTGGCTCTGATACCAAGTTGAACTTTTGTGGAGCAGCCGTTAAAGAATCGAAAGAGGAAGTTGAATGAAGAAGATGAAGATGTAGATGACGGGAGACAGAGAGAAAAGGAAGTTCTATATTTTTTCTATATTGTCATTTCTATCAGAACAAGTTTACATGTATATGCAGAAAACGAATGATGAGCATGGGGAATGAGAAAGTCAAAATGACTTAAAGACGGAACTAAACTAAAGTGTAATTGAACAGTAATATATGCTAACACTGGGAAGACCCATCGACTCAGGCTTTCATAAGAAGCTTTCTGGGTGAGAGAGGGTCTCTTGGGTTGAACTTCAACAGAGAGTTCAGTAAATCCATGGTGAAGATGAGTAACATCGGAGTCAAGTCTGGATATGAGCTTGAAATTCGAACAGTTTGCTCTGCAGTTCATTAGCATAATGAAATCCCATCTCCATTTCTGACCAACCAAAGCATTCTACACTTTCCTGATATACTTGTGTTGTTCCTTTTTCCAATTTCCATAAATTTAGTTGTAATTTGTTTGGATAATGTTGTTAACTACTACAGTGTTTGCCTCAAATCATTGCAATGGATTACAATCTTTACTAATTATAAATATTTGATTTCTCTATGCAATACTTCATAGTTTGACTTTTCAGTAATTGTTTGTAGATTGTGTATTAAGATGAATTCAAAATGTTTTTCCTTTTATTTTTAATATTGACAGCTGATTAAAGTCTTCTAGAGACGACCTTTTAAAGTAAAATGAGATAACGGTAACCATTTATAAATACTACAACTTATTACGATTACAAATAAAAACTTTTAATTAAGCTATGCTTCTGAATGCTAGCAAGTTGCAATTGCCTCCTTTCTAACACATCATATATCCATAACACAAGGTTTGAATGTGCTCAAACCTCAAAGCATAGCATACATTAAACTTGGAAATATCAAGACAAAGAATGTGTTGCATATTTGTTGTGCTAGTCTGCCCTGTGAACGTATGGACAACTTAAGATTTTGTTGATTGTGAGAGCTCATACATAGCATTGGGGATACACAATTTCTCATGGTTTAGGAGAGTAGAAAGTGAATAGATTATAAAAAAAGTTTTACTCCCTACGTAGTACAACGTGTTTATCACTAACTATAAAAAAAATTTGTGCAGACTCTAGCAGACAATATTGTACTGGGAGGACAAAAGACTTTGTAAAAACTAGTCATTTGTATATTATCCGCGTTAATCGTGGTCAAAATAATTTGTGTTGATTTGAATTGTTTTGATTGGTTAACGTTCAGCAACATAGGATTTTTCAGTCACTTGGTGAATCAGTAAATTAGGAATGTTATTGTCACCACTTGTGGGAGGATTTGAGCATAAACGTTGGGTTGGATGAACCCTTTTTCTAAAGAAAAACTCAGTCACTCAGTCACTCAGCCCAAGCCTAAAGTTTGGTAGCAAAAGCCTTAAGGTTACGTAAAATTCAAGCCCACAATATGAAGTCTCAAGCAAATAGCATAGTGAAAGAAAACTTAACAATTATACAATTGTGCATGAAGCTTAAAGGAATCCCAATTCATTGATTAAGATTACAGATCCAAAATAAAAACCAGGTTTACATCTGAATCCTTACCAAGGAAAAATACAAATAAGATTCTAAGGGAAAGAAAATAAACAAAGTCTTCCTCCTGCACTCCACCAAAATAAGTCATAGTTAGTCTTTTCTTTGTCTAGATTGGGAGGGAGGTTGTTAGGGTGATTGAATAACTCAGTAAGAAAGTTATACTTAATGCATTTTGTTTAAAACAAAGTTTTTATGTTTATTTCACAAACATGATTACTCTTAAAAAACTATCCATGGGTTTAATATAAGAGTTAAAGAAAACATTTTTTCTTCTTTAAATTTTAAAATTGGCTCCACGAACTCTCATTGAGATATTTACCAAACATGTCACATACATAGGTGACTATACGTCAAAATATACCCTAACAGTTTTCCATAGAAACCATCTCTGTGAAAAAAAAGTTTCACACAAGGACCACTACGGCACACCTCAAAGAAAGACGGTGATCCAAAGACTTAACAACGTCGCATACGTCCGAAGGTAAATGTGATAGTGATCCATAGATCCAGCCCATCACTCTTGTGGTCAATGACCGATGGTCAACTACAACATAAACAAGTACAAATATAACTTTGATCAGGTTTGGGAATTATCGGGCCCCCAAGAAGCCCGTCATCACTGCCCTATCACTGCATTCACGCAATAAAAGGGGTAGTAGGATAGCCTCATGATGCTTTGGCGCCAAAACTGCCCAAAGCATTAAGAAGATTCATCCTCTCAATATGCTACAACAAAAACACAATAATGTATGCTGAAATAAACATGAGGGAAAACCATATGTACAAATAAGTATAAAAATCGATGTGCTAGCGACTAGACTCTGTCATAATTTTATAAGAGGCAACCCACCAAAATATTGTTTTCGAAAACAATGTTAGGTAATGCAGAAAACATAAAATCCCTACCTCGACAACAGTTGCTCCTATTCTTGACTTGAGCTGTAATCTAAGGTATCGGGTCAAGGTCTGTAAAATTGTTTGAGAAAAAGTGGGAAACACCCACATTTAGAACAAAGTAAAAATGATAAAGAAAGACAGCAAAAACAAGAAAAATTGGACCTGGTCTTGTCGGACATGGCCCTGTCCAATGGGATTACTCATCTCGATCCCACCATGATGCTGAATCGCAGCGTCGATCGCACTACGATTCTGCTGACAACATTTTTCCACTATTCTTTCCTCGATTGTTTTCCTGTAAGACTTTCCAAACAACTTTCTCATCCAAAATATAGGAAAAAATTTGAGTTAAACGAGGTTTGTTAGGCAAAAAAGAAAACACCAAAACCCTAATGTTCAACAGAGAAAAACGAGTCAAAATTTGACTTACTATTGAAGATCTTCGGGAAAGGAACGTTTTGAGACTCGTTTCGTGGAAAACAGAGTTCAATTGGTCTCTCTCTCTCTCTCTCTCTCTCTCCCTCTTCCTCCTTCTGCAGCGGAACAAAAGAACTTCTCATTTCTCTCTTAATAAAATCTTTAATATTTTATTATTTAATCATGTTGAGCGATAATTTTTCATGGCCAAATCCTACTTGGAGATGTTCCATTCACCGATTGACTAAAAACGTCCACGTGAAATAAAATGAAAAAAATGAGTCAAACTTCCGACACTTTATCAGTAAAAAATGCAAAAACAAATTCACAGAAATTTAATTGTCTTTAAATTTACTTGTTTTTACATCATCCCTCATTAAAAAAATTTTGTCCCTGAAATTCAATACTATATGAAAAGTAACCATCAAACAGGTGGGGATACCTATGCAGCATCTTAGACTTGAGCTCCAAGTCGCTTTTCTTTTGGTATGATTTCTCCATAACACGTGAAACAAGGAATCTCCTTTCTGACGACGAACCTGCATCTCTCTTCCAAAGATATGCTCAGGCTTCTCCTCATCCAAAATATCCTCTTGAATGGGGACGTCCGTCGAGGAAATGACATGCAAGGGGTTTGGCGTGTACTTTCTCAACAAGAAAATGTGAAACGCATTATGGATGTACCCGAGCTGAGGAGGTAAATCAAGTTTTTATGCCATATTATCAATCCGATCAACAATTTGGAACAGGTCAATATACCTCGGAGCTAACTTCCCCTTAACACCACACCGACTAATGTCACGCCTTAGCCAGACCTTTAGGAAAACAAAATCACTGGCATCAAATTCCACTTCTTGCCTCCTAAGATCAGCATAGCTCTTATGTCTACTCTGTACTGTCTTGAGCCCTTCTCAAATCAATTGGATCTTCTCTGTGTTCTCATGAATCAACTCGGGCGCAAGATTAACCCTCCCCTCTACCTTAGCTCAACACAAGAGCGAGCGACAATGCCTACCATACAGAGCCTCACAAGGATAAACTCCAATGCTTGCCTGGAAAAAGTTGTTGTAAACAAATTCAACCAACGACAGATGGTTGATCCAAGTATCTCCAAAGTCGAGAATGCAGGTCGTTAACATATCCTCTAAGGTCGGAATAGTACGCTCAAAGTGTTCATTTGTCTGAGGATGATATGTTGTACTAAGGTTCAGTTTCGTACCAAGTGTTTTATGCAAACCCTCCAAAACTTGAAAGTGAACTAGGGTCACGATCAGATACAATGCTTGAGGACGAATGATGCCCTCGATATTCAACCGACTTAGCTTTGACAACAAGAAATTAATCTGGATCAGAATAAAGTGAGCCAATTTGGTCAAACGGTCCACAATGACCGAAATCACATTCAGCTTCTGAGGAGTCCTCAGAAGACCTATGACAAAGTCCACGGTAATCCTATCACTTTTCCACTATGGAATAGGGAAAGGCTGCAACAAACCAGCTGGCCTTTGATGTTCAGCTTTTACCTACTGTCACAACAGATATCGAACCACAAACCTAGCCACTTCACGTTTCATACTGCTTAACAGTACTGTCGTTGTAGGTCTTGGTACATCTTGGTACTACTAGGGTGGATGACAAATCTCGACCTATGAGCTTTCGCTAGTATAGCTTGCCTCAAATTCTTACTACTAGGAACTGCCAAACAGTCATTGACGAACAAAGCACCCTCCGCGTTGACTTCCTAACTGCCGAGTTGTTCATTCTTTCGTAGGTGACTGACTTTTTCTGCCAACTAATCTTCCTGTCTTTGCATCTGCTTAGCCCTTTGAAGCAAAGGGGGTATAGCAACAATGTTATATGCATAGGCCATCCTACTGTACTCGTAATACTGTAGATCAAACTCCCCTATGGTAATAAACTACTTCCACTCATCGAGAACGAGTCACGCAACAGACCCCTGAGGATTCCGGCTTAGAGCATCGACAACCATATTTGGCTTACCAGAATGATACTCTTAGCTAAAATCATAGTCTTCTATGTACTCCATCCACCTGCGCTGCTTCAGATTCAAATCCCACTGAGTGAACAGGTACTTTAGGTTCTTGTGGTCGGAGAATATTTGAAACTATTCTCCATACAAGTAACTCCTCCAAATCTTCAAAGCAAAGATTATTGCGGCTAATTCCATGTCATGCGTCAGGTAGTATCTGCTCATTAGGCTTCAACTGCCGAGATGCTTATGCAACTACTTTATCATGTTACATCATAACACATCCAAGCTCCACACCTGATGCATCATTGTAAACCACATAAGGTTGTTCGCTGTCAGGAACTATCAGAACTGGAGCACTTTTCAGCCTGCATGTTAACTTCTCAAAAACATTCTGACACGATCATTCAACACAAACTTCACACCTTTTCTAATTAGTTTTGTCATCAGCGAGGTTACTAAAGAGAAGTCTTTCACAAAAGGGAGATAGTAGTCAGTCAGACCAAGAAAACTTCAAATCATTGATACATTCTTCGAAGGTTGCTGTAACGACCCCAGAGGGATCGTCACATAATCCATATCTTTCTTAATCATTTAATTCTTATTACTCACACTCTACTCATTTTTGGTAATATATTTTTTTTTTTGAAACATAACTTAACTTAAAATGTCGTACATAATTCACTAGGCATCATTCGGCAAAGGAATACTTTACGCATCTGCCGGCGGGCAGTGCAATGTGTATCGGCTGGTGAAGGGAAGCTTAAACCTTTCGACTGCACCTGCCGATTGAGGAATAAAACCACATCTACCGGTCACTAGACGACAAAACCATGTTTATATCATCCGGTAAAGAGACTCTTTAGATCATCCGGTGAAATAAGGGGACATCATCCGGTGACTTTATTACACTACATCTGCCGATCACTAGATGACAAAATAACACTCTCATCATCCGATGGCTTAAACACTCTACATCTACCGATCGCTAGACGATAAAATAATACTTACATCTTCCGATGGCTTAAACACCCTACATCTACCAGACACTGGGCGATGAAATAACACTTATATCATCCGGTAACCTAAATACTCTACATCTGCCGATCGCTAGACGACAAAATAGCACTTTCATCGTCCGACAGCTTAACACTCTACATCTGCCGATGACGTCAGCCAGATGATGACCTTATCCAGCTTCCATCACACGGCAGGAAAACACTATAATCATCAAACAACTTCATCCAGTAGAAAATACCACAACTCACCCGAATCTTAATTTAGTAACTATAAATCTCAATGAGTAAGAATCATAAACTCATCCAAAATACGCATAGCGGAAGGCTTAAGCAAAAACAAACCATTCAATAATCTTTAAAATCATCATCAGACTCTTAAGTCAAATCATTCAAATCTAAATCTCATGGTTATAAGAAATTCTATTTTTCTTAGACATCTGTTTATCATAAACTTCACTGACATACTATGAGCATAACCAGGGGTCTTAATCGCTTATCCAGTCTTGCACTGTCATACTGAGCATCCTCCGGCAACCAGCTTTAAACATCATCTCTGGACTGAAAATCCTCACCTGCTAACTCTTCACCTACATCATAAGATTTAACTATAAGCCTAATGTTTAGTAAGGAATGCAACACTAACATGGATGCATGAATGTATAATTTGGGAAATCACATGCTCATGAGTCTTTTCTTGTTCATATCTTTGCTCGTAATCATCATTCATAGTTATGGATCATATTCATCAATCATAGTCATGCATCATATTCATCATTCATAGTCATTGATCATATTCGTCATTCATAGTCATTGATCATATTTTTCATTCATAGTCATTGATCATATTTTTCATTCATAGTCATTGATCATATTTTTCATTCATAGTCATTGATCATATTTTTCATTCATAGTCATTGATCATATTCTTCGTTTAAGTTGTGTGGATTAAGAGGGGATTTGTGCCGGTAAAGGGGGTTTGACAGTGAGAGTGCACATAGTTCCCTTGCGGGTCGTATCATGGTCTTTCTTTTGGACAGTGACATATGCCAAACCGCCCCCAACCCTCTCTTAATTCACGTTGCATAAGTTTGATATTCTTATCTTGTTCATGCGAAGACATGCTCTTAAAACATTTTCATATGCATAAAACATTCATGATGCATGGACATGAAAATTCTTCAATCATCAAGCTACAGAACTGAGTACCATTCGACATGAAACTTTACCACTGGGCTAATCATCAGCATAAACAATAGACAGTAACATAAGGGAAACTTCTATTCATCATATGAGTTTCTACCTAGCATCCTTTGATGTAGGGTCCTAACGACCGAGAAACCTATTCATTCACTTACCTGGTCTCCTTAGCAATTTGAGCTCCTTTCTCTTCCAACTTCCTCACCTAAAACATTTACATTGTAGTAGTTAAACAAAATCCTATTAGTTCTAATCACAAGTCATCCTAGGATCTAATAGCTATAGTCACTCCCGAATCCTTTGTATAGTTCTCTATGCAGTTTGAAATCCAAAACCCAGAACAGACAGATTTGATAAGCGATATCTCAGGGTTGTTTGTTTAATGTCCAAAATCGATTCGGAATGACATTACTACATTCAGATTTTAAATAACCTTACTAATACTCGGCCATTGAAGAATCCAGAACCTCAACACATAGCTGAAACAGAGCTTAAGGACTGAAAGTGTAACGACCCCTTATCCCAGCAAGATATTGTCCGCTCTGGGGATTGGGCCGCAGCCCAATATTCTCCCCTCACGGCTTTGTTTGGCGAGAACTTCCCAGAAGGTCACCCAACCTGGGATTGCTCTCGCCGAAGCACTTTTAACTTCGGAGTTCTTATGGGATCCGTTGCCAATTGTGCTCCAAAACGCGTCTTGCTATGTTGGAAGGGTCTCTTTAAATATGTTTCATTTCCACATACTTCCCCAAGCGATGTGGGATTATGACGACCCCCTTTTTATGACCTGTCACCTTCCGGTTCGCCCGCGCGGACGTACCGCCATCCGGGTTCCGGTTCGTGCAGCCATCGTACCATACGTGCACATTCGGGTCATCACAATCACTCCCTCTCAGGGGCCCAACGTCCTCGTTGGCCACATTTCCGGTTGGGTACAGGCTCTGATACCATTTGTAACGACCCCTTATCCCAGCAAGATATTGTCCGCTCTGGGGATTGGGCCGCAGCCCAATTTCCTCCCCTCACGGCTTTGTTTGGCGAGAACTTCCCGGAAGGTCACCCAACCTGGGATTGCTCTCACCGAAGCACTTTTAACTTCGGAGTTCTTATGGGATCCGTTGCCAATTGTACTCCAAAACGCGTCTTGCTATGTTGGAAGGGTATCTTTACATATATTTCATTTCCACATACTTCCCCAAGCGATGTGGGATTGTGACGACCCCTTTTTTACGACCTGTCACCTTCCGGTTCGCCCGCGCGGACGTACCGCCATCCGGGTTCCGATTCGTGCAGCCATCGTACCATATGTGCACATTCGGGTCATCACAGAAAGATAGCTACATTGTCAAACTCGTACCTCGAGTACAAAGTAGCCGAGAAGCAGCAAGGAAACCGATCATCGAAGGAGGGATTTGCAGCTGACAGAGAACGAGAGCTTGGGAGAGAAGAAATTGCCGGGAATTGGGGATGTCGGCTACAGTGGTTTAAATGAGATTTGAATCCTTTCCTTTTTCTTTAAATACTGGCCTCAATCCTCCATTATTACAACTTTGCCAATCAACCTAATTTAGATCCACATATAATTAATTAAGCTTGGCATAAAACCCTAAACCGTGAAGATTGAATATTCGTGACCGTTAATACAGTTTAGGAAGTCACCTGGTTGAAGTTGTCGGGTGTTACATCCACCCCTCCTTAAACAAAATTTTCGTCCCCGAAAATTGATCAAGCGAAGAGTTCAGGATATCTGTCCATCATGTCCTGCTGTCTTTCCCATGTGGCTTCCTCGATACCATGATTCATCCATAAAACTTTCACCAGTGGAATTTCTTTATTCCTCAGAGTTTTTACTGCAGATTCCAAAATTTGCACCGGCTTCTCTTCATACATTAACGATGGTTCAATTTCGACATCCACTGGCTTAACAACATGTGTAGGATCCCGTATGCATTTCCTTAACATTGACACATGGAAAACATTATGCACCTTTTCCAGCGATGGAGGCAATTGCAATCTATATGCCATATTGCCAATCCTTTCTAAGATGGGGAATGGTCCAATAAATCGTGGGTTTAGCTTTCCTTTCTTACCAAATCTTAAAACTCCTTTAAATGGTGAAATCCTCAGGAAAACTTCTTCGCCAACAGAAAACTCAAGGTCTCTTCTCCTCTGGTCTGCATAACTCTTCTGTCGGCTCTGTGCAGTTATCATTCTTTTCCTAATAGTGGCAATCTTGTCCGACATCTGTTGCAAAATCTTGGGACCTAGGAGTTTTGCTTCACCGACCTTATCCCAGTACAAAGGTGACCCGCACTTCCTGCCATACAGTGCCTCATAAGGTGCCATACCTATGGTGGATTGGTAACTATTGTTGTAAGAGAATTCAACCAATGGCAGGTATCGACTCCATGATGTCTGGAACTCAAGCACACATGCCCTCAACATATCCTCAAGTATTTGAATTGTCCGTTCAGATTGTCCATCGGTTTGTGGGTTGAAGGCAGTGCTGAAAGATAATTTTGATCCTAATGTGCCTTGTAAGCTTTGCCAAAACCTTGAGGTGAATCTAGGATCACGATCGGATACAATAGATAAAGGAACTCCATGCAATCTGATGATTTTTTGGACATACAGATCAGCAAGCTGGTCCATTGTGAAAGTCATTCTTACAGGTATAAAGTGTGCCGACTTTGTCATTCTATCAACCACGACCCAAATACTATCATGTCCTTTAGTTGTCTTTGGCAAACCTACTACAAAATCCATAGCAATGTTTTCTCACTTCCATTCAGGGATTGGTAGGGGTTGAAGGGTTCGTCCTGGGCGTTAGTGTTCTGCCTTAACCTGTTGGCATATCAAACATGACACCACATACATAGCAACATCCCTCTTCATATTTGGCCAGCAATAATGTAACCTTAAATCCCGATACATCTTGGTGCTACCAGGATGCACAGAAAAGGAAGAAGAATGAGCTTCAGCCAAGATCAACTCACGCAACTCCTTATCATTCGGAATGTACCATCGGTTCTTAAATTTCAAAGTGCCATCACTAGAGAGACTGAACTCCGAGGAGACGTCCTTTAACTTATTCATCATGCTACTATTCTCCTTCGAATCTTTTTGTTGTGCCTCCTTCATCCTGTCCAAAATAGTTGGTCGGATAAATAAATCAGCCAGTAAAGTTGACAGCTCGGGAACTATTTCCAATTCGAACCTCTGAACTTCCTTCCTCAAAGGTATAGACGTGGTTGATAATGCAGGTTGCATTGTCGTTGACATTCTGCTTAAAGCATCGGCTACAGCATTAGCCTTGCCTGGATGATACTTAATTTCGAAGTCATAGTCTTTAACAAATTCTAACCAACGTCTCTGTCTCATGTTTAATTCCTTTTGAGTAAAGAGGTACTTCAGGCTTTTATGGTCGGAAAATACCTCACATTGTTGTCCATACAGATAATGTCTCCAAATCTTTAATGCAAACACAGCTGCGGCTAATTCCAAATCGTGAGTGGGGTAGTTCTGTTCATAATTCTTTAGCTGCCTAGAGGCATACGCTATAACCTTGCCTTCTTGCATCAAAACACACCCCAGTCCAACTTTGGATGCATCACAATAAACACTAAACTTTTCTCCTTCAGTTGGGAGAGTCAAAAGTGGAGCTGTCGTTAACTTCAGCTTAAGTGTCTGGAAGCCATCTTTACAAGCTTCGGTCCAAAAGTACTTGGTGTCCTTCTTTGTCAAACTAGTTAAAGGCTTAGCTATCATAGAAAATACCTTAATAAACTTCCTATAATATCCTGCCAAACCAAGAAAACTACGGACTTCACTAACATTCCTTGGCTGTGGCCAGTCCTTAACAGCCTAAATCTTAATTGGATCTACTGATATACCCTCAGCAGAAATGACATGGCTTAAAAAGTTAACCTTATACAACCAGAACTCACATTTGGATAACTTGGCATAAAGTTGTTGCAGTCTCAGGGTGGTCAAAACTATCCTTAAGTGTTCCATATGGTCAGCCTCAGTCTGTGAGTATATGAGAATATCATCTATAAATACAATCACAAACTTGTCCAAGTAATCACGAAACACTCGATTCATCAAATCCATAAAAGCTGCAGGTGCATTGGTTAACCCAAACGACATCACAAGGAATTCATAATGTCCATAGCGGGTCCTAAAAGCTGTCTTAGGTATATCACTTTCCTTAACCTTCAGTTGGTAGTACCCCGAACGCAAGTCAATCTTTGAAAACACCTTAGCTCCTTGCAATTGGTCAAACAAGTCGTCGATTCGGGGCAAGAGGTATTTATTCTTAATCGTCAACTTGTTCAGTTCTCGGTAATCTATGCAAATCCTTAGGGAACCATATTTCTTCTTAACGAACAACACAGGTGCACCCCAGGGAGAACTACTAGAGCGTATGAATCCCTTGTCTACTAATTCCTGTAGTTGGACTTTTAACTCCTTTAGCTCGACAGGTGCCATGAGATAAGGATTCTTAGATACGGGTAATGCCTCGGGATACGTATCAAATACAAATTCTATTTCTCTATCGGGCAGTAATCCTAGCAAATCATCCATAAAAATATCAGGGAACTCTTTAATTATAGAAATATCTTGTAGCTCTACTTTGTTCTTTACCCGATTATCGATCACACTAGCTAGATAACTCTCACAACTATCTTTCAATAACCGCTGAGCCTCTAGCGAGGATATAATCGGTATCATTACTTATTTTCGGGATAGCTTGGAAAGTGTACTGATCTCCATTAGGGGGTCGAAACTCGACTAATCAAGACCTACAACTTATCGTGGCATAATGTCTAGATAACCAATCCATTCCTAATATAACTTCATATCCCTTCATGTCAACTACAATCAGTTCTACATATAACTTCTCATCTCCTAGGGACACAATATCGCCTTTCAATATCTGCTCAGAATACAAGGACTTTCCCGATGGTAGCATCACACTATATGGCCTATCAGCTGGTAAGTATTCTAACTTATGCTTACTCGCAAACAAGGTTGCAATAAATGAGTGTGTGGCACCTGTGTCTATAAGTGTATAAGCAGAAACACCACAGATCATAATTGTATCTGTTATGACCGTATGCTGCATGGTGTCTTCGTCTTCCATCATAGCAAAGACTCGGGGCATTACTCTTGCTCGGTTTGGATCGGGTGGCATGGGGCAGTCTCTGACTACATGTCCGACCTTGTCACATCTAAAACAGCGGCCAAAAAGTAACTTGCATTCGCCGGGATGGTTCTTCTAACAGGTGGGGCATTGAGGGGCTATTGGTCACTTTCCTTTTCCCTGATCATCATTTGGATTGAAGGGTCTCTTTATACCTTGTTGTTGTTGTGGTCCTCTGTTCTGTTGCGGCTGCCATCCTTTGTTCTGACGTGGTGGCGGCTGAGTTTCCTTTGTGAATTTTCTTGGTTGCTCATGCTGGGCATATGCTGTCATTTCTGCCTCTTCCAGCTCCAAGGCCATAGCCGTCACTTCACCATAAGGTACATTGTGAATCCCAGCAGTCTTTACTTTCATGTACAAACTCTGCTTCAGTCCCTGAACAAATTGGTAAATCTTGTCCTCATCATCCTTAATCATTCGGGGAGCAAACCGTGATAAAGCATCAAATTTGCATATGTAGTTCGTCACGGAGCCAGTTTGTCGTAGATTCATGAACTCCTTCTTCTTGTTGGCCCAAACAGTCCTATTGAAGTACTTGTCAAAGAAGGCAGTCTTAAACATTTCCCAGGTCATAGCTCCGGCATTAGCGGTGTTCTGGATTGAATCCCACCAATGCCTTGCACTCAATTCCAAATGAAAGACAGCATATGTGACCTTGTCTCCTTCATCAACCTTTGCGTACTTAAACATGTCTTCTATCTTTCGAACCCACTCCTCAGCATAAATAGGATCTGAAACATGTCCATTAAACACCGGGGGTCGAAGCCGGTGGAAACGCTCACCCCCATGATCATGAGTTGCATTAGTACTGGAGTTGCCTTGTTCCTCTCTATCAGTCATCAGTTGTTCGATCTGGCGAGATTGGCGCATGACCAACTCTGTCAACTGAGCAATGGCATTGCTATCCTCATTGGTCTCTCTCTGCTGACCTCTAACCATTTTGGGATTCCTAGACAAATAATTATAGATGAATCTTAACTTAGTGACATTTACTGAAATCATAAATACTTACAGTTGCTGGAGTGTGCTCATGTGACAGTCAGTGCTGGAAGGCAGTCTGCAGAATAGGTTTTAGAACCCGGTTTTGCTCTGATACCATAATTGTAACGACCCCAGAGGGATCGTCACATAATCCATATCTTTCTTAATCATTTAATTCTTATTACTCACACTCTACTCATTTTCGGTAATATATATTTTTTTTTGAAACATAACTTAAATTAAAATGTCCTACATAATTCACTAAGCATCATTCGGCAAAGGAATACTTTACGCATCTGCCGGCGGGCAGTGCAATGTGTATCGGCTGGTGAAGGGAAGCTTAAACCTTTCGACTGCACCTGCCGATTGAGGAATAAAACCACATCTACCGGTCACTAGACGACAAAACCATGTTTATATCATCCGGTAAAGAGACTCTTTAGATCATCCGGTGAAATAAGGGGACATCATCCGGTGAATATGTGCTTCTCACGTGAATAATTAAAACATGACCCGGTCACTAAACGACAAATAACATCCTCATCATCCGGTTACTTTATTACACTACATCTGCCGATCACTAGATGACAAAATAACACTCTCATCATCCGATGGCTTAAACACTCTACATCTACCGATCGCTAGACGACAAAATAGTACTTACATCTTCCGATGGCTTAAACACCTTATATCTACCGGCCACTGGGTGATGAAATAACACTTACATAATCCAGTAACCTAAATACTCTACATCTGCCGATCGCTAGACGACAAAATAGCACTTTCATCGTCCGATGGCTTAACACTCTACATCTGCCGATGACGTCAGCCGGATGATGACCTTACCCAGCTTCCATCACACGGTAGGAAAACACTATAATCATCAAACAACTTCATCCAGTAGAAAATACCACAACTCACCCGAATCTTAACTTAGTAACTATAAACCTCAATGAGTAAGAATCATAAACTCATCCAAAATACGTATAGCGGAAGGCTTAAGCAAAAACAAACCATTCAATAATCTTTAAAATCATCATCAGACTCTTAAGTCAAATCATTCAAATATAAATCTCATGGTTATAAGAAATTCTATTTTTCTTAGATATCTGTTTATCATAAACTTCACTGACATACTATGAGCATAACCAGGGGTCTTAATCGCCTATCCAGTCTTGCACTGTCATACTGAGCATCCTCAGGCAACCAGCTTTAAACATCATCTCTGGACTGAAAATCCTCATCTGCTAACTCTTCACCTACATCATAAGGTTTAACTATAAGCCTAATGCTTAGTAAGGAATGCAACACTAACATGGATGCATGAATGTATACTTTGAGAAATCACATGCTCATGAGTCTTTTCTTGTTCATATCTTTGCTCGTAATCATCATTCATAGTTATGGATCATATTCATCAATCATAGTCATGGATCATATTCATCATTCATAGTCATTGATCATATTCGTCATTCATAGTCATTGATCATATTTTTCATTCATAGTCATTGATCATATTTTTCATTCATAGTCATTGATCATATTTTTCATTCATAGTCATTGATCATATTCTTCGTTTAAGTTGTGTGGATTAAGAGAGGATTTGTGCCGGTAAAGGGGGTTTGACAGTGAGAGTGCACATAGTTCCCTTGCGGGTCGTATCATGGTTCTTCTTTTGGACAGTGACATACGCCAAATCGCCCCCAACCCTCTCTTAATTCATGTTGCATAAGTTTTATATTCTTATCTTGTTCATGCAAAGACATGCTCTTAAAACATTTTCATATGCATAAAACATTCATGATGCTTGGACATGAAAATTCTTAAATCATCAAGCTACAGAACTGAGTACCATTCGACATGAAACTTTACCACTGAGCTAATCATCAGCATAAACAATAGACAGTAACATAAGGGAAACTTCTATTCATCATATGAGTTTCTACCTAGCATCCTTTGATGTAGGGTCCTAACGACCGAGAAACCTATTCATTCACTTACCTGGTCTCCTTAGCAATTTGAGCTCCTTTCTCTTCCAACTTCCTCACCTAAAACATTTACATTGCAGTAGTTAAAACAAAATCCTATTAGTTCTAATCACAAGTCATCCTAGGATCTAATAGCTATCGTTACTCCCGAATCCTTAGTATAGTTCTCTATGCAGTTTGAAATCCAAAACCCAGAACAGACAGATTTGATAAGCGATATCTCAGGGTTGTTTGTTTAATGTCCAAAATCGATTCGGAATGACATTACTACATTCAGATTTTAAATATCCTTACTAATACTCGGCCATTGAAGAATCCAGAACCTCAACACATAGCTGAAACAGAGCTTAACGATTGAAAGATAGCTACATTGTCAAACTCGTACCTCGAGCACAAAGTAGCCGAGAAGCAGCAAGGAAACCGATCGTCGAAGGAGGGATTTCCAGCTGACAGAGAGCGAGAGCTTGGGAGAGAAGAAATCGCCGGGAATTGGGGATGTCGGCTACAGTGGTTTAAATGAGGTTTGAATCCTTTTCTTTTTCTTTAAATACTGGCCTCAATCCTCCATTATTACAACTTTGCCACTCAACCTAGTTTAGATCCACATGTAATTAATTAAGCTTGGCATAAAACCCTAAACCGTGAAGATTGAATATTCGTGACCGTTAATACAGTTTAGGAAGTCACCTGGTTGAAGTTGTCGGGTGTTACAATTTCGACTGCATAACTTCCTCGATTATAGTAGGGTCAACTGAAATTCCTGCTCGAGAAACCACGTGGCCGAGAAACTTAACCTTGAACATCAAGAAGTCACATTTACTCTTCTTGGCTTATAGCTGATGATCTCTCAAAGTCTGCAATACAATCCAAAAATGTATGATAACTCCGAGACTTCAAATATACCAAAATATCGTCAATAAAGACCACGAAAAATCGATCCAAGTGTGGCCTGAAAACGTGGTTCATAATATCCATGAAAGCTGTAGGGGCATTTCTCAAACTGAAAAGCAAGACCATGAACTCAAAGTGCCCATACATCGATCTAAAGGTTGTCTTCGGGATATCTCCCTCTTGAATCTTCATCTGATAATACCCTGACCTCAAATCAATCTTCTAGAGAGATTAAAATTCATCAAGCTAATAAAACAAGTTGTCAATCCTCGGCAACAGGTACTTGTTCTTAACAATCACTCTCTTCAACTTCAAGTACTACAAAACTGGAGCACCCTATGGAGATGCACTCTTGCGTATACAACCTTGTTCCAAAAACTCATCTAACTCTACCAGTGCCATCTAGTAAGCAGGGATTGAAACGTGTAGCGTCAGGGACTAGGTCAATACGGAACTGATATTTCGATCTGGAGGTGTAACACCCGGTTCTGTCAAACCGCTCCTCTAATTTTTTTTAATTAATGACACACTTTATTGGGTAATAATGAAAGTAGGGTTAATGGATGACTAGGCGAGGGCATAAGAGTAATTGAAAAATTTAAAAGTGGATAACGTATTTAAAGAATTAGGTTTTGGGTTTAATGCACTGTAGCCGCCATTGTTTCACAAATCATTTTCGACTCTCAGCTCCTCAGCTCCTCAGCTCAGCAGAGTGCGCTAGGAGGTCCTTCTCCGATTTTTCCTTCGACTTAGGTGAGTTTAACTAAGGTAACTTACTGCATTATGATTATAGACGATAAAGGAGTATCGTAGATGCATGTTCCTGGGAAATGCATGGCGTAAGAGTTGAGTCGGGTCTCGTATGAATCGGGAATGTGCATAGGACAGAGTCCCAAACTAGTTCCTAGGGTTTCTGAATGGTATAGGATGAGGTCAGTGAAGATCTAATTGGTATTCTGTTTATGGCTCTAGGTGAGCAAAGCTTCCAAAGTAGTTGAAACCGAGCTTTTCCAGGGAGCCAGGTAAGTGAAGTATGCTTGTGCCTTTGAGCCTCCATCACAAAACAGTATGATTGTGTATGCTTGATTGCGTTTGTATGTCATGCATCATATTTTGAAAATATACGAAAATGAATTTACATGAAATGGCATGGTAAGGAATGAACAGACTGTAACAGTTGTTAAGGGAACTAATCCACCCCTTAATCAAGAGAGAGGATGTATGACTTTGGGGGAAGTGATCCAAACCCCAATTTCATAGGGAGATCTGAACAGTTTGTTAAGGGAACTAGTCCGCCCCTTAATCAAGAGAGAGGACGTATGACTTTAGGAGAAGTGATCCAACTCCCAATTTCACAGGGGGATCAGATCAGAAACGAATGCATATACAACTAAGATGAGAAAGTAGAAATTTGCATGATTAGGAATTTATGTTCAGCATTTCATTCATTACTGCTTTACTTACTTAGCATTACGCTAATAGATGAGTTTTGTGATGTAGGTGCTGAGCTTTCAACAGGTGAATTCCCTGAGTTTACTGAGGAATAGGTGAACTTGGAGGAGCACTTCTATGCTACGGTTAGGTGCTCTGATGAGGCGGTTTAACTTTTGTCTGAATGAGAGTTTTCAGTGATTAGGTATTCTGATGAAGTGTTGTGAGAATTTTATTGATAGTAGAAGTTTGATACTTCTTTTAACGCTTCTGTGATCTTCTTTTCTGGATTTAGAAATATGATTTGATTTCGATTGTAGCTTGCTATTTTGAATTTTTAAGAATTGTGGATTTGTGTTGATCAGAATGATTTCAACAAAATATACAAAAATCGTTTAGCAGTCGGGTTTGCTCCTTATTAGAGTCTCTTTTTGGTATATCGGTAGAAGTTGGGTGTTTTGTCCCCCGACAGATGTTGGAGGATTGAATCATCTGACTGACGTCATCGAAAGATGTCTTCAATAGAGGCCATCGGATGATGTCTTCAGTAAAAGCCATCGGAAGATGCAGGCAGTAAATTTGTCGTTTAGTGATCGGGCGATGTATTTTTGTTTTGTGAGTAAAGGCTTTTGTCATTTTGTGATCGGTGTGAGTTAAATGAGTGAATCATCCGGCTTACGTCATCGGTAGAAACGTATAATAAGTTTGTCATTTTGTGATCGGTGTGAGTTAGATGAATGAATCATCGGGATTACGTCATCGGTAGAAGTGTATAATAAGTTTTGTTGTTTTGTGATCGGTGGAAGCCTTTAGTTTCTGTTTCCGCCCCTTTTCGTTGACTTTGTTTATCGGCAGATATGTTTGACTCTTACGATTTTCAAGTTTTCACGTTTAAGTCTTGATTTCTTCTGGCCGAATTATTTCTTAATATTTTAACCGATTATTCAAACATTGTTTTATAGCTCTGCTTAATTCTGTTCTACTCAAAAGAATTTCCGCTGCAAGATTTGAAATGTTTTGAGATTTTAGAAAATGTCAAATTTTGCCTTTCGAGCGAAATTTTAAATTTGGTCCAAAATTTCTCAGTTATGTTCGGATTACGTGTAACGAACTGGGTTCAGAGAACTCGGGGCGTTACAGGAGGTAACCCTAACAACTTGTTAGGAAATACATCTGGAAACTCTCTCACCACTAAGATATTTACATTCTACTTAACAGTTTCACCATCCACATCAATCGACCATAGGTTCCCATACTATTGTAACCTTTGGCGACCACACAAACAAATCCTTATGATTGGATTCGTCGTTACTGCACTCGGACTATTGCACAACCTTTCTATCCTTCGCAATAAGAGTTACCTTCTTCCAATGGCATTCCACTTTTTCGTTATACTTCTTAGCCAATCCATTCCTAAGATTACATCAACCTAACTCATTGGTAAGACAACAAAGTTTGTATAGTCGTCAATGACAATACAAACCGACTGACCCACGATAGACACCTCATCACGAACACCCAATGGAGTGTTAAGCACCAACAGAGACTCCATCTCCTCCATGGTCAATCCTAAGATTGACGCAAACATAGAGGAAATAAAAGAGTTAGTTGATCTGGTATAGAACAATAGTTGTGCAAAAGAGTGAGATAAGAGGATTATACCATTGACGATCTCCTGGTTGGGCTGGTCATAACACTCTTCATCTATGCAACTGCATAGGCCTGTCCAGACGCCTTACCTTTTCCTTTGTGGTTCATCCCATGACTACCTTTAACAGAACTAGGTTAATGAATGGATATGCAAGGGCATTATAGTAAATTAAAAACTTATTAGTGGATAACCTATTTAAAAAGAATTTATTGAGCTTAGCCGCCACCATTCATTCTTGCTCTCGATTTTCAGCTCAAACCAGCAGACTTCCTAGGCGATTTCCTTCCCCGAATCCGTTCGACGAGCTAGGTGAGAAAGATCCCGAAGAAGCTCCTAACCGAGCACTCGCCAAGAATCCAGGTAAGTAGAGTTTGTTTGTGCCTTTGGGCCTACATCACAAAACAGTAGGGTTTATGTATGTTTTGTATGTTTATTTTCCAGTTGTCATGCATCATGTTTTTGAAAGATTACGAAAATGAATTTACATGAAACGCATGGTAAGTGTGAGCAGGATGATCAGAACAACTGTTAAGGGGGATTAATCCGCCCCTTAACTGAGAACAGAGGATTGAGGTTTTGGGAAAAGTGATCCACTTCCCAATCCTACAGGGGGATCAGACCAGTTAACTGTTAAGGGAATTAATCCGCCCCTTAATTGAGATCATAGGATGTATGCTTTGGGGAATGACTGATCCACTTTCCCATCGTACAGATGGATCAACAGAGAACGAATTTGAATACAACTGAGATGAGAAAGTAGAGACCGCATGTTTAGGGAAATTATTGCTTCATTGATCCATTTCATTCATCGCTCTACTTGCTTAGCATTAGGCTAATAGATGAGTTTTGTGATGTAGGTGAAGAAGTTACAGAAGGTATGTTTACCGACCAACATGAGGAATAGGCTGGTTGGAGGAGCATTTTCAGGCATCGGTTTGGTCATCTGTTGAGGCGGTTTAATCCATGGCTGCAGGTGTTGAGTTGAGGGTAACTAGTTCAGTATAGATGTTTTACTGAAAATTTTATGACAATACTGGTTTCAAAGCTTTGAAAACATTTTTGAGAATCTTCTGATATTGGTATTCTGTTGGATTTTGAAAACATTGTTTTTACTGAATTTAGGAAGGGCAGTGATTTGGTTTGTTTCTGGATGTTTAGTTTTGTCGTTTTGCCTATCGGAAGGTGCCTTCAGTAAAGTCGTTGGATGAGAGAGAGAACATCCGGCTGACGTCATCGGCAGGTGCAAGTCGCAAAACCTGTAGTTTTGCTATCGGCAGATGTAGCATATATTTTAATCTTATCGGAAGGAGTCGTAATGTCGTTGTCGGTGGATGTTGCGTGCTTGTCTATCGGCAGATGGAAATCTATCGGTAGATGAAGTTATGTTGACTCCATCGGCAGATGAAGTTATGTTGACTTCATCGGCAGATGTAGTTGGGTTGGCTTGTCGGTAGATGGTGGTGCGTTGTTTGTACACGTCATCGGTGGAAACCTCCTAATTCCTATTTCTGCTTCTTCCGTTGACTTTGTCGTCGGCAGATGTGTTCGACTTCGGCAACTTCACGGGCATTCCGCGTTTATTTTTTTTTTAGCTTTACGTCTTTTAGCCAATTACTCTTAACACTTCCAACAGTCATTTTAAAATGTTTTCACAGGTCACTTAGCTTCATTGATGTCCAATTGATTTTCCGCTGCAAGTTTTAAAATATATTTAGTTTTAGAAAAAGTCAAATTTTGGCTGTCGAGTGAAATTTTAAATTTTGCATCAAGACGTCGTGGTTCGGTTCAGCGTTATGAGTAACAAACCGGGTTCAGATAACTCGGGGCGTTACAAGTTGGTATCAGAGCCATTTGGTTAAACCGTTCAAAGAATTACTCAACAGTGCCGATCGTTGCATGGAAGTACTCCAACAACTGTAAGTGTTTATGTTAGTTTTAGTTATTAGATATTTATGAGAATAGTTAACCTTTTACAGGGATATAGTAAAATGTCTAGACGACCAGGTAGACCAAGAGTACAGAGGGGGACACCTAACCCGGAGAGTACTGAGAATTCTGGTGTGATCAGGCAGCTGACAGACTTGGTACGCCAGCAATCTGATATGATGCGCCAGCAGTCCGATCAGTTGGGACTGCTACTGAACCGAGAGGTACAAGGGAGTGCCAACTCGGGTTCCAGCAATGAACAAGCAGGAGAGAGGTTTAGGAGGTTGCGACCACCCACTTTTGATGGAAAGTCAGCTAATCCAATTGTGGCCGAGGAATGGTTGAAAAAGATAGAAAGCATGTTTAGGTGTGCAAATGTGGGAGAAGGAGAAAAGGCCATTTTGGCAACCTTCCACTTTGCCGGTGATGCTCAACTTTGGTGGGAAACGATGGAGACCACCCATGATGTTCTTACGATGACTTGGACGCAATTTAAGGAGATTTTCTACGAGAAGTATTTTAACAGTACTGTACAGACCACAAAGAAGTTGGAGTTCATGAACTTGAAACAGACAGGGACCGTAGCTGAATACAGCAGACAGTTTGAATCCCTATCAAGGTTTGCCGGACACCTCGCACGCAGAGATGAGGATAAAGTGTTCCAATTTGTGCATGGGCTGAAACCTGAGATTTATAGAGGAGTCAAGTTCTCGGGTATAAAAGGATTGTCCTACAGTAAAGTAGTGTCCACGGCATTAGAAGTGGAAGAGGCGGAGATGAAATGTGCTGGGTTTAGTGCGGCTCCACAAAAGTTCACCCAGCCACACCATCATAGGGGAACGAAGAGGCCCAGTGAGGGCCAGGGCAGTCAAGGGAAGGAGAAGAAGACACCAGATACTAGGAAGTTCCCTCAATGCCCAAAGTGTTTAAGATTTCACCCGGGAGAGTGTAGAATTAGCGCGGGGAAGTGTTTCAACTGTGAGGAGACCGGGCATCTGCTTAAGGATTGCCTAAAGCCCAGAGTCCTTCGCTGTTATAATTGTAATAAAGTTGGCCACATGAGTAGGGATTGTCCAGCTCTGATGAATGGCCCGGTGAATGTTAAGCCAAGGATATTCTCCATGGTAGAATCGGGTGATGAAGATCAGCCTGCTGTTGTGTCAGGTACCATACTAGTCAATTTTATGCCTGCTTTTACTTTAATAGATTCAGGTGCAACACATTCCTTCATAGCGTCTGCATTTGCTGATAAATTAGACGTTAAGTCTTCACTTTCTGAGCATATGTTTAATGTTGCTTTACCTTTTGGCGAACGCATGCACTCTAGTCGTATGCTGCTTAATAGTGTAGTGACAGTAGAAGGTAAGAACCTACCTGCTGATCTCATTATTTTAGGGATCATGGGATTTGATGTAATCTTAGGAATGGATTGGTTGTTTAAGCACTATGCTACGATAGATTGTAGAACTGGCTTAGTTAGTTTTCAACCCCCTGGTGGTTTACGACACACTTTCCAAGCCTCGAAGAAAGATAAGAGAATGTCTGTTTTAGCCGCTTTTAGTGCTAGATCTTCCTTATGCAGTGAGTATTCATGCTTTCTGGCCAGTGTTTTGGACACAAAACTGGTAGAAGAATCGAGCCTCCAAGATGTTCTAGTAGCTCAAGATTTCCCTGAAGTTTTCCTTGATGACCTGCCGGGTTTACCACCTGATAGGGAGATTGAATTTGTAGTAGATGTCTATCCTGGTGCTGAGCCAGTATCTAAGAATCCATACCGATTAGCACCAGCAGAACTCAAGGAGTTAAAGAAACAGTTAGAGGAACTGATGGAAAAAGGGTTCATACGACCGAGTTATTCACCGTGGGGTGCACCAGTTCTCTTTGTTAAGAAAAAGGACGAATCAATGCGCATGTACATTGACTACCGAGAATTAAATAAGTTAACCATCAAGAATAAGTACCCATTACCTAGGATCGATGATTTGTTTGACCAACTTCAAGGTGCACGAGTTTTCTCTAAGATTGACTTAAGATCGGGGTACTACCAATTGAAGGTTAAGTCTGAGGATATACCAAAGACTGTCTTTCGTACGAGATATGGACATTACAAATTTTTGGTTATGTCCTTTGGTTTGACAAATGCACCAGCAGCTTTCATGGATCTCATGAATAGAGTGTTTCACGAATTTCTAGACAAGTTTGTCATTGTATTCATTGATGATATCTTGATTTATTCTAGAAATAAGGGTGACCATGCAACGCATTTGAGTTTGGTGTTAGGAGTACTCAGACAGCACCAGCTTTATGCTAAGTTTTCCAAGTGTGAGTTTTGGTTGGACAGAGTTCACTTTCTTGGTCACGTGATCTCTGGGGATGGAATATCTGTCGATCCAGTCAAAGTTCGTGCGGTTAAGGAATGGCCCCAACCGAAGAATGCTTCTGATATTAGGAGTTTCCTCGGGTTAGCAGGGTATTACAGGAAGTTTATTGAAGGATTCTCGAAGGTTGCGACACCCCTCACTCGTTTAACTAGGAAAAACATAGAGTATGCTTGGACTGAGGAGTGTGAGTCCAGCTTCCAAACCTTAAAGCAGAAATTGACCAATGCGCCTATACTAACCCTTCCTGTTGAAAATGGTAAGTTTAGTATTTATTGTGATGCTTCCAAAATTGGACTGGGCTGTGTTTTGATGCAAGATGGTAAGGTCATAGCTTATGCTTCTAGGCAATTAAAGGTGCATGAGAAGAATTATCCTACGCATGACTTAGAATTAGCTGCGGTGGTTTTTGCATTAAAGATTTGGAGGCACTACTTGTATGGACAGACTTGTGAAATATTTTCGGATCATAAAAGTCTGAAGTATATTTTCACGCAGAAGGAATTAAACATGAGACAACGTAGATGGTTGGAGTTTGTTAAAGACTACGATTTTGAGATTAAATACCACCCTGGTAAGGCCAATGTGGTGGCTGATGCATTAAGTAGAGTAGTACCGTCAACCTCAGCTTTGATTCTGGATATGCCTGTGGCCTTAGAGACTGAATTTCATAAGTTTAACCTAGAAACTGTGTCCAATGTAGCAGCTATGCTTTCTGCTATCTCTTTTAAACCTACCATTCTAGAAAAGATAAAGGAAACCCAAGACATTGATGAGGAGTGTAAAAAGTTCAAGTCGAGCATGGATTCCACTGACAATTTGGACTTCCATTATACTGATGATGGAATACTTAAGTTCAGGAATATATATTTTGTGCCAGCCAATAAAGAGCTTCGTGATGAAATCCTCTCTGAAGCTCACTCTTCTAGATTTTCCGTTCATCCTGGTAGTACAAAGATGTACAGAGACCTTAAGCAGACTTATTGGTGGCCAGGAATGAAGCGGAGCGTTGCTGAACATGTAGGACTATGTTTGATCTGCCAGCGAGTTAAGGCTGAACATCAGAGACCTGCAGGAATGTTGCAGCCATTACCACTCCCTGAATGGAAATGCGAGCAGATAACCATGGACTTTATTGTAGGATTACCCAGAACAGTAAAAGGACATGATGCAATCTGGGTGATAATCGATCGATTAACCAAATCAGCCCATTTCTTACCCATCAAGATGACTTACTCTATGGATCAGCTAGCCGAATTGTATGTGCATGAGGTTGTGCGACTACATGGAGTTCCAGCTACTATAGTTTCGGACCGAGACTCTAGATTCACATCCAAATTTTGGAAGAGTTTACATAAAGCCATGGGCACACAGCTAAACTTCAGTACAGCCTTCCACCCTCAAACAGATGGACAATCGGAAAGAACCATTCAAACATTAGAGGATATGCTCCGGGCATGTGTTTTGGATTTTCAAGGTTCTTGGAGCAAGTATCTGTCTTTGGTGGAGTTTTCTTATAATAACAGCTTTCAAGCAACAATAGGAATGGCACCGTATGAGGCCTTGTATGGACAAAAATGTAGATCTCCTTTGTACTGGGACGAAGTTGGTGAAGCACAGTTGCTTGGTCCTGACATTGTGCAGCAGACTATTGAGAAGGTTACCCTCATCCGTCAGAGGATCTTAACAGCTCAAGCCGACAGAAGAGCTATGCTGACAGAAGACGCAGGGAATTAGAGTTCGAAGTAGGCGATGAAGTTTTTCTTAAAGTATCACCATCAAAGGAGTTGCGAGATTGGAAAGAGAGGCAAACTGAATCCTAGATTTGTTGGTCCTTTCTCAATTCTGAAAAGGATTGGGAAGGCAGCCTATCAGTTACAGCTACCAGCTTCTATGGGAGGGATACATGACGTGTTCCATGTCTCGATGTTAAAGAAGTGTGTGCGGGATCCGTCCCAAGTTGTTGAACAGCAAAGCATTGAAATTCAACCTACACTTACCTACGAGGAGAAGCCAGTAAAGATTCTAGATTATGCAGTAAAGGTACTACGCAACAAGAAGTGCCGCTGGTGAAAGTCTTGTGGCACAATCAGAACACAGAGGAGGCAACATGGGAGCGCCAACAAGACATAATGGACCAACATCCAGAACTGTTCAGGTACTGAATTTTGAGGACAAATTCTTTTAAGGAGGGTAGACTGTAGCACCCGGTTCCATTAAACCAATTTATTTTGTCAAATTAAGATGTGCAAATATGGGTTAGGTTAACGAATGGATATGCAAGGGCATTATGGTAAATTAAAAACTTATTAGTGGATAACCTATTTAAAAAGAATTTATTGAGCTTAGCCGCCACCATTCATTCTTGCTCTCGGTTTTCAGCTCAAACCAGCAGACTTCCCAGGCGATTTCCTTCCCCGAATCCGTTCGACGAGCTAGGTGAGAAAGATCCCGAAGAAGCTCCTAACCGAGCACTCGCCAAGAATCCAGGTAAGTAGAGTTTGTTTGTGCCTTTGGGCTACATCACAAAACAGTAGGGTTTATGTATGTTTTGTATGTTTATTTTCCAGTTGTCATGCATCATGTTTTTGAAAGATTACGAAAATGAATTTACATGAAACGCATGGTAAGTGTGAGCAGGATGATCAGAACAACTGTTAAGGGGGATTAATCCGCCCCTTAACTGAGAACAGAGGATTGAGGTTTTGGGAAAAGTGATCCACTTCCCAATCCTACAGGGGGATCAGACCAGTTAACTGTTAAGGGAATTAATCCGCCCCTTAATTGAGATCAGAGGATGTATGCTTTGGGGAATGACTGATCCACTTTCCCATCGTACAGAGGGATCAACAGAGAACGAATTTGAATACAACTGAGATGAGAAAGTAGAGACCGCATGTTTAGGGAAATTATTGCTTCATTGATCCATTTCATTCATCGCTCTACTTGCTTAGCATTAGGCTAATAGATGAGTTTGTGATGTAGGTGAAGAAGTTACAGAAGGTATGTTTACCGACCAACATGAGGAATAGGCTGGTTGGAGGAGCATTTTCAGGCATCGGTTTGGTCATCTGTTGAGGCGGTTTAATCCATGGCTGCAGGTGTTGAGTTGAGGGTAACTAGTTCAGTATAGATGTTTTATTGAAAATTTTATGACAATAGTGGTTTCAAAGCTTTGAAAACATTTTTGAGAATCTTCTGATATTGGTATTCTGTTGGATTTGAAAACATTGTTTTTACTGAATTTGGGAAGGGCAGTGATTTGGTTTGTTTCTGGATGTTAGTTTTGTCGTTTTGCCTATCGGAAGGTGCCTTCAGTAAAGTCGTTGGATGAGAGAGAGAACATCCGGCTGACGTCATCGGCAGGTGCAAGTCACAAAACCTATAGTTTTGCTATCGGCAGATGTAGCATATATTTTAATCTTATCGGAAGGAGTCGTAATGTCGTTGTCGGTGGATGTCGCGTGCTTGTCTATCGGCAGATGGAAATCTATCGGTAGATGAAGTTATGTTTGACTCCATCGCAGATGAAGTTATGTTGACTTCATCGGCAGATGTAGTTGGGTTGGCTTGTCGGTAGATGGTGGTGCGTTGTTTGTACACGTCATCGGTGGAAACCTCCTAATTCCTATTTCTGCTTCTTCCGTTGACTTTGTCGTCGGCAGATGTGTTCGACTTCGGCAACTTCACGGGCATTCCGCGTTTATTTTTTTTTTAGCTTTACGTCTTTTAGCCAATTACTCTTAACACTTCCAACAGTCATTTTAAAATGTTTCACAGGTCACTTAGCTTCATTGATGTCCAATTGATTTTCCGCTGCAAGTTTAAAATATATTTAGTTTAGAAAAAGTCAAATTTTGGCTGTCGAGTGAAATTTTAAATTTTGCATCAGACGTCGTGGTTCGATCAGCCGTTATTGAGTACAAACCGGTTCCTCTAACCGCGGGGCTTACAATTGGTACATAGCCATTTTGGTTAAAACCGTTCAAAGAATTACTCACAGTGCCGATCGTTGCTGGAAGTATCCACAACTGTAAGTGTTTATGTTAGTTTTAGTTATTAGATAGTAGAGAAGAGTTAACCTTGTTACAGGTATGTAAAATGTCCTGACTCCCAGGTAGACCCGGAAGTACAGAGGGGACAGCCTCACCCAAGTACTAGAGAATTCTGGTGTGATCAGGCAGTGACAGCCTTGACGCCAGCATCTGATATGATGCGCCAGCAGTCCAATCAGTTTTGGACTGCACTGAACCGAGAGGTACAAAGGAGTGCCAACCGGTTCCAGCAATGACAAGCAGGAGCAGAGGTTTACGATGTTCGACCACCCCCTCTTTTGATGGAAAGTCACTAATGCCATTGTTGCCGAGAATTGGCTTGAAAAAGATGAAAGCCTGTTTGAGTTGTGCAAAATGTGGGAAGGATACAAGTCCATTTGGCAACCTCCACTTTGCGGGTGATGCTCAACTTTTGTGGGACCGATGGAGACCACCCATGATGTTCTTACGATGACTTGGAGACGCAATTTAAGTAGATTTTCTACGAAAGTATGTTAACAGAGTATGTAACAGACCACAAAGAAGTTGGAGTTCCTGAACTTGAAACAGACAAAAGTGACCAGTAGCTGAATAGCATACAGTTTTTTACTTCCCTATCAAGGTTGCCCCGGGCCCCCTCGCAACGCATAGATCGAATAAAGTGTTTCCACTTTGTGCATGGCTGGAAACTGAATTTAAGAGGAGTCAGTTCTCCGTCTAAAAGGATTGTCCTACAGTAAAGTAGTGTCCACAGGCATTAGTGAATTGGAAAGATGCTGAGATAAGAATGTCTGGGTTTAGTGCGGCTCCCAGAAGTTCACCCAGCCACACCACATAGGGAACGAAAGAGCCCAGTGCGGCCAGGGCAGTCAAGGGAGGAAGAGACACCAGATCTATGGAATTCCCTCAATGCCCCAAGTGTTTAAGATTTCACACCAGTGCGAGTGTAGCCTTACGCGGGGAAGTGTTTTTCACTTGAGTAGACCGGGCCTCTTCTGCTTACGATGCGCTAAGCCCGAGAGTCCTTCGCTGTATAATTGGTAGGGTGGATATAAGTTGGCCACAGAGTAGGGATTGTCCAGCTCTTATGACTGGCCCGGTGAAGTTTGCAAGGATATGCTCCTGGTAGAATCGGGTGTGAAGATGCCGTTCCTGTTGTGTCAGGTACCATACTAGTCAATTTTATGCCTGCTTTTACTTTCTATATTCAGGTGCAACACATCATGCAAGCGTCGGCATTTTGCCTTCAATTGACGTTAATTCTTCACTTTCCTGATCAATGTGTAATGTTGCTTTAACCTTTTGGCGAACGCATTGCACTCTCTCGATGCTTCTTAATAGTTAGTGACATAGAAGGTAATACCCTACCTGCTGATCTCATTATTTAGTAGGGAGCAGGGATTTTGATTAATTCTTAGGAATGATTTTGGTTGTTTAGCACTAGTGCTACGATAGATTGTAGAACTGGCTTAGGTTTAGAGTTGTTCCAACCCTCCCCTGGTGGTTTAACGACACACTTTCCAAGCCTTCGAAGAAAGATAAGAGAATGTCTGTTTTAGGCCGCTTTGAGTGCCTAGAATCTCTTATGCAGTGAGTATTCATGTCTTCTGGCCAGGGGTTTGGACACAAAACTGGTCGAAATCGAGCCGCCAAGATGTTTTAGTACTCAAGATTTCCCTGAGTTTTTCCCCTTGTGACCGCCCGTTTACCACCTTATATGGAGATGACTTTGTAGTAGATTTCGCCTGGTGCTTGAGCCAGTATCGAGAATCATACCAGATTAAGCACCAACAGAACTCAAGGAGTTAAAGAAACCGTTAGAGGAACTGAGAAAAAGGGGTGTCTACGACCAGTTCTTCCACCGTGGGGTGCCCAGTTCTCTTTGGTTAAGAAAAGGACAATCATGCGCATTACAGTGCTAACCGAAGAATTAAATACGTTAACCACAAGAATATACCCCATTTACCGGGATCGTGATGTTTGACCACTTCAGGTCCAAACCTCGTTTTTCTCTAGATGCCTAAGATCGGGGGACTACCAATTGAAGGTTAAGTCGGAGATATAGCGCAAAGACTGCTTTTGTACGAGATATGGACATTTACCATTTTGGTTATGTCCTTGTGGTTTGACAAATGCACCAGCAACTTTCATGATCTCATGAATAAGTGTTTCACAACGAATTTCAGACAAGTTTTTTGTCTTTATCATTGATGTATCTGGCATTTTATTCTAGAAATAAGGCAGACCAAATAGCAACGCATTTGAGTTTTGGTGTTGATACTCAGACAGCCCAGCTTTATGCTAAGTTTCCAGTGTGATTTTGGGGTTGGACGAGTTCATTTCTTGGTCACGTGATCTCGGGAGTGAAATCTGTCGATCCAGTCAATTTTCGTTAGCGGTTAAGAATGGCCAAACCGAAGGAATGCTTCTGATTATTAGGATTTCTTCGGGTCGCAGGTATGACGGAAGGTTATTGAAGGATTCTCGAAGGTTGCGACACCCCTCACTCGTTTAACTAGGAAAAACATAGAGTATGCTTGGACTGAGGAGTGTGAGTCCAGCTTCCAAACCTTAAAGCAGAAATTGACCAATGCGCCTATACTAACCCTTCCTGTTGAAAATGGTAAGTTTAGTATTTATTGGATGCTTCCAAAATTGGACTGGGCTGTGTTTTGATGCAAGATGGTAAGGTCATAGCTTATGCTTCTAGGCAATTAAAGGTGCATGAGAAGAATTATCCTACGCATGACTTAGAATTAGCTGCGGTGGTTTTTGCATTACAGATTTGGAGGCACTACTTGTATGGACAGACTTGTGAAATATTTTCGGATCATAAAAGTCTGAAGTATATTTTCACGCAGAAGGAATTAAACATGAGACAACGTAGATGGTTGGAGTTTGTTAAAGACTACGATTTTGAGATTAAATACCACCCTGTAAGGCCAATGTGGTGGCTGATGCATTAAGTAGAGTAGTACCGTCAACCTCAGCTTTTGATTCTGGATATGCCTGTGGCCTTAGAGACTGAATTTCATAAGTTTAACCTAGAAACTGTGTCCAATGTAGCAGCTATGCTTTCTGCTATCTCTTTTAAACCTACCATTCTAGAAAAGATAAAGGAAACCCAAGACATTGATGAGGAGTGTAAAAAGTTCAAGTCGGAGCATGGATTCCACTGACAATTTGGACTTCCATATACTGATGATGGAATACTTAAGTTCAGGAATATATATTTTGTGCCAGCCAATAAAGAGCTTCGTGATGAAATCCTCTCTGAAGCTCACTCTTCTAGATTTTCCGTTCATCCTGGTAGTACAAAGATGTACAGAGACCTTAAGCAGACTTATTGGTGGCCAGGAATGAAGCGGAGCGTTGCTGAACATGTAGGACTATGTTTGATCTGCCAGCGAGTTAAGGCTGAACATCAGAGACCTGCAGGAATGTTGCAGCCATTACCACTCCCTGAATGGAAATGCGAGCAGATAACCATGGACTTTATTGTAGGATTACCCAGAACAGTAAAAGGACATGATGCAATCTGGGTGATAATCGATCGATTAACCAAATCAGCCCATTCTTACCCATCAAGATGACTTACTCTATGGATCAGCTAGCCGAATTGTATGTGCATGAGGTTGTGCGACTACATGGAGTTCCAGCTACTATAGTTTCGGACCGAGACTCTAGATTCACATCCAAATTTTGGAAGAGTTTACATAAAGCCATGGGCACACAGCTAAACTTCAGTACAGCCTTCCACCCTCAAACAGATGGACAATCGGAAAGAACCATTCAAACATTAGAGGATATGCTCCGGGCATGTGTTTTGGATTTTCAAGGTTCTTGGAGCAAGTATCTGTCTTTGGTGGAGTTTTCTTATAATAACAGCTTTCAAGCAACAATAGGAATGGCACCGTATGAGGCCTTGTATGGACAAAAATGTAGATCTCCTTTGTACTGGGACGAAGTTGGTGAAGCACAGTTGCTTGGTCCTGACATTGTGCAGCAGACTATTGAGAAGGTTACCCTCATCCGTCAGAGGATCTTAACAGCTCAAAGCCGACAGAAGAGCTATGCTGACAGAAGACGCAGGGAATTAGAGTTCGAAGTAGGCGATGAAGTTTTTCTTAAAGTATCACCAATCAAAGGAGTTGCGAGATTTGGAAAGAGAGGCAAACTGAATCCTAGATTTGTTGGTCCTTTCTCAATTCTGAAAAGGATTGGGAAGGCAGCCTATCAGTTACAGCTACCAGCTTCTATGGGAGGGATACATGACGTGTTCCATGTCTCGATGTTAAAGAAGTGTGTGCGGGATCCGTCCCAAGTTGTTGAACAGCAAAGCATTGAAATTCAACCTACACTTACCTACGAGGAGAAGCCAGTAAAGATTCTAGATTATGCAGTAAAGGTACTACGCAACAAAGAAGTGCCGCTGGTGAAAGTCTTGTGGCACAATCAGAACACAGAGGAGGCAACATGGGAGCGCCAACAAGACATAATGGACCAACATCCAGAACTGTTCAGGTACTGAATTTTGAGGACAAAATTCTTTTAAGGAGGGTAGACTGTAGCACCCGGTTCCATTAAACCCAATTTATTTTGTCAAATTAAGATGTGCAAATATGGGTTAGGTTAACGAATGGATATGCAAGGGCATTATGGTAAATTAAAAACTTATTAGTGGATAACCTATTTAAAAAGAATTTATTGAGCTTAGCCGCCACCATTCATTCTTGCTCTCGGTTTTCAGCTCAAACCAGCAGACTTCCCAGGCGATTTCCTTCCCCGAATCCGTTCGACGAGCTAGGTGAGAAAGATCCCGAAGAAGCTCCTAACCGAGCACTCGCCAAGAATCCAGGTAAGTAGAGTTTGTTTGTGCCTTTGGGCCTACATCACAAAACAGTAGGGTTTATGTATGTTTTGTATGTTTATTTTCCAGTGTCATGCATCATGTTTTTGAAAGATTACGAAAATGAATTTACATGAAACGCATGGTAAGTGTGAGCAGGATGATCAGAACAACTGTTAAGGGGGATTAATCCGCCCCTTAACTGAGAACAGAGGATTGAGGTTTTGGGAAAAGTGATCCACTTCCCAATCCTACAGGGGGATCAGACCAGTTAACTGTTAAGGGAATTAATCCGCCCCTTAATTGAGATCAGAGGATGTATGCTTTGGGGAATGACTGATCCACTTTCCCATCGTACAGAGGGATCAACAGAGAACGAATTTGAATACAACTGAGATGAGAAAGTAGAGACCGCATGTTTAGGGAAATTATTGCTTCATTGATCCATTTCATTCATCGCTCTACTTGCTTAGCATTAGGCTAATAGATGAGTTTTGTGATGTAGGTGAAGAAGTTACAGAAGGTATGTTTACCGACCAACATGAGGAATAGGCTGGTTGGAGGAGCATTTTCAGGCATCGGTTTGGTCATCTGTTGAGGCGGTTTAATCCATGGCTGCAGGTGTTGAGTTGAGGGTAACTAGTTCAGTATAGATGTTTTATTGAAAATTTTATGACAATAGTGGTTTCAAAGCTTTGAAAACATTTTTGAGAATCTTCTGATATTGGTATTCTGTTGGATTTTGAAAACATTGTTTTTACTGAATTTGGGAAGGGCAGTGATTTGGTTTGTTTCTGGATGTTTAGTTTTGTCGTTTTGCCTATCGGAAGGTGCCTTCAGTAAAGTCGTTGGATGAGAGAGAGAACATCCGGCTGACGTCATCGGCAGGTGCAAGTCACAAAACCTATAGTTTTGCTATCGGCAGATGTAGCATATATTTTAATCTTATCGGAAGGAGTCGTAATGTCGTTGTCGGTGGATGTCGCGTGCTTGTCTATCGGCAGATGGAAATCTATCGGTAGATGAAGTTATGTTGACTCCATCGGCAGATGAAGTTATGTTGACTTCATCGGCAGATGTAGTTGGGTTGGCTTGTCGGTAGATGGTGGTGCGTTGTTTGTACACGTCATCGGTAGAAACCTCCTAATTCCTATTTCTGCTTCTTCCGTTGACTTTGTCGTCGGCAGATGTGTTCGACTTCGGCAACTTCACGGGCATTCCGCGTTTATTTTTTTTTAGCTTTACGTCTTTTAACCAATTACTCTTAACACTTCCAACAGTCATTTTAAAATGTTTTCACAGGTCACTTAGCTTCATTGATGTCCAATTGATTTTCCGCTGCAAGTTTTAAAATATATTTAGTTTTAGAAAAAGTCAAATTTTTGCTGTCGAGTGAAATTTTAAATTTTGCATCAAGACGTCATGGTTCGGTTCAGCGTTATGAGTAGCAAACCGGGTTCAGATAACTCGGGGCGTTACACTTAGACATTTGATCCACCTCTATCAACATTTAGGGTCTAACTTAAAACGTATTTAAAATGATTCGTCTAAGGTCGAAAAACATCATATTACACTCGGGACCCATAAAGACATGGAGGACCCAGGCATGGGGCGCGCCCAACATTCGTCGCACGTGCCCTTCGCGCACTCTGCACCCTCACTGTGCACGCCCTACGGGCTCGTGCCGCAGGCTCATTGTACGGCCACGGCGCACACCTTGCGCGCCTGTGCCAACGCGCACCCACCGCGCCCACTAGCCGAGCGCCCACCACGCCCACTAGTCACTTGAGCACCGTGCGGCCACAGCACGTGCCCTGCGCGCACCGCGCGGCCACGACACGCACATCGCGCAGCCACGGCACGCGTTCTACACGCCCGTGCCTTGCGCTCGCACCGCACCCACTAGTCGAATGCGCACCCTGTGGCCACGGTGCGCCCTGCGCGCCGCACTGCTCTCTGCAAAGGCTGATCGATCGATGATCGCTCTGGTCTTTCACCAGAATGCGCACTGTTGGCCGATCGATCGGCCATGGGCGCCGAAATATAACGTGGTCACAACACGACAAAACATGTGAATCCATGACACATTGACTACCAACAATGCAAAAAATTTACTCATAAGTTAATAATAATATAGAAACATCAAATTTGACACGAGGAACTTTTGCTGCTCGAGAATGATCCAGAGGCAGGCAAGCATGCAAAGGAAGGTGTTAAAGATATCGTAGTTTGTTATATGAGAAGATTTAATTTATTTTTAAATTTTATTACTTGAAATAAATAAACTCTTTCTAGTATTTTAGAAGTTAGCATGAGGATGATTCATGTTTAGTTTTGTTTATTAGTTCGATTAAATAACAATAAAAGAAGTTATTTATCATAATATTTGACTTGCATAAAATTAAATATACAATTCTTAATAAATGTAGTTAGTGCTTTGGACTAATTAGTCACTTAATTGTTTTTTGAAGATTCATAAATTTAATAATTTAAAGACATAACTTGAAAAGGATTTTGGGGTAAGTTTTAGAGTCTTAAATTTGGAAAAACTTTTTAGGATCGTTAAATAAATGTAGTTTTGACTCATAAAGTTCTGCCCGTTTATTCGCTTCACTTATTTAGCTCGCTCAATTCGTTTGGCTCACAGATTAGTTTGATTAATTTGTCTTTGTTTAGCCCATTAGTGTTGATGAGCTGAACTTTTTTAGACTCGGCTTAACTCGAGAGAATTATTTGACACCTCATAAGTAGGAGTAACTACCTACTTACAAGACAAGAAAAGAGTAAGAAGATTTCAATAGAATAATGACTTCTTACAAAACTTTTAGGTGCTAATTGCTTTATCTAGATAAGAAAGCTTATCCTGCGCAAAACTATAAAACTATGCGAGCATTATAACACTAGGTAAGTACACCTTTGCGTGCAGGTAATAAAGTGTGGAAGTACAATATCAATTCATCCAAGATAATTCATCAAAGCAAAAGACAATAAATAACTATAAAATTACTTGAATGGTTAATGATCTAACTTAGAAATAAACTAAATCGAATTGGAGGACAGATTATAACATAGTTGGAGGTAAATTAATTAAATATGGGTGAGATTCATTATCATTTTTCATGTAATTCTCATTATAAATGATGTAGTACGGATACAACAAAATTACCTAGTTCACTTGAAATCAATTTTCCTCAAGGTTCTTTTATTTCCATCATAATTCTTATGGAAGAACATATACAAGTTCAAGTATGGCCATGTACACAAGTGTGGATTTGTGTTTATACTTGTGAACTAGTTAAATACATTTATAAATTTAGCTACTTCACACAATTTGTCATGATCCATCCCAAACATTACCATTTCTTATCGAAGTATGTCTTATGTTGTTGTAACCATAATTTTTATCTAAGGAAAGGAATTAAATTTGGAAATTTCTTCCCTAAATGATTTGCGTTGTTACACCACTTTCCTTTTCACCTCCTTCTTCTTTCACAACCTTGGTGATCAGAGGACTCGTCAACTGAAGGTATAGATTAGAAACCTTGATTTTCTTTTGGACATTGAAACTCGGAAGGTTGTGTTCCATTTTTTATAGAGAAGATGCCTAACTCATGGAAGGAGTCCGACGAGTCTACGCGCTGATGCAGACAACAATTTGAGAGGAACAGCAGCGTCTCGCTGTTCTTTGGAGGAGCTATGAGACACCTAGCCACAGTCCAAGATATTTGGACCGTAGTTCGGCTGTTGAGCCAAAGGGCCGCAAGAAAAATTAAAAAAAAAAAAAAATGCCTCTGTTTGGGCCACGGTCCAAAACCTTTTTGCTTTGTGCTCTAGCTTTATTTGGACTCTGATTTTCAATCTGTTTTAGCCCAAAAATATGTTTTTAAACCAATTAAATTATGATTATTTTCGAAGAATGAAAATTGAAATTTTTAATGGATAAAATTACTCATTTAAATATTGAACTATTTTAAAGAAAAGAAATTCGAGGATTTAATGGATAAATTTTGGCCCAAAAATTTATGATTTTATTTTTTAATTAGGTGCTAAAGAATTTAATTAATTTTGGAACGTGGACAGTTGGTTTGAATCATTGGGCTTTGGTATTTGGTAGGCCACTTGAGGTACAAATGTATTTTGGCATGCTTTAATTAATTATTTTATTTTGTAAAATAATTGATAAATCTCATGTTAACACTTTATTTGAATGCATATATCGTTTTATGTACGTCTCTATTTTTGTCGTGAAAAACTTGTTTTAATTAGAGTATGAGACAACTGACTGTGTTGTGTCCCTATATGCAAAATCCTAAATCCGATCTAGGTGTTTTATATTGGTGTTGTTGATTGCTTAGTGTCGTTGTTTTCATTACATTGCATAATAATGATATGAATGAAAACCGTGAATGACTCTATTTTATTTTATATTTTAATTTGTTATTAAATTGTTAAAATGAACATGAAAACTAGAAATAAAATTCGTCCATTTTGAGTTTAGTTGACTCATCCAAACGATATACATTTCAGGATATAACCAAGAGAACATTCATCTGCTGACTCAAGAGTAGTTTCGGCGAGCAGGTTTCTCAAATATAATATTTTTCTCTAAAACTTTTCTATTTTCTATAGAGGTTAGATTTTAAATTTTAGAAATTGTAAACTTAAATTAATTGGGTTGTTACTTTGCGCATTTTATTTGGATTATACTATTATTACGTCTGGATGTCATTTGTTGGATTTGTTAGCCTATCGTTCTGGACCTAACTTTTATTTAATTTATTTAGATTTCCGTTGTTTGAATAAATGATAAAAATTGAGAGTAGGTTGAGTCGGTTTATTTTCTGGGTCGATTCATTCCCCGTTGTATCTCGGGTCTCCTTTAGGGTGTGACATATGTATTCTCGAAGTGAGAAAATTTAGCTCATTAACTCACAATCAAGCTTTATATGGTACCATTAACTTACATCTAATTCAATATTTCAAGATGAGATTTCAAATTAAGCCTAATAAAGTGCAACTTTTGCCAATTTTCTATTCATTATTCTTCCGAGTCAATTTTTTGCGTTATTCAAGGTCAACTTGTTTCGTATTAACTCAAATTTTCTTGTTTCGTCGGTAGTTGGTCACATGTAATTTTTCGGTCACATTGGTCAAAGCAATAGTTCTAGTGTCCCACGTAGTGGAATTTTTAAGTTATGTGCTGGGTAATACTTTGTCATCGGGTTTTTTAGAAGAAAACTCCTGAGGAGTCTGAGCCTTTGGTGACTTTCAAGAAATTCTATGTAGTGGATTACTGAGAATTTGATTAAGTAAATCAAATTGTCGCGAGTGAACTTTTGTTCATAGTTTCGATTTCCCCCAGTTATACATTTCATTGACTCCATTTTTATTTTTATTTTCAGAGTTCTTTAAATGACATAAAAAAGAAAAAACAAAATTGAGAAGTTTTGACGTTGTATTTTCCCATCGTCCCGAGATTTTAGGGATATCTTTAACATATATAAATATATATATATATATATATATATATATATATATATATATATATATATTTATCATTTCATTTTTTAAAAAATGGAGGAAATGAGTCATTCCTTTCTTGTTGCGCAGCTGAAAGAAAAGGGAGAGAGTAGAAAGAGAGAGGGTGAGGTCCGAGTGTGGAAAAAAGAATTTTCGACACTAGGATTGTTTTCGTGTTGCTCCAATCTTCATGTTGTGTGCAGATTCCTCGTGAGGAAATCATTTTTCAGCCACGATTTTGGGTTTGAAAGGTAGGATTCTGGTCAATTTCTTATTTGAGTTTAGAAACTCGAATACTTTTGTTATTTCTGTGTTATTTTTGTAGATTTGAGATTTATACAAGATTTAGAGTCGATTGGAGGCAAAAATCGATGAGGAAGGCTGGATTTAGCACTCTCCATTTGCTAAAAATTGATGTAGCGGTCGACAGAGTGAACCGATGCTAGTGGTTGAATTGAGCAAACCTCGAACCCAAAAGTACTGAAGGGTGCAAGGGTCGTGATGTGCTTCAAAATAGGGAAACTTTAAAACACAAAAAAATCATACTTGTGTTGTTTGGCTGGAAATGAACGGCAACTTTAAACAATATCTACTCAAGCTGTACTTTGATTTTGGGGCTAAAATTTTGACAAAATATTACCCTGGATGAGGGGAAAAGTTCTTCAAAAAATCAGAGGTTAAATCGACGGGGATAAAAAGAAATGATAGAAGTTGTGGAGGTCGCCGAAGCTCGGCTAACTGCGTTGGCCGAGAACAATGTGTCAACTTGGGAGATGTAAAACTTTCTTGTGTGAAAACGAATGGATGCGATTCTTTTGGCAGGTTGAAATTGTATGTGTGAGGTTAATGGTGTCAAAAAAAAGAGACTTAGATCAATAAGGCTAAAAAATTATGGATTTTAAGGTGCTGGCTGGTCCAGAAAAGGCTGTTGCAGCACTTCCTTGTCTTCTTCGATTTTCTAGAGGAAAACCTTCCAAGGAGCTTTGATGAGAGTTTGCTAATCCCTTGTTGAAGCCTTTCCACCTCCAAGGAAGAGAATGGAGAAGAGAAAAGTAGAAGATGAATTCTACCTATACTCACAAAGAGTGGAACCAAAACACTCATCGTTTAGATATTACTCACCCTCTGGATGGGTGGCCACGAGGAGAGGAAGGTCCACACTTGGAAGAAAATTCTTCTAAATTTTGTGGTTAATTTGCTACCTTTAGCAGCCTCATAAAGTGTAACACCCGAAAAATTTTTATTTCGTGCGTAGTTCTAGTTTAGGTCAATTATGAGATATTGAGGTCATTAAAGAGTGATGTTATGCATAGAAGTGTGAAAGAAGTTGAAAAGTCAAAAGTGCATACAACCAATAGAAATTGTTGTTGAAAATTCAAAGGAAATTTAAATGAAATAAAAGAATGAAAAGTGGGAATTAAATGTTCATTTCACGTTGGGGATTTGAAGAAGAAAAGGGAGGGTTTGCTTTGCAATTTTAAGATTTTGGGTGGAGAAAATTAAAAGGAAGAAAAAAGGGAGGTTTTAATGGTTTGAAAAATTTTCTTCTCTTTCACTTTCTCTTCCACGTTTTTTTCTCCCAAACCCTCATCCTCCATAGCCGATTCTTCCTCTTCCCTTTCTTCAATTTTCCAAGGTGTTTTCAAGGTAAATTTATTGGGGTTTTAGTTTAATATTTTTAGGGTTAGTTTGTGGTGATTTTGGGGTAGTTTTGTGGGTTTTGGTTAGGGTTTGGAAAACCCTAACCATGAGGTCCGAAAATTGGGTTTAAATGTTAGATTTATTTCCAAATTTGATGTTTTAGTTGTTGAATGGATTGGTTTAAATGGTTTTTAGAGAGAAATGGAAGATTGGAAGTAAGTTGTGAAAAACCGGTTTTTAACTCAAAGTGTGCCGGTTCTGTTTTTGCATTTTTGGTTCGACCAAGTTGGTTGTTTGGTTAATTTAAGGATTTCAATGGATAGTAGACGTGTCGAGGTTTACGAATTGGAGTGGCACATCAAAATCCGTTGAAAAACGAGAAAGTTATGGTCGTTTGAACTTGGACGGTATAAATTGTAGTAAAAAATCGGATTTAAAGAGTTAGGTTGAAAAGTTAGTATTAGTTTGGTTTAGTTGATTTCTTTAGAATCTCTTAGTTTGTTACTAAGTGAATTTTCCTTATTTGTTAGGTAATCGAGCGAGTAGTTCGGTTGGACGAAGTGACAGAACTTTTCTGGAACAATCAGGTAAGTGGTGGATGCATGTTTGTTGCCTTCAGGCCTACACCATAGAATGGTAGGGATTGTTTGCTTGTTTGTTGTGTTTTGCTTTGTGTCAAGCATCGTGTGTCATGTATCATTGTTTTCTAACTACGAAACCACGTGTTTTGGCATGTTTGAGTGATGATGAGGAAATGTAAGATAAAGAAAATTGATATGCAACTTGGTCTCGAGTAGAATAGCCTCGTTGGGAAAGTGGCTCGTTGAAGTACCCTAGGAAAGATTTTACTAGAGATGCTATGCTAATGTACGTAATGTGTCGTGAGTATGAATGTCTCGACCTGTTTGTGCTTGAAGGCACACTGAGGATTCTACGATCGATGGGAGGAGATTCGGTATGGCCGTCCCAGATTGTGTTAGGACGTGTGCCTCCAATCTCGCTTCGTGGGTCAAGGCGTGGCCGTCCTGGATTGTGTTGGGGCGTGTGCCTCCAATCTCGCTCCGTGGGTCAAGGCATGGCCGTCCTGGATTGTGTTGAGGTGTGTGCCTACTTGATTCACATGAAAGTGAAAGATAAATGCAACCAGAATGAAAAGAAAACAACAGAGTGTGTAGAAACTGCATGTTAGGATTGAGTTGAGCAACAAGTGTGTTACTGTACATTATTTCCCTACTTGCTAAGCGTTAGGCTTACTTTTGTGTTCTATGGTGTAGGTGGCGAGTATTACTCAGGTGAGGTAGAGGACACAGCCCAGGACTGGGCAGTAGTCGGAAGAGTACGGGGTACGCTAGTGCGGGCTATTGTCGGGGCGTCTTGGTTGTAACACCCGGGAAAATTCTTCAACGAGAGTTGCCTTGGGTTTAATTAGGTTTTTGGGAGCTTAGTAATGAACCTTGAAAGTATTTAATTATATAAATTAGAATGAGGAGATAGAAGTGAAATGTGAAATGTTAGAGTTTGAAATGGTTAAGGGAATTATTGTTTGAATTAGAAATAAAAGGAATAAATAAATCAATAATTAAACAAAGTAAATTTGACAAAAGAAAGAGGGAAGGAGAAGATTCTTCCACGTGTGAGTTAAGTAAAGTAAGGAAGGGGGGAGTTTTGGAAATTATTAAAGTTGGTGGTTATTTGGTAAAAATGTGAAAGTTAGATTTTAAAAAGGGTAAAGTAAAAGGGTGAAAAACTAACATTTTGTCTTCTCCTTCTTCAATTTTCGTGGCAGCCATGGATGAGTATCTCCTTCCTCCATTCTTCAATTTTTTTCAAGATTGAGGTATGCTTTTGAGTGGGTTTCATGTAGTGTGCATATAGGTGAATGTTATTGATGTTTTTATGGTGTTTTGTGGGGTTTTTGGAAGGGTTTTAGAAACCCTAAATTGAAGGTCCGAATTTTCTCATTCTTTGATGAGTTTTCTCCCTAGTTTTATGGTTTAAAGATTTGATAGGTTAGTTTGGGATGTTTAAGTGGTTAGATTAAAGAATTGGTGGAATTCGTTGAAAAACCGAATGTGTTGATCTATATGGCCGAATCTGTTCTGGTGTATTTCAAGTTGGCCATTGTGTTCGGTTGCTTAATTTGTTTATTCCAATGGAAAGTAGATGTGTAAAGGTTTCCAGATTGGGGTGGCACGTCGAAATCCATTGAAAAACGATAGAGTTATGGTCGTTTAAAGTTTTAACACCGAAAAGTTGGGAAAAAATCGAGTTTTGGGTTTTTATGTTGAAGAGTTAGTTGGTTTGTGTTAGAAATTGAGTAAGTATTCTTTAAATTATATTTTGGTGATATTAAGTGATGTTTCCCATTAATGCATTAGGTTATCGAGTAAGTGAGTTGTGTTAAAGTTAGTTGTAGTCACAGTTAGATTAGGTATTCTAGATTAAGTATTCTTTAAAAGTGACTTGTGACGCTTAAGTGAGTTTTGTGTTTATGATAGGTTACCAAGTCGAAAAATTTACGTAGCCGAAGCGAGTAAGTGCAGTGCAGGAGTTCAGGTAAGTAGAAAATGTTTGTGTTTTGCCTTCGGGCCTACACCATGGAACGGTAGGGAATTGTTTGTTTGCTTTGTTTGGTTGTTTTGTTTTGTTTCATGTTGAGCATTTTGTGTGACATGCATCACGATTTTCAAACTACGAAACGAACGAGTTTTTAGCATGGTTTTGAATGGCGAGCTTGGAACGTAAGGGGTGGTGTGAGCTGAAATGCAATGTGGTTGTGTTGGAGTCACCTAGTCGCGTTATGGTAGCACCTGCAAGGAACTCTGGTAGAGTTTCCCAGTCGCGTTAAGGTGGTACATGCGGGGGGACTAGTAGAGTTGAGTCACCTAGTCGCGTTAGGGTAGCACCTGCGAGGAACTCTGGTAGAGTTTCTCAGTCACGTTAAGGTGGAACCTGCAGGGGGACTAGCAGAGTTGAGTCACCTAGTCGCGTTAGGGTAGCAACTGCAAGGAACTCTAATAGAGTTTCCCAGTCGCGTTAAGGTGGTACTTGCGGGGGGACTAGCAGAGTTGAGTCACCTAGTCGCGTTAGGGTAGCACCTGCGAGGAACTCTGGTAGAGTTTCCCAGTCGCGTTAAGGTGGTACCTGCGGGGGGACTAGCAGAGTTGAGTGACCTAGTCGCGTTAGGGTAGCACCTGCGAGGAACTCTGGTAGAGTTTCCTAGTCGCGTTAAGGTGGTACCTGCGAGGGACTACTGGTGTTGCAGATTAGCACTTGCGATGAGTTCCGTTCTGTGAAGGAGCAACGAAACGCATACGAAACAAGAGCAACTGAGCGAGTAGAAACTTTATGTGTTAGGGGTTGTGTTGCATTATGCTTTTGATATGCATTATTCCCTACTTACTAAGCATTAGGCTTACGTTTTGTGTTCCGTGGTGTAGATGTCGACAACAGTACAGGTGAGGGCCTTAAGGAAAGCCAGGATTGGGATGCAGTTGGTGATGTACGAGCATGCCGGTGCAAGCAGTTGTCGGGGCGTCTCGACCATGGTCTTCGGGGAGTTGTGAGTGATGGTTACTTTTTGGTTATTCTGGTATTTTTGATGTATTTGTTTGGTGGTTTGGAAATTTTTGTATAGATACTGTTTTGGTTAAAATATTTTGGTGTTTGATATTTTGTGGTTGGTTTTGTTAGAATTGATGGGTGTATATAGGAGTGGTTGATACTGTTGTTAATCTGGGTTAAATTGTGTTGTAAATGCATGTTTTTTAGGTTTTCGGATTTAGAAACTTTTAGCCGTTATGTTGTCGGTTTTTGTTAAAAATGTCTATAATGTCGGGTTTGTTTTGTTAACCGTTTTAATTCGTTTTCCCAAAATTTTTACAGGACATGAAGTTTTGGGTGTTGGGATTGTATGGTTAAAATTTCAAGAAATTTGGAGGAGTTTGGCTCGGGGAAAAGTAGAGGATAAGTTGCGGGGGTCGTGGGTGGCGCGGGCTGGGGCGTGCTGGGCGCGCGCAGGTTGCACTGGGCGCCGCAGAGGCGATCGATCGCGCGCCCAGCAGCGATCGGTCGCTGATCGCGCCTCTCGGGCACTGTAGCACCCGAGAGGGTGGCGATCGATCGCCACATTGAGGCGATCGATCGCCACCCGAAAAAAAAAAATTAAAATTATTCTTATTCCCGAATTATTTCAACCCGACGTATTTTAAATGTATTTTGGCGCATTTTCTGATATTTTTTTATGGTTCGTAAAACCCGAAATCGAGTTGAAAAGTTTATGAAAAATTATTTTAAACGCCGTTTTAACTCAGGATAGCTTAGCAAAGTAATGCACTGAGCTGGGGTGGTTCGGGGGTGTTACATTGGCCACTGTCTTCTTTGGGTAGTTGTGGGAGATTAATATTTTGATGTAGATTGTTGTGGTTGTTTTAAATGGTTTTGGTGTTTTAAATTGTTTAAATTATGTGAATAACGATGATTTTACAATTTCATGAATATGGTGTGTAAATTGTTTTGGGAATGATTCAAATATTCTTTACAATTGTTAAATTTGCAAGTTTTGGGGTTTTTGATAATTTTAGGCGTTATGCCGCTCGTTTTAGTTTTAAAATAAATAACGTCAGGTTTACTTTCTCTATTTTTTTTATTAATCGTTTTAAGTCGGTTTTTCAAGATTTTTACGGGACACGGAGTTAAGGGTGTCGAGATTGTGTGGTAAAAATTTTAGAATTTTTGGAGGAGTTTGGCTCGACGGAAAATGAGAAAAGGTGGAAAAACATCAAAAAGTGGTGCACTGGGCGCGCTGGCACCCGAGAGGGTGCCGAACGTTCGGCGCTGGGCGGGAATCTGTTAAGGATGAGTTTATTTGTTTTCTTGCAACTGTTGTAAATATCCATTCTTTGGTAGAAGTGAAACCTCAGGATGTCTTAGTTGTTCGTGAGTTTCCCGAGGTGTTCCTGGATAATTTGCTTGGTCTACCTCCGGACCAAGAATTCGAGTTTGCCATTGACACATATCCTGGAGCTGAACCTGTGTCGAAGAACCCTTACAGGTTAGCTCCTCCTGAGTTGAAAGAATTGAAGAAGCAGTTGGCGGAACTGGTTGACAAGGGCTTTATACACCCTAGTTTCTCGCCTTAGGGAGCGCCCGTGTTGTTTGTGAAAAAGAAGGACGGGTCACTTCGAATGTGTGTTGATTACCGGGAGTTGAACAAGTTAACGGTTAAGAATAAGTATCCGTTGCCAATGATTGATGACCTATTTGATCAGCTTCAGGGAGCCCGGATATTCTCTAAGATTGATTTGAGATCGGGGTATTACCAGTTAAAGGTTAAGTCGCAGGATATCCCAAAGACAGCTTTCCGGACTCGGTGTGGACATTATGGGTTCCTGGTTATGTCGTTTGGTTTGACGAATGCTCCAGCGGCATTCATGGACTTGATGAATCGGGTGTTCCGTGAGTATCTCAATAAATTTGTGATTGTGTTTATTGACGATATTCTGGTTTATTTCCGTGATGAGGAGGAGCATAAAGAACTTCTGAGAATTGTTTTGGAGACCTTGAGGCGGCATCAGTTATATGCCAAGTTTTCACAATGTGAATTTTGGTTGATTAAGGTGCACTTTCTTGGCCATGTTATAAGTAGTGGTGGACTATCAGTGGATCCAGCTAAGCTTCAGTCGATTAATGATTGCCCTCAACCGACGAATGTCAGTGAAATTCAGAGTTTTCTGGGGTTGTCTAGCTATTACAGAAGGTTTATTGAAGGGTTTTCTAAAATAGCAGCACCTATGACTCGTTTGACAAGAAAAGACGTGAAGTATGAGTGGTCTGAGGATTGTGAGTTAAGCTTTCAGATGTTGAAGCAGAAATTGACTACAGCTCTGATTCTGACGTTGCCTGTAACTGAGAAGAAGTTCTGTATTTATTGTGATGCCTCTCGGATTGGTTTGGGTTGTGTGCTTATGCAGAAGGATAAGGTGATAGCTTATGCTTCCAGGCAGTTGAAGTCCTATGAGAAGAATTATCCGACCCATGATTTGGAGTTAGCTGTTGTGGTCTTTGCTTTGAAGATCTGGAGGCATTACTTGTATGGTCAGTAGTGCGAGGTATATTCAGATCATAAAAATCTTAAGTATATCTTCACTAAAATAGAGTTGAATATGAGGTAGCGGGCTGGTATGTCTGTGGCCTTGCGATCTGAGGTCCAGAAATTTGATTTGGAGTTGGTTTCAAATTTGACAGCTGTGCTATCAGACTTATCTTTGAAGCCTACAACTTTGGAAAAGATTCGTGAAGCTCAGCAAGAAAATTCGGAGTGCAATAAATTTAAGCTGAGTATGGTGTCTGATGATCGGACTGAGTTCAGCTACTTTGATGATGGTATTCTGAAATTTCGAAATAGATGGTATGTTCCGAGCAATTAGCAGCTTCGGAAGGAGATCTTAATTGAAGCTCATTCGTCAAGGTTTTATGTTCATCCAGGCAGTACGAAGATGTACAAGGACCTCAAACAGCATTATTGGTGGCCTGGTATAAAGAAGTCAGTAGCTGAGTTTGTAGAAACATGTTTGGTTTGTCTGCAGGTAAAGGCAGAACATCAAAGACCTGCTGGGAAGTTGCAGCCATTGTCGGTTCTTGAATGGAAGTGGGACCAGATTTTGATGGATTTTATTGTCGGATTGCCTCGGACGACGAAAGGATTTGATGGCATATGAGTGATTGTTGACCGTTTAAGAAAGTCAGCCCATTTTCTACCCGTGAAGATGACATATAGCATGGATCGGTTTGCTGAGTTGTACATTCAGGAGATTCTGAGATTACATGGTGTGTCGATTTCTATTGTATCAGATAGGGACCCGAGGTTCACATCCAAGTTTTGGAAGAGTCTGCATAAGGCGATGGGGACGCAGTTGAACTTCAGTACTGCTTTTCATCCTCAGACGGACGGGCAATCTGAACAGACTATTCAGATTCTTGAGGATATGCTCCGAGCTTGTGTGCTGGAGTTTCAGGGTTTTTGGAGTAGGTATCTGCCATTGGTAGACTTCTCGTATAACAATAGTTATCAGGATACTATTGGAATGGCTCCGTACGAGACTCTCTACGGAAGGAAATGCAGATCGCCTCTTTATTGGGACGAAGTCAGAGAATCTAGTTTGATTGGTCCTGAGATTGTACAGCAGACTACGGATAAGATCAAATTTATTCGGCAGCATATTTTGACAACTCAGAGTCGCCAGAAGAGCTATGCCGATGGGAGAAGACGGGAGCTGGAATTTGAAGTTGGAGATGAGGTTTTTCTGAAGATCTCGCCATTTAAGGGTGTGATGAGGTTTGGGAAGAGGGGAAAGCTTAATCCGAGGTATGTTGGACCGTTCCCGTTGTGAAGAGAGTTGGAAAGACAGCTTATAAGTTGGAGCTGCCTGCTTCGATGGAGGGAGTGCACAATGTATTTCACGTCTCGATGCTACGGAAGTGTTTAAGGGATCCATCGCACATAGTGTTGCAGCAGGAGATCGATGTGCAGCCTACGTTATCCTACGAGGAGAAACCAGTGGATATTTTAGACTATGCAGTGAAGAAGTTGCGCAACAAGGATATTCCACTGGTGAAGGTGCTGTGGCACAACCACAACGTCGAGGAGGCGAAGTGGGAGTGACAGAAAGACATGATGGAGCGCTACCCTGAACTCTTCAGGTACGCAAATTTTGAAGACAAAATTTTTGTAAGGAGGGTGGATTGTAACACCTAGAAATTTCCTATTTCGTGCGTATATCTAGTTTAGGTCAATTATGAGAGATTGAGGTCATTAAAGAGTGATGTTATGCATAGAAGTGTGAAAGAAGTTGAAAAGTCAAAAGAGAATACAACCAATAGAAATTGTTGTTGAAAATTCAAAGGAAATTTAAATGAAATAAAAGAATGAAAAGTGGGAATTAAATGTTCATTTCACGTTGGGGATTTGAAGAAGAAAAGGGAGGGTTTGCTTTGTAATTTTAAGATTTTGGGTGGAGAAAATTAAAAGGAAAGGGAGGTGTTGATGGTTTCAAAAATTTTCTTCTCTTTCACTTTCTCTTCCACGTTTTTTTCTCCCAAACCCTCATCCTCCATAGCCAATTCTTCCTCTTCCTTTTCTTCAATTTTCCAAGGTGTTTTCAAGGTAAATTTATTGGGGTTTTAGTTTAATACATTTTAGGGTTAGTTTGTGGTGATTTTGGGGTAGTTTTGTGGGTTTTGGTTAGGGTTTGGAAATCCCTAACCATGAGGTCCGAAAAATGGGTTTAAATGTTAGATTTATTTCCAAATTTGATGTTTTAGTTGTTGAATGGATTAGTTTAAATGGTTTTTAGAGAGAAATGGAAGATTGGAAGTAAGTTGTGAAAAACCGGTTTTTAACTTAAAGTGTGCCGGTTCTGTTTTTGCATTTTTGGTTCGGCCAAGTTGGTTGTTTGGTTAATTTAAGAATTTCAATGGATAGTAGACGTGTCGAGGTTTACGAATTGGGGTGGCACATCGAAATCCGTTGAAAAACGAGAAAGTTATGGCCGTTTGAACTTGGACGGTATAAATTGTAGTAAAAATAGGATTTAAAGAGTTAGGTTGAAAAGTTAGTGTTAGTTTGGTTTAGTTGATTTCTTTAGAATCCCTTAGTTTGTTACTAAGTGAATTTTCCTTATTTGTTAGGTAATCGAGCGAGTAGTTCGGTTGGACGAAGTGACAGAACTTTTCAGGAGCAATCAGGTAAGTGGTGGATGCATGTTTGTTGCCTTCAGGCCTACACCATAGAACGGTAGGGATTGTTTGCTTGTTTGTTGTGTTTTGCTTTGTGTTAAGCATCGTGTGTCATGCATCATTGTTTGCTAACTACGAAACCACGTGTTTTGGCATGTTTGAGTGGTGAGGATGAAATGTAAGATAAAGAAAATTGATATGCAACTTGGTCTCGAGTAGAATAGCCTCGTTGGGCAAGTGGCTCGTTGAAGCACCCCGCGAGGGATTTTACTAGAGATGCTATGCTAATGTACGTAATGTGTCGTGAGTATGAATGTCTCGACCTGTTCTTGCTTGAAGGCACACTGAGGATTCTACGATCGATGGGAGGAGATTCGGTATGGCCGTCCCGGAATGTGTTAGGACGTGTGCCTCCAATCTCGCTCCGTGGGTCAAGGCGTGGCCGTCCTAGATTGTGTTGGGGCATGTGCCTACTTGATTGACATGAAAGTGAAAGATAAATGCAATCAGAATAAAAAGAAAACAACAGAGTGTGTAGAAACTGCATGTTAGGATTGAGTTGAGCATCAAGTGTGTTACTGTACATTATTTCCCTACTTGCTAAGCGTTAGGCTTACTTTTGTGTTCTATGGTGTAGGTGGCGAGTATTACTCAGGTGAGGTAGAGGAGACAGCTCATGACTAGGCAGTAGTCGGAGGAGTACGGGGTACGCCAGTGCGGGCTATTGTCGGGGCGTCTTGGCCACTGTCTTCCTTAGGTAGTTGTGGGAGGTTAATATTTTGATGTAGATAGTTGTGGTTGTTTTAAATGGTTTTGGTGTTTTAAATTGTTTAGATTATGTGAATAACGATGATTTTACAATTTGATGAATATGGTGTGTAAATTGTTTTGGGAATGATTCGGGAATGATTCGAATAGTCTTTATAATTGTTAAATTTGCAAGTTTTGAGTTTTTGATAATTTTAGGCGTTATGCCGCTCGTTTTAATTTTAAAATAAATAATGTCGGGTTTACTTTCTCTATTTTTTTTATTAACCGTTTTAAGTCGGTTTTTCAAGATTTTTATGGGACACGGAGTTAAGGGTGTCGGGATTGTATGGTAAAAATTTTAAAATTTTTGGAGGAGTTTGGCTCAACGGAAAATGAGAAAAGGTGGAAAAACATCAAAGAGTGGCGCGCTGAGCGCGTTGGCACCCGAGAGGGTGCCGAACGTTCGGCGCTGGGCGCTGAACATGCGGCGCTGCGCGCGGGCACGCCCAGCACCTTTTTTTAATTTTTTTTTTTTAAATTTCTATTTCTACTATATTTTGACCAGACCTTTTCCGACGAATTTTAAACGTATTTTACGCACGTTTTTCAATATTTTTTGAGGGTTCAAAAATCCTGAAAATCGAGTCAAAAATTTATCAAAAATTATTTTAAACGTCATTTTAAACACGGTTTGGGTTAGCAAAGTAGCGCACCGAGTCGGGGCGGGTTCGGGGGCGTTACATAAGGATGTTAAATTAAATCCTTTGAGTGCATTATGGTTACAAAAGGCCTAGAAAAGATTTGACCCAAAAAGATAAAAAAAAAACATCATAAATCGTGCTTGGCCAAATTGGGTAAGCAACACTTTTTGGCTTCTCCCAAGCCTCTTGCCTCCTTAAACCTAAGATGGTCCCCTCATCAAATACAAAATTAACAAACCTAAAGTTTAATAAAGACATAAAATAAAATAAACACAAAGTTGCCTAATGGAGTCTTCTAGAATCGGCCATGGGCTTGGACTCTTTGGCTCCTTCAAAATGTTATAAGGTTTTGGGCACCTTCTTGGACTTAATCTCATCCTCCATTGCCTTTAAGCAAAGGCACACTTGAAGTTATCTTGAGCTTGGAAATGACTGAATGGATTGAATCTCGTGGCCATTCTTCAAGTGGCTTCAGTTCTTCAACTCCAAGTAGGGTGAGGTGCTTCATCTTCCATTTATGTTTCACCAAGATAATGTCCACCAAACATTGTCCACATGATTTGATGTCTTTGTTGGATTCTTCATACAATCCTCCTACAAAATAGAAACTTAAAAGTTTGTTAAAAAAACTCTATCGAATGTTTGAAGAGTGGCAAATTTGTGGCACATCAGGTCGACCAACCTGGTCGATGTTTACCATACCCGAGAGGGGTTAATAGACGATCCCTTGCTCAAGGTGTCAACCAAGCCATATCCAAGAAGGGTCGACTGGTCCAGTCGTGATGCAAAATTGAACTAAATTTCCTTGAAGGAAAGATCATCTCCAAATAAGGAAAATTTCGCAACTTGAAGGTGGGATTGAGCGCGCTGTAAATGACGCATTTCAATGAATTTGAACGTGAGTTTTTGATGGCTACACTCTTCATGAGTGAGAACTAATCCTTCAAATCTGAAAACTCATTATACAAAGAAAGTAATGATCAAATGATCACAAGCTGGTCAGATAAGATGCCAAAAATACCCTCCACTCTGAAAGGCAACTTCAGATGATAAGTAGCACTCCAATTTGATAATGTGTGAGATTCCTCAACTCCATTATAATTTTTCACCTCCAAGAAATGAAAAGAAAGTTGAAATAAGGATATTCTTAACCAACCCTAACGAATGGATAAGATATCAAACTTAATTCAATCGGCCATAAGAAAATCTAAAAGAAAAGTGCAAAGGTATTCACTTTTTCTAATTTAGAGCTGCTCATACCAGCCCTCAATAAGTGTATAAATACATTAAGTTAAAGCTTAGAATCTTTCACAAAAATGTGAAAAGGGGGCATAATTAATGTCTCTTATTCAAATGGCTAAGGCAATTAAAAACCAAAATTTAATAGGTGAAACATTAAAATGTTTCCTTATTCAAATGAAAGGCAAATAAAAACCCCTAATCTAGGCATGCCTTTATCTCTCTCTATATGCATGCCATTGATCATCCATCCACATCATTGATCACTGTCAACACTTTCTTGAGGCTTCTCCATTTGTTGGCTGTCTTTATCTTCAAATTGATCTAATTGGTTTTCAAAGTAGAATCAAGATTCTCAATTTTGGGCCCTTTTGACATAGTGAATCACCTTCTTGGTTAATGCAACTCTCCATTCTAGAAAGTTAGAGAAGTTGACTACAATCTTCATGAAGAATACTTTTTGATATAAGATTATGTAGACTATCAAATATGCCAAATGCGCTTTGAAGGTCAGGTTGTAGGCAATTTTGAAAAGTCTAATAAGTCTTCTAAACTCGCGCTTGTTTGTTCACCTACGCTTCTTAATGAAGAATTTCATTAGATAATTGGAAGTCGGCTGGATGTATTGGATGTACTTTCCTCTATAATTACCTATAAAATGAACATTAAAAATATTGATAGAAAATCTCCAAGCTTGATTTTAAATTGAAGGATTACATGGCGCATCGAGTCAAGCCCTGCAGTACCCGAGAGGTTCAAGGGTCAACCCTTGCTCAAAAGTGTTGACCCTTACCCTAAAGGGTAGGCCGGTATGATCAACCCTTATTCAATTTGGTAGGAAAGGGTCGACCCCTACCTGAAGCGTCGACCATTGTTATGTCTGACACGTATGAAGGGTTGATCATTGCTAGAAGCGATTGACTCGTGCAGTGCATTTGCACCTCACACTAATTTGTATTTAAGTTTGATTGTCAACTCTTTTCATGTGAGTTCCTAGTTCCCGTTTAGGACTCCTCTAATGATATCTCTCATGTTTTGATTTGGGATTTTGATGTCAAGTTTGTTATAGGTTCCGTTAGTGTCCCTATTTCGTCATCTTAGAATCTGAAGCTTTGTTCTTGGTACCTGTTACCGTTAGTGTGCATCAGCTAGTCGGTAAGGTTGTTTGCGCCATTGAGGTAGGAGTTTTTATACTATATTGCATGTATAGCACAGTTTTCAAAATTATTTTTGCAAATCGACACCTTTGAAAACCCTGACGAGGCCTGGTCGCCTAACATGCTTCAAAATGGAGGTGAGCTTTTTTGATTCAAAGTTGCCTCAGCTTTGGATTTGCCGAGAAGAGCAACAAATTCTTAGAACCAAAAAAGGATCAATACTTGGATTTTGGCACTGAAAATTGGACATCTTCTACTCTGGAAGTGAAGGAATATCCACCAAATATTGCAATCAATAGCTTTGTGAATCGGAAGATATGATAGATAAGGTGGAAGGTGTCAAATAAATGGATTACACCTCTTGGCTGAGAATTTGGTCGGACATGTGACGATGATATTATAGTCAATATTGTTTCTCTTGATGAGATTGTTGGACAGCTAATCCCTCTGTAAGTGGCCTTGTAGCTTCAATCTACTCAAGAGCAAAATAAATTTTAAGAAACTATTTGAGTATTGCCACGGTTTTATAATATAAAGTGGATCTTCATTCTTGAATTTTCTCAAATATGCATGCAATGTAAAGTATACTTTTCTTATTCTAGTATTAATGAACCAACAGAGGAAGAAAATAATATTGGTTGTGTTGTTTTCAAATTGACTAGTAAGCTTTCAAATATTGGAAAATTTGTGCCATACTTGTTAACGAAGAGGATGATTCCTTGAACGAAAACACACCAATTAATAATGTTGTCCTTTAAGGGCACAAAAGAGTAGAAAAGCCATAAGATTGTCGTGATGTTCGGTTGTCATCATTTGGTAGTTTTACTTCCTTTGCATTCTCCAAACCACCATGGTTATTACTGTAACGCCCTCGTACCCACCCTTGCTCGGTGCGCTACTTTGCTAACCCCAACTGTGTTTAAAACGACGTTTAAGTTAAGTTTCGATAAATTTTCAACTCGATTTTTGGGCTTTTCGAACCCTCGGAAAATGTTGGAAAACATGCGTAAAATACGTTTAAAATACGTCGAAAAATGTTGGGTCAAAACATTTTAGAAATAGAAAAAAATAAAAAAAAAATTATTTTTGGGTGCTCGGCGCGGCCGGCGCACGCCCCTGCTTCGCGCCCCACGTGTGCAGCAGCGCACTGCGGACCCCCTGCGAGCGCGCAGCACCGAGCGTTCAGCGCCCTCTCGGGTACCAGCGCGCCAACATGCCCCTTTTTGTCGTTTTTTGACCTTTTCTCACTTTTCTTCATTTTCCGTCGAGCCGAACATCTCCCAGCTTCGATGGAAGGGGTGCACAACGTATTCCACGTATCGATGCTACGGAAGTGCCTGAGGAATCCGTCACATGTAGTGGTGCAGCGAGACATTGACGTGCAGCCTACGCTGTCCTATGAGGAGAAACCGGTGGAAATCTTGGACTATGCAGTGAAGAAGTTGCGCAACAAAGACATTCCACTGGTGAAGGTGCTGTGGCGCAACCACAACGTCGAGGAGTCAACGTGGGAGCGACAGCAAGACATGATGGAGTGCTATCCTGAGCTTTTCAGGTACGCAAATTTTGAGGACAAAATTTTTGTAAGGAAGGTGGATTGTAACACCCAGGAATTTCCTATAACGTGTATAAGCCTAAGATTAATGGTTAGGGTGTTTAATGTTAAGTGTTATTGGATATTTGTTGGTTATAAGTTATAAGAAAGAAAAGAAGTTGAATTGTCAAAGCAAAGTTGTTGAATAGTCAAAAGTATAGGTTGAAAATTCAAAGCATAATTGGACCAATAGAAAATGAGTAAAAATTATATGGAGAAGTGGTTTAAAGAGTGATTGCCATTGGAATTAAAAGAGAAAGGGGGAGGGTGTTGTTGAAATTTTAAACACTTTGGAGGAGGAAATTTAAAAGAAAAAAAAATGTTAGGTTAAATGGAGAAAATTGTTCTTTTTCCTTCATCTTCCACGTCATTCCTTCTCATCATCCATAGCCGATTCTTCCTCTCCTCTTTCTTCAATTTTTCAAGGTGTCTTCAAGGTAAATTTAGTGGGGTTTTTAGTTTTATACATTAAGGGGTTGATTGTTAGTGTTTTAGAGGTGATTTTGAAGAGTTTGGTTAGGGTTTGGAAAACCCTAACCATGGAGTCCGAATTTTTGGTTTCAAAGGAGTGTTTTCTTTCAAAATTTGATGTTTTAATTGTTAAATGGATTAGTTTAGGTGGTTTTTGGAGAGAAATGGAAGATTGGAAGTAAGTTGTGAAAAACCAGTTTTTAACTCAAAAGTGTGCCGGTTCTGTTTTTGCATTTTTGTTCGGCCAAGTGGTTTATTTGGTTAAATTAAGTGTTTCAATGGATAGTAGACGTGTAGAGGTTTTCGAAGTGGGGTGGCACCTCAAAATCCATTTTAAAACGAGAAAGTTATGGCCGTTCGAAGTTAGACGTTGTAATTTTGGGTAAAAATCGAGTTTTTGTGATTTTAGGGTGAATTGTTGGTTAGTTTTGGGTTTAGAAGTTTCTTAGAATCCTTTAGAATTTTATGAGTGAATTGCTAAGTTATTTTCTATAATTGATAGGTTATCGGACGAGTGAATTGACCGATAGAAGTGAGCAACTTAAAGCCGAGCAGTCAGGTAAGTAGTGGAATCATTTGGTTGCCTTAGGCCTACACCATGGAATGGTAGAGTTAACGATCGGTTAATTATTCGTGTTGTGTTGTGTATTATTCTGGCATGCATAGTTGTGCATTGTTTTATGTTGTGAGTACGAATGGTAATAAGATAAAAAGGATTGTAAGAACTGGCCTCGTGTAATAGCCTTGTTGGGAATAAGTGCTGGAGTGTAGCACCCCCAAAGGATTTTACGAGAGAATGGTTTGGGTAAAAGATTTAAGACATCGTGAGTAAGAACTCCTAGACAGACATAGGGTTCTACGATCGGTGTGGGCAATGAAAATCGTGTGTGGCTGTCCTAGACAGTTATGAGATGTATGCTAGCCGGTTTTACTTGGTGGATCAAAGCGTGGCCGTCTTAGACAGTTATGAGATGTATGCTAGCCGGCTTGATCCACATGGCTTACTAAAAGATAAATGCAACGAACCTGTAACGAACACAACTGAGAGTTAGAAACTGTATGTGTTAGGATTGAGTCGCATTGCGTGTGTGATTGCATTCGTTTTCCCTACTTACTAAGCATTAGGCTTACTGTTCGTGTTCTATGGTGTAGGTGACAAGTATTACTTAGCTGAGGTGGATTAGACAGCCCAGGAGTAGGCCGCATTCGGATGAGGATGGGGTACGCCGGTGCAGGCTGTTGTCGGGGCGTCTTGGCCACTGTCTTCCTTGGGTAGTTGTGGGAGATCGATATTTTGTATGTAGATAGATTTTCTTGGAATGATTTAAGTGTTTTAAGTTGTTTTGATTTTGCGAATAACGATGATTTTACAATTTTATAAATATGGTGTATAAATTGTTTTGGGAAATGGTTTAAATAGTTTTTAAAATCGTTAGATTTGCAGGTTTTGGGGTTTTGATAATTATAGGCGTTATGCCGTCCGTTTAGTTTTAAAATAAATAACGTCGTGTTGACTTTCTCTATTTTTTTTATTAACCGTTTTAAGTCAGTTTTTCAAGATTTTTACGGGACACGGAGTTGGTGTCGGGATTGTGTGGTAAAAATTTACAGAGACCTCAAACAGCATTATTTGTGGCCCGGTATGAAGAAGTCAGTGGCTGAGTTTGTAGAAACATGCTTGGTCTGTCAGCAGGTGAAGGTTGTAACGGCCCACTCCCCCGCCCCAGGGCTCACCCCGCGACCAGGCCAAGTGTCCGTGCAGTCCCCGCAGAGCCCTGCCACAGGTCCACAACGTGTACTCACGATCTTCCCCCACTACCTGGTTTAATGGGGGTTTTTGCCTCCCCAGGGATTCGAACTTGGGCTCCCAGGTTTCATAACCACAAGTTCATCATCCCTGGTACCACTTGAGCTACTAGCTCAAGTGGTACCAGGGATGATGAACTTGTGGTTATGAAGCCTGGGAGCCAAAGTTCGAATCCCTGGGGAGGCAAAAACCCCAATTAAACCAGGTAGTGGGGGAAGATCGTGAATACATGTGGTGGACCTGTGTGGTTGCCATGTGGCAGGGCTCTGTGGGGACTGCAAGGACACTTGGCCTGGTCGCGGGGTGAGCCCTGGGCTGGGGGAGTGGGCCGTTACAAAAAAGGCGCTTTTTTGTAACAACCCCCGACACCTCTTAGGCCGGGCATCCCCGCACCCAGGTCAGAGCAAGTTGTGTAGTCCTCGCCCACAGGCTCAGGCCCTACCACGTGGTAGCCACACAGGCCCGACACGTGTACTCACGATCTTTCCTCTCCCTGCAGAGGGTTTTTGCCTTCCCCCTCACTAAAACTAAGGACCTCAGGGACTAGTACTTTGGGTACAAGTGAGGAGTACCACTTGAACTAGTAGCTCAAGTGGTACCAGGGATGATGAACTTGTGGTTATGAAGCCTGGGAGCCTAAGTTCGAATCCCTAGGGAGGCAAAAACCCCCCATTAAACCAGGTAGTGGGGGAAGATCGTGAGTACACGTGGTGGGCCTGTTTGGCTGCCACGTGGCAAGGCTCTGCGGGGACTGCACGGACACTTGGCCTAGTCGCGGGGTGAGCCCTGAGCCGGGGGAGCGGGTTGTTACAAAAAAGGTGCCTTTTTTGTAACAACCCCCCCCCCCCCCCCAACACCTCTTAGGCCAGGCTCCCCGCAACCAGGTCAGAGCAAGTTGTGCAGTCCTCGCCTACAGGCCCAGGCCCTGCCACGTGGTAGCCACAAAGGCCCGCCACATGTACTCACGATCTTCCCGGGGGGCCTTGGCCTGTGGGCGAGGACTGCACAACTTGCCCTGACCTGGGTGCGGGGAGCCCGGCCTAAGAGGTTTTGGGGGTGTTGTTACAAAGGTAGAACATCAGAGACCTGCTGGAAAGTTACAGCCTTTGCCGGTTCCTGAGTGGAAGTGGGACCAGATTTTAATGGATTTCGTTGTTGGACTGCCGATGACGATTAAAGGTTTTGATGGCATATGGGTGATCGTATATCGTTTAACTAAATCAGCCCATTTTCTACCGGTGAAGATAACATATAGCATGGATCAGTTTGTTAAGCTATACATTCAGGAGATTTTGAGGTTGCATGGTATACCGATTTCTATTGTATCGAACAGGGACCCGAGGTTCACATCGAAGTTTTAGAAGAGTTTGCATAAGGCGATGGGGACTCGGTTGAACTTCAGTACTGCTTTTCATCCTCAGACGGACGGACAATCTGAGCGGACTATTCAAATTCTTGAGGATATGCTCCGAGCTTGTGTCCTGGAGTTTCAGGGTTCCTGGAGTAGATATTTACCTTTGGTGGAGTTCTCGTATAATAATAGTTATCATGATACTATTGGAATGGCTCCATACGAGGCTCTCTATGGAAGGAAGTGCAGATCGCCTCTTTATTGGGACGAAGTCGGAGAATCTAGTTTGATTGGTCCTGAGATTGTACAGCAAACTCTGCTGTCACATCCGAAACCAACTCTAAATCAAATCTCCAAAACTCCGTGCTCAACTCCCTAGACATCTCCGCTTTCATCGCTGACACTGAAGTCGACACGCGGCTTAAGGCGTCTGCAACTACATTGGCTTTACTGGGGTGGTATTTAATTTCCAGATCATAGTCCTTCACGAACTCTAACCACCGCCGCTGCCTCATATTTAGCTCCTTCTGAGTGAAGATATACTTCAGACTTTTATGATCTGAATATACCTCGCATTGTTGACCATATAAGTAATGCCTCCAGATCTTCAAAGCAAAGAACACAGCAACTAACTCCAAATTATGGGTCGGATAATTCTTCTCATAGGACTTCAACTACCTGGAAGCTTACGCTATCAACTTATCATTCTGCATAAGCACATAACCCAGACCAATTCGAGAGGCATCACAATAAATACAGAATTTCTCCTTGGCTACAGGTAATGTTAGAATTGGAGCTGTAGTCAATTTCTGCTTCAACGTCTGAAAGCTTAGCTCACATTCCTCAGACCACTCATACTTCACGTCTTCTCTTGTCAAACGAGTCATAGGTGCTGCTATTTTAGAAAACCCTTCAATAAACCTTCTGTAATAGCCTGCCAAACCCTGAAAACTCCAAATTTCACTGACATTCGTGGGATGAGGCCATTCGTTAATTGCCTGAATCTTGGCTTAACCACTGATATTCCGCCACTACAAATAACATGGCCAAGAAAATGCACCTTAGTTAACCAAAATTTACATTTCGAGAACTTTGCGTACAGCTGATGCCGCTTCAAAGTTTCCAGAACTATCCTCAGATGCTCCTTATGCTCATCCTCGTCACGGGAATAAACCAAGATATCGTCAATAAACACAATCACAAATTTATCGAGATACTCCCGAAACACCCGATTCATTAATCCATGAACGCCGCTAGAGCATTCGTTAAACCAAACGACATAACCAGAAACTCATAATGTCCATACCGAGTCCGGAAAGCCGTCTTCGGGATATCCTGCGATCTAACTTTCAATTGGTAATACTCCGATCTCAAATCGATTTTAGAAAATATCCAGGCTCCTTGTAGCTGATCGAACAAATCGTCAATTCTTGGTAACAGATATTTGTTTTTCACAGTTAGCTTGTTCAGTTCCCGGTAATCAACGCACATTCGAAGCGACCAGTCTTTCTTCTTAACAAATAATACGGGCGCTCCCCACGGTGAAAAACTAGGTCATATAAAGCCCTTATCAACTAGTTCTTCCAACTGCTTCTTTAGTTCTTTCAACTCAGGAGGAGCCAACCTATAAGGATTCTTCGACACAGGTTCTGCTCCAGGATATGTGTCAATAGCAAACTCGATTTCCCGGTCTGGAGGTAGACTAGGCAAATCATCTAAGAAAACCTCGGGAAACTCACGAACGACTAAGACATCCTGAGGTTTTACTTCTACCAAAGAATGGACATTTACAACAGTTGCAAGAAAACAAATAAACTCACCCTTAGAAGATTCCCGAGCATCCATCACTGAAAGCTTCTGTACCTGTCTCAAATACTGTAGTGTAAACTTCTCACCGTCCAGAGGATGAAAATTAACTGTTCCTGCTCGACAGTCAATCATGGCGTGGTGTCGGAACAGCCAATCCATACCAAGTATAACATCATACCCAGTTATTCCCATCACAATCAAATCCGCAGGCAATGTCTTTCTGCCAACCGATATCAAACTATTGAATACCATCTGATCTGAATGTAGACACTCATCGAAAGGTAGTTTCACAACATAAAAACATCCAGCTGGATTCACTTCCATCTGGACTTTAACCACAAAAGCTAGCGCTACGAACGAATGAGATGCACCTGAGTCTATCAAAGTAAAAGCAGGCACTGAGTTAACAAACACGGTACCTGAAATCACTACAGGACGGTCTTCACTGTCAGGCTCGATCATAGCAAAAATTATGGGCATTGCCTTGACTGGACCTTTCTTTGCTGCAGGGCAATTGGTAGCTATATGAACTGGTTGATTACAGTTAAAGCACCGGGGAACTTTCGGCTTTGGACAATCACGAGAAAGATGACCAGCTTCAAAACAATTGTAACACTTGCCAGCATATTGCCCACACTCTCCGGGATGAGACTTCAAACACTTTGGACATTGTAAAAACTTTCCTTTTTGTTGCTACTTCTTACGTCCCCGCTGATCATTCACATTGCCTCCCGGCCGCTTGGTACCCTGAGATTAAGAAGACGAACCGCCTGGACTAAATTGCGCTGTAATATCCTTAAACATCCTCTTCGGAGCTTCAGCAGGTTTAAGAATTTTACTAGCAGTTGCCTCTACCTCCAAAGCTTTGGCCGTCACTCGAGTAAATGATATTCCATCAATTCCGAACGTCTTCACCAGCATCTCAATCTCTGGCTTCAGACCCTGCACAAACTAAAAGATTTTGTCTTCTTCTCTGCTAACTAGGTGGCTGGCAAACTTGGACAATGATTCAAACTGCTGAATATACTCCCCTACTGATCCGGTTTGCTTCAAGGCTATAAACTCTAATCGCTTCGCAGCTTGTACTGTTCGGTTGTAGTATTAATCATAAAATAACTCTTTAAATTCCTCCCAAACCATGCTCTGAACATCGGTTGTAGCTTTTACTGTTCCCCACCAGCTTTGGGCACTATTCGACAGGTGGAAAACAGCACATTTCACCTTATTCTCTTCCTCCACCTCCGCAACAGTAAACATGTTCTCCATAGTACATATCCAACTTTTGGCAGCTGTTGGATCAATCAAACGTCCTTCAAATGCCAGGGGCTTTAACCTTCTAAACCTCTCTCCGCTGGAGCCCGCTCCAGAGCTGGACCCTGCTGCCAGATTTCCCGGTAGCCCTTGAGTCATAAAAATGCCAAGCAACTGCGATTGCACATTCAATAAATCCCTGAGTTGCTTATTAGGATCCTCAGGCCGTTCTGGTTCGTTTCGGGGTCGTCTGGGTCCTCCGGGTCGTCCTGGGTTTCTCGGCATTTTTTTAATTCTATTCCTGAAAAAGGTTAGAAAATCTAATCTTAGAAAAAAAAACTAACTAAAGGTAAAGAAATACTTACAGTCGGTGAAGCACGTTGCACGACAGCCGGCTTTGTCGGGTAATCCTTTGAACGACTCGACCACTTTGCATAGGGAAAACGAATGCAATCACACACGCAATGCGACTCAATCCTAACACATGCAGTTTCTAACTCTCAGTTGTGTTCGTTACAGGTTCGTTGCATTTATCTTTTAATAAGCCACGTGGATCAAGTAGGCACACATCTCATAACTGTCTAAGACGGCCACGCCTTGATCCACCAAGTAAAACCGGCTAGCAAACATCTCATAACTGTGTAGGACGGTCACACACGATTTGCATTGCCCACACCGATCGTAGAACCCTATGACTGTCTAGGAGTTCTTACTCACGATGTTTTAAATCTTTTAGCCAAACCATTCTCTCGTAAAATCCCTTCGGGGTGCTACACTCCAGCACTTATTCCCGACAAGGCTATTACTCGAGGCCAGTTCTTACAATCCTTTTTATCTTATTACCATTCGTACTCACAACATAAAACAATGCACAACTATGCATGCCAGAATAATACACAACACAACACGAATAATTAACTGACCGTTAACTCTACCATTTCATGGTGTAGGCCTAAGGCAACCAAAGGATTCCACTACTTACCTGACTGCTCGGCTTTAAGTTGCTCACTTCTATTGGTCAATTCACTCGTCCGATAACCTATCAATTATAGAAAATAACTTAGCAATTCACTCATAAAAATCTAAAGGATTCTAAAAAACTTCTAAACCCAAAACTAACCAACAATTCACCCTAAAATCACAAAAACCCGATTTTTACCCAAAATTACAACGTCCAACTTCGAACGGCCATAACTTTCTCGTTTTAAAACGAATTTTGACGTGCCACCCCACTTCGGAAACCTCTACACGTCTACTATCCATTGAAACACTTAACTTAACCAAATAAACCACTTGGCCGAACCAAAAATGCAAAAACAGAACCGGCACACTTTGAGTTAAAAACTGGTTTTTCACAACTTACTTCCAATCTTCCATTTCTCTCCAAAAACCACCTAAAGTAATCCATTCAATAATTAAAACATCAAATTTGGAAACAAAACACTCCTTTGAAACCAAAAATTTGGACTTCATGGTTAGAGTTTTCCAAACCCTAACTTCTCTTCAAAATCACCTCCAAAACACTAACAATCAACCCCTTAATGTATAAAACTAAAAACCCCACTAAATTTTCCTTGAAAAAACCTTGAAAATTTGAAGAAAGAGGAGAGGAAGAATCGACTATGGAGGATGAGAAGGAATGACGTGGAAGATGAAGGAAAAAGAACAATTTTCTCCATTTAACCTAACATTTTTTTTTTCTTTTAAATTTCCTCCTCCAAAGTGTTTAAAATTGCAATAACACCCTCCCCATTTCTCTTTTAATTCCAACGCCAATCACTCTTTAAACCACTTCTCCATATAATTTTTACTCATTTTCTATTGGTCCAATTATGCTTTGAATTTTCAACCTATACTTTTGACTATTCAACAACTTTGCTTTGACAATTCAACTTCTTTTCTTTCTTATAACTTATAACCAACCAATATCTAATAACACTTAACATTAAACACCCTAACCATTAATCTTAGGCTTATACACGTTATAGAAAATTTCTAGGTGTTACAATTACTGTTTATTTTTTCATGCCATCCATATGAATTATACCACCACCATAGTTGGTTTCTCTCTAGGCTAGACTTGCCCCAAGGAAAACTTGGAAACCACATAGGATCGCACAAAAAAAGAAGATACAATCAACCTGTAGCCATGTTGCACTTGGTGAAGAGTGTTTTATCGTGAATTAACTCACTATTGTCATCTAGATGTCAATAGTTAATAAAGGAACATCAAAGTTTGACTATCACTACTACCTTCCAAATATAAAAAAAATGACGTGGCAATAACAGTATGCCAAATTCTAACATCTCACAAACTTATCCAATAAATTGGGAAAAAGTTGTCACACCATTTATGATCAAATGTCCAATTCAATAGTAAACATTAAAAAGAACTTCTGTGTTATCTCCTCTTCGTTCTTACCAGGTTTTTTTTTTTTATTAATCAATCATTACCCTCATCATACATTATATAAACAGCCTTATCGTGCTAAAAAAATGAAATAAACTTTATATTAATGAATCAAATGAAATTCTTATCCAATCATAAGCATTAAAACCAATATTTATACATATTAAAAAAACTTTTATTCATCATGGTCATCATCCATTGACTAAGTTGTTCCTTGCCAAAAATTTATTTACACACTCAACACATTAAAATTAGGCTTGAAAAAAATATTACACAAAAGAACAAAATTTTTAGAAGCAAAACTGATCTTCTAGGGAAAGATGTGATTTCAAAGCTCCCAATGCTTCTCAAATGCAGCCAATTAGTATAGTATGCAAATTCCATAACTTGGCATTATTCTTCCAAAAACGGTTGTTCTCTCATCCAAATTTGCAATATATTTTCATCTTACATTACATCTGAATTTGCCTCAAATTCATTCGATCTCACATTTTCATCCAATAATAATTTGTAAAATTTTACTATTATAACCTAAACATAAATTATAGAAAAACTAATCTCGCGCTTTGCAAACATTGTAACGACTTTTAAATTTTTCACAGTCTCTTTCTAAGTGGTTCAAAAATAAGCTTCGATCAAGAAATTCTTGCTACAATCGTTCCTCCACCTAAACTAGGGGTGGGCAGAACCGGACCGGAACCGGTGGACCGGACTGGACCGTCGGTTCGGTCCGGTTATTTGGGCGGTTTTTGGGTTATGGTGGCGGTTCCGGTTCCCATATCCATGAGGACCGGAACCGCGGTCCACGGTCCCGGTTCTGTTGATCACAGAACCGGGAACCGCGGGAATACCGACGAAAGGAATCTCAGTAAGCAACGCTGTGATATTTCCATGTCAAGAAGAACCAGAAAACCAGTGAAAGTTGAAGATAAAGATCTGATCTTCGTTTCAGGAGAGTACCCATTAGAAGAGATAACTATTAAGCTCGTCGACAAAGAAAAAAAAAGAATCCATCCAGATCCAGAGGCAGCTAACATAAAAGCTTGAAGCAGCTCATCAATGGCGACAGAAAACCCAATACCGACCTTGCGATTTCCGGCGATGGGCGAGAGAAAGCGAGTTCCGGCGATGGGCGATGGGCGAGAGAAAGCGAGTTCCGGCGATGGGCGAGAGAAAGCGAGGAGTTTTCTTGGGCAACATTTCAATGAAGAAAATCCAATACCGACCGTGCGATTTCCGGCGATGGGCGAGAGAAAGTGAGGAGTTTTCTTGGGCAACATTTCAATGAAGAAGATAATCATCTTCAACTGGTGATATTTGATAAAGCAGCCGCAGAATGGGAGGAATGCTTTATTGCTTTAGTTTAGGTTTTATTGCATTTTGCAATTTTAACAAAAAAAATAAATTTAAAAAAATTTAAAAAAATTCGGGAGGAACCGGTACCGAACCGGGAACCGGACCGCAAATTCGGTCCAATCCCGGTTCGGTACCGGTTCCTCATGGGACCGGTTCTGGTTCTAAAAAATAAAATCCCGAAATGTCCGGTCCAGTCCGGTTCCGGCTTGGAACCGGACCGGACCGGACCGTGCCCACCCCTAACCTAAACGACATCAACAATTGATCCATATATCTTTAACCACTTATGCAAAAACTTACCCTCGAGCTGAAACACACTAAATAAAAACATATTCAGATCATTCCTCAATACTTTCTAGAACGAAGGATACAAGTATAATTCATCATTGAATTAAAATCCACTAACGAAAGGTCCTAACTTAAACTAAAGAATTTCAATTAAAACAAAATTAGTGTTGAATTTTTAAAAGAGACTAATACTTAAATCATAAGAATTTTTTTTTTCAGAATTATACAGGCCCGCACACGAACCCAGAAGAGTTCTCAGACTCATATTCCATGTCTTTTATTAATTTACGAAACATACCCCTGCTGTTTCTCCTTAAATTTTCAATCACTCTAAAGCACATGTGTACAGATATGGAAATATCCTCATTTTCTAGCAAACAACCCCCATATGCTTTTTAATTAACACAGTGACTTAATCATTCTTTGTATTACATCTTTAGGCACGAAAAATTTCATTTCTTATATATCACTGTAATATCTATCTTATTGATATCACTTTTCAAGATGTCAACATAACTTTTATACAAAATAATTATGTCACGCTCAAAGAGAACTCGAGACAAAACGGGGAACAACCTAATCTGGAAACCAAACAAAGTCATCTAACTCTTAAACTTAGTATATTAATGTATTAGGTAGAAAGACTTGTATTAGAAATAAAAGCTAGGGCCCAAACCAAGCTAAATTACAGGTTCATGAGTAACATATAAGATAATGCAGTGATATTTGTCTAATAATTAATGTATTAGATAAAAATTAAATAATTTAAAAGTTTACAAATTTTCAACAAGGTTTAACCTCTTGAATAAAATAAATATGTAGGAAAAAATTAATATAATAGGAAATTTGGATGGCAAGTCTACTCTTGAGTCGGAATTTAAATATCATCTTAATTAAATCTTAAAAATGAGGATTCGTTTAGGGTGAGTCGACTAGACTCAATAAGGACAAATTTTATTTATAGTATTTATGTTCCAGTTTAATAAATTAACACTAATTAAAAATTGAGTAAAAAGGGAGTCAATCACCGCTTCTGAATACATCATACCTTATCCATTTAAAATAAAAACGATGATACTTGGTGATCACGAAAGTCACGAAAAGTACCCTGATCAGTTTTAGGGTTTTACTCCCAGGATACGTCGTCGTCAGCTGTAACATTATTTTAGCTAAAACAAAGTTTTTCATATCGAAAAATGAAAATGTCCATAAAAAAATATATGCATTAAAATAAAACTGTAGTAAGAGATTTTTAACAATTATTCTATAAAATAAAATAAAATAATTATTAATTAAAATAAAACGTGTAAAAACTAAACAAAATAAATCCCCATATCAAAGTGGGCATACCACTGCCCAAGTCCAATAAATCCGACTCTAAGGTTCAAGAGTCCAAAATTTAAGTTAATCATTGGGCACTTAATTAAAAATAAAATATTAAATTTTTGGGCTAAGATTTTACACCTTTAACTTTTCAATTTTTTCCTTGGGTAACTAACCCACAAATTGGGCGAAAGAAAAGTCCAAATCTTGGCACAAATAGCTGGACCGGGGCCCAATATTTAAGTCAAAATTGAAGTGAACTGTAGTCCAACCTCAAAGCTTGGACCGCGACTCAACAAATGCTACGTGAAACAGTAAGATAGCGTGGTAACCTGCGAGTCCGGCGTTTTTAAGGCTCAAAATGAAACATTCCAAGGTTAGAAACCATTGCGAAAACCATAATATAAATCCCAACTTCCAACAGAACAATTCAGGCAAAAAAAGAGGAAAAATGTCGAACTTTTATACCTCTGCTCCGACGAAGCTCCGAACCTCTGGAAATTTGATCAACAACCTTAGAACCCGACATCTCCCTCAGTTAAAGTCGCTCAGAAAATAGCCTCAATTCAGGTCGATTTCATTTCAACACTAAGAACAAAGTTAAAAAATTTCTTCGATTTGATATCGTCAAAATCAAAACCATGGAATTGAGAATTTTCAACTTACCGAGGTCGATATCTTCCGTCCTTAGAAGCAAGATCGTCGCTAAAGTTTTTATGGCGATTGCTTGCGGAAAAGAATTTGCAAAGAGTGAAGAATGAGAGGAAGAACTTTTCAGCGACGAGGAAAATTATAGAGAAGTATAAAGGTGAATGAGGAGAGACTGATTTGGCGAGAAGGATTGCTTACCTTCTCTGAATTCCAACGCTCCCGTGAGAGCAGCGAAGGAAACGTACCAAAATAAATTCTTTTCTTTTCTGCATTTTTTTTTTCGAGCTTACAACATTCATCCTCTTTTCTTTTATGAGAAAAACTCTTTTCAACAAAGGAAACATCACGGCTGATTATTATTTTTTGCTTATTTTCTTCCATTGACCAAAATATGTAACCTTTTTAACGCCTTCTGAGTATACTAGAAATATACATTTCTTTCAACGAGGCTCGAAACTGTCTTGTTTTACATGTGCATTTGCTGCATGTCCAAAGATTTTTAGATCTAAATTATTTGGAGGATAGTCATACAACATTTAGAATGAGCTTTACCAACAATTGTTGCACCATTTAATATGTATAACCCATTATGTAATTTTCCTTTCTTAACACTCATAGTGCCCTTTCAAATTTTCAAAATTGCAGATTCAATTTTAACAGATAACCATTCGAATCTAGCATCCCAACTGATAATAAATTTTGTTTCAATTTGGGTATGAACCTTACTTCTTGTGTTGTACGAATGCAATTCACTTGAATTGTTCAGTCTCCCTCTATCTGATATAGTATTTGTTGTTTTCAAAATCACCTTTCCTCCTATAGTTTTATGAAAATTTACACCCATTCTTTCCTAGGAGTCATGTGGAAAGAACACCCCGAGTTAAACTGACATGCCAATGGTCCCGCAAATCTCTCGCTGATTAGGAACATAGAGCACGGTTCAGCAATCTATCGGTGAAGAAGAAAAAAACAACTCACAAACAATATCAGTTACAGCGGAAAGCTGAGTAAAATACGTAACATTTGATAACTTATAACCATTTATGAGGCAACCAAAACATTTGATGACTCATAACCATTTGTAGCAATAGAGGCATCTCTTTTTTATGACCTCTTTTCTACTAACTTTGATCTTCGTTCATAACAACGCTTTTTATAATATCATTCTTTATGATAGAAGAATTACTTTCTTGTTTTGATTTTGATTTTCTTTTTGAATTCCTATTTTCTCTTATTTGTGATCTTCCTCTGGCTGTTAACCCTCCCCTTCTGAACTCTCTTTTTCATTTATTTTTTTATGGGGTTCTTTTAAATTCAAAGTTGTCTTTACTTGAGCAATTGTAAGTGTCTCCTTCCCGTAAAGTATAGTATCCAAAAAAATTTCTTACACTTTAGGTAAAGAACTCAGAATGGTTATAGATTGATCTTCTTTAGCAATTTTAACACTTATACTATTGAGATCCAAGATGATTTTTTAAAATCTTCTAAATGCTTCATCATCTCCTTAGAATCTTTTGTTGTTGTCGAGGTATATAGTTTTTTCTTAAGAAACAACCGATTCACCAAAGATCATTTCATGTAAAGAACATATGATACCAATCAGATTGATAGTGCCAATCTTTTTCTTAATTAGCTCTCTCAGCACCTCATCCCCAAGACTAAACAAGATTGTGCTATGGATCTTAGATTCGGCTTCATCCGCCTTACTTTATCACTATCTTTTAGATTTTCAAGACCTTCCTCACTGGTTGCCTGACCAAGCCCCTAATGAACCAACTACGGTTTCATTTTGATAATCAATAAACTCACATCGTTCTCTACTCAAAGTTGTCAACCTCGAATAATCATTCAAGATTTGAAAAAAAAAATTGAATCCCAATCTTGAACCCAAACCGAAATTTAATCTAAAGTTTCACACTTATCGCACTAATTGTACAAAAAAAACAACAAAACAAACGAAATAGAGATCCAAAACTGAACACAAAAAAACCAAATAATTAATGTGGTATTTTAACATGGTTCAGGCAATGAGTCCTACATTCACATATGCAAGTATATAACAACTTTTATTGGGAAAAAAAATCCATAGCATTATAGCACTTGCACACATACCAGAATCTCCTTTCTCCGAGGATTCACCAAACCCTAACCTCTCGTATTATTCTCTTACTCTTCTCTCACACAGCACCAACCAAACCATATAGTTATCTCACCTCTATATTTATATATAGAAGTATATGATAACCAAGTATATACAAAGACTAGAAATTGACTATTCTATGCTCAAAAATGCTAGCATGGCAAAGTGCATAAAACGATAACCAATATTTATTCAACATACAAGACTCTATTTCAAATAAAAAAACTCTAAGCCATATAAAAACAAAATACAAAAAAGAAAAGAAAATACTCTAGACCTATGTTGTGTTTGAACTATCAGACCAACTTCTGTTTACTTTTACTCTAGAAACTGTTGATATCTAGTCTTACAAAATATGTTGGTACCTCATTCTAAACTTTTGTAAAACTTAGTATATAATTCCTTACTCTAAGGATTTACAAACACGTATATTTATGTTTACATTTTTGGATATCATATTTATTAACATTTTCCTTTTTTACCTTCCATAAGACTTATTACTTATCTTATTCTTGTTTTTTCTTACACATATGGTTTTATTACTTACCTCTCAGATGTGATCACATCTACTTAGACATTCTATCCAATTAGCTCTACCTATTTACATACCTAACCAGTGCAATCACCCATGTACATCTTTAGTGTTATACATATTTAACACTTAACTAACCCATTTCATATACATTATAAACCTTATACATGTTTTTTAGGAATGTTATAGTTATTTAATATTCTACTTTCTTATTATATTGATCATAAGTAGCTAATCTACACTTAGCTACATTTTAATTTTCTAGATATATTATATATATTTCTAATAAACTGTATACAATAGTAAAGTATACTTCTAAAGAATATACACGTTGTAATTGTCTTATCATTAATAATCCACCGTATCGACATGTTCTAATATTAGTGTAATTATGAAAAATCTTCATACACTTATGTGCTATGTTTATGATGCTTTCACTAGTTGCTCTGTAGCCATCAACATCTTATCACTGCTTTCTCGAGACTCTCACAGGCTAGTTAATAGTCACTCGCGTTTTTATTACTACTGTAAATATAAATATATTGCATTATGTTGGCATTGATTTTTTTGCAAACTATATTTATGGAGATAATATTTTATTCCACTATTTTCCAAAGTGATAATTTATTTCTTGATAATTAAGAAATATTATATTCAGATTATTGATGGATGCATATTGAAGATCATGAAGATTCTGTTGAAGAGAAAAATGAGGAAACGTGAATATTAGGAAAGTTGTTGAAAAAAATCTAAAGGCACTTGTTTTTTGGAAAACTATATTTGGTAAGCCGATTTGATAGAGATTTGTTGCAATCTATTAGGCTTCGAAATCACATGATTAATGAAATGTTTTCCTAAGTTTTTGGATCAATATCCAAGTTGTTGAAGATACTTTCCTAAAATGTCACACGTGGTGTCACGCAACCAATTTGTTAAGATTTGGTTTCCTTATTCCTTGCGGCGTTAATTCTGTTTTGGTAACTGAATTAAATCGAAGATATGGTTGTTACCTATCATATTTAAGCCTTCGTTTTTCTGTAGAAGGTACGACGGAATTTTGGTTATTCACGAGAGAAGCTTTCTTCGTTTTTGTAAGCCGTCATTTTTCTTTCACTCTCTATGCTTCTGCATATGAGTTTGTGATTGTTTTACACACTCTTCTTATTCTGAGGATTGAATCGATTATCGGAGTGTGTTGATTTATTGCATCCAAAGGCAACGCTCTGGTGTTACAGACGGTGTCGTAGGAGGCAATCTTTTTGTTCTTCATTGAAGCTCAGTCTCGGGAGGACGCTGCATCTGAACTCGGGAAGAGTTCTATTTATCGACAAGGGGAGCTTGTCGTTTTGATCGTGAGCAAGGGGATCTTTCCATAACACGGATTTCGATAGGAGTCGTCAACAACAAGGGGATCTTGTTGCTTTCTAGATCTCGGGAGAGATTGATCTTAAGTCGAGCGGAGCTCGCAAAAACAGTTTCATTGGGGAAATTAGGAAGAGGCGGCGACAAAGATAAGAGAGAGTCTTTATTTGTATAAGTCCGATTGTCTTGTAACTTTGTTAACTCGTGAAATATTTTTATATCTGGGTGTGGCCCTGCAGACGTAGGCTAATTGCCGAACTGCGTTACCAACCTCCTGTCTCATTTATTTCTGCATATTTATATTGTCCATCATTGCATTAATTATCGGTGTTACACGTAACACCCTGTGTGACATCGCATAACTAATTTTTAATCTTTCAATTGGTATCAGAGTGGGTCATTTTTGTTTCTTAAGCAGGATCCGCGGGACAAGATTATAGTTCGTCTGCGATGGACTCTATGAAAGAAAGAGGTTCTACAATGCGTCCACCGTTATTGGATGGAAGCAATTATGCTTATTGGAAGGCAAGGATAAGAGCATTCATTAAAGCTATTGATGAGAAGGCCTGGAGATCTATTTTAACAGGATGAAATCACCCTATGGACATCAATGCAGAAGGTATCACATCTCCAAAACCCGAAGAAAACTGGACCATAAATGAAGATGCTTTGGCTCACAGTAATTCAAAGGCTTTAAATGCTATATTTAATGGCATGGATCCTATTCAGTTCAGACTCATATCCACGTGTGAATCAGCTAAAAGGGCATGGAAGATTCTTCAAACTACCTATGAAGGAACATCGGCTGTAAAGTTGTCCAAAATGCAGATGCTAACTACTAGATTTGAGAATCTAAAAATGCATGAAGATGAGACTATTGGCGAGTTCAACGCCAAACTATGTGACGTAGCAAATGAAGCGTTTGCTCTAGATGAGATGTTTTCCGAAGAAAAACTTGTAAGAAAAACCTTGAGATCATTACCACAACGATTTACCTATAAAGTCACTGCCATAGAAGAAGCCAAAGATATGTCTAAAATGAAGTTAGAAGAATTGACGGGATCTCTTAGAACCTTCGAGATGAATCTTGGAGGAGACACCAAAATAAAGAAGGCAAAAGGAGTTGCTCTAAAAACCGAGGTACAGAACTTCAACGAGCATAATGAAAATGATTTGGAGGAATCTCTAGCCCTGCTTTCGAAGAATTTCAGCAGAGTTATAAAGAGATTTGGAAGAAATACTCGTGGTGTCAAGCAGGGTGTCACTAACTTCAAAAATGGTTCTTCAAGCAACAAGAAGCACAAGGAAGAAAATTATGTGTCTGATCAACCATTCAAGAACAAAGACATTCAATGCAGAGAGTAATGAAATTCATAAGGGAAAGCGCAGTGTCACAGCCGATGTCAGCCAAGGGATTTGATTACAAAGGAAAGCAAGTTGCAAACAGAACTCCAAGAACTGACAGAAAATCAAATTCCTATGACTCATATCGTGCCTCAAGTAGTAAAGGTAACAAATATATTTCTGTGTCATTATTACAATCGCCGTGGCCATATTCGCCCTCAATGCTTTACCTATCTTGTTGATTTAAGACTAGGTATTGTTAGAAATGCTTTCTATTACAGATTTCCTTATCAAAAATGGGTGAAAAAGACAAGCTTGAAGTGTAATGTTACACAACTTTCTCTAAAGGAAACCGCAACGAATGCATGGTATTTTGACAGCGGGTGTTTTAGACACATGACAAGTGAAGAAAGATATTTACAGGATATCATACCCGAAACCGTGGAAAAAGTTACATTCGGCAACGGTGTCTCAACGGATGTCATTGGAAGGGGAACGCTAAATGTTCCTGGTCTACCAAAGTTGAGTAATGTTCTTTTGGTAAATGGTCTGAAATCTAATCTAATCAGTATTAGCTAGTTGTGTGATCAAGATCTGAATATGCAATTCACACGTGAAAAATGTGTGGTATCCGATCAAAACAACAAGTGTGTTATTGAAGGAGTTAGATCATTAGACAATTGCTATCTTATTTCTTCCTCATCTACCTATTTTCAACTGAGTGTGGAGGATACTGTTCTATGGCATAGAAAGTTGGGACATATGAATTTCAGAATGCTGGAAAAGATTATTTCAAAAGGTGCTGTCCGAGGATTCCTATATTAAAGTTTGGTGAAGACAAATTATGTGGACCATGCCAAATTGGAAAGCAAACCAAGGTGTCATACCCGATGTCACAGTCTTCCACAACTACTCGTATGCTTGAATTGCTCCACATGGATCTATGAGTCCAATGCCTGTTGAAAGTATTGGAGGAAAACGGTATGTCTTCGTTACTGTTGATGATTTCTCACACTACACATGAGTGGAGTATCTTAGAGAAAAGTCTGAAACGTTCAAAGTTTTCAAATCAATGTGTACTCGACTCCAACATGAAAAAGATTGTGTCATCATGAATATTATTCGTATCCGCAGTGACCATGGGAGAGAGTTTGAAAATTATGAATTCTCAGATTTCTGTAAACAACTAGGAATTGCTCACAAATTTTCGGCACCTAAGACTCCTCAACAAAACAGAATCGTTGAAAGAAAGGACCGTACATTGACAGAGATGCTCGAGTAATGTTACATGAAAGGGATGTTCCTAAAAAATTCTGGGTTGAAGCTATGAATACAGCTTGTTATACCATAAATCGGGTGTATCTCCGTGGTAAGACTTCTATGACACCCTATGAGATATGGAAAGGTAAAACTCCGAATCTTAATTATTTTCATCCGTTTGGCAGTATCTGCTTTGTGTTGAATGACAGGGAACATAGAGGGAAATTTGATCCCAAGAGTGATGAGGCTATCTTTTTGGGTTATGCTACCAATAGCCGTGCTTATTGAGTTTACAACAAAAGAACTCGCACTGTCATCAAATCTGTAAATGTTCAAGTAGACGACTCTCTAGGCACAACTTATAATCCAAAAGAAGATAGAAACCAGATTTCAAATAATGAAGGCACTAGTGTTCCAACCGGTGTCACAGATGGTATCTCAGGCGGTGTCACAGATCAAATAGAGACAGTTGATGAAGTAGAAGTGACTACCTCACACAACAGGCAACTATCCACACGTGTTCAGAAGAATCATCCTACATATGAAGTTATTGGTGGTCTGAATGATGGTATACGAACCAGAGATAAGCCGAGGGTGAATTATCGAGACATGATTCAAATGACATGTTTTACATCAACCATCGAGCCCAAGAATGTGAAAGAAGCATTATTAGATCAATACTAGATAGAAGCTATGCAAGAAGAACTAAGTCAATTTTCCCGAAATCAAGTTTGGGACTTAGTACCGTGTCCTCCCGATGTGAACGTTATTGGTACTAAGTGGATCTACAAGAACAAGACCGATGAGCATGACAACATTACTCGCAACAAAGCTCGGCTAGTTGCTCAAGGGTATTAACAAATTGAAGGAATTGATTTAGATGAAACATTCGCTCTGGTTGCTTGTCTTGAATCTATTTGGTTTTTATTGGCTCTTGTGTGTGTTAAGCGGTTCAAGCTATATCAAATGGATATGAAAAGTGACTTTCTCAATGGTTTTCATAATGAAGAAGTTTATGTTGCTCAACCAAAGGGTTTTGAACATAATCCCGAGCATGTTTATAAATTGAAGAAGGAGTTATATGGGCTTAAACAAGCCCCTCGTGCGTTGTATGAATGACTCACTCAATATCTATTAACCAAGGGATATGAGCGAGGGGAGTAGATAAAATCCTTTTCGTTCACCGTGACAAAGGCAAGTTTTTACTCGCTCAAATTTATGTTAATGACATAGTGTTTGGCTCGGTGTCACAGGCGATGGTGGATGAATTTGTAGCTCAAATGACTGGAGAATTTGAGATGAGCATGGTTGGAGAACTCAATTATTTTCTTGGACTTCAAATTCAGCAAGATAAGAATGGTATTTTTATTTCTCAAGCCAAATATGCAAAGAATTTATTGAAAAAATTTCAGCTTGAAAATGCACGACCAAGTAGAACACCCATTAGGACACATGAGAAACTCTCCAAAGATGAAAAGGGCACTGCTGTTGATCCACGTTTATATAGATGTATGATTGGAAGTCTCTTATATCTAACCGCCAGCTAACCCGATATTTGTTATAGCGTGGGTTTATGTGCTCGATTTCAAGCAAATCCGAAGGAGTCTCACCTAGTGTCAGTCAAACGAATTCTCAAATATGTTAGCGGAACAACCGACTATGGTATATGGTATTCTTTCGAATCTAATGCAAATCTGGTGGGTTATTGTGATGCTAACTGGGCAGGTAGTTCTGATGATCGAAAAAGCATTTTAGGTGGATGTTTTTATGTTAGACACAACTTGGTGTCATGGTTTAGCAAGAAGCAAAATTCTATTTCTCTGTCTACTACTGAGGCAGAATATATTGCAGCAGGTAGCAACTGTACTCAGCTTCTGTGGATGAAACAAATGATGAAAGACTATGGTGTCACACAGAGTGTCATGACCCTCTACTGTGATAATTTGAGTGCTATCAATATTTCTAAAAATCCTGTTCAGCATTCACGAACGAAGCATATTGATATACGACATCATTTCATTCGATCTCTTGTGGAGGAAAAAATTATTAATTTGGAGCATATGGTGACCGAAAAACAAATTGCCGATATTTTTTCACCAAAGCATTGGATGATGTAAGGTTTGAAGAGCTGAGGTCTGCCATAGGCCTCTATGTTATGTAAGTTGTTTGTTGCTTTTATTTATTTAAAAAAAAAATTGTCACTTGCATTAGGCGTTTGTTTTTTTTTTTGGGCAATCTACTGTGCCTAGGCTCACCTTATGTTGACAATAATTATTTCTGATACTATGCTGATTTCATGATACAACACCGTGTGTGACGTGAGAATTTTTTACTATTCTTGTAGAAAATTTGGAAGTTTATTTTCGATGAAAATTGGAACAACAATATTTTATTGGTTTTATTTCCCATCTTACCGAGATTCGAATTATTATTCAAAGATTTATTATACTGATTAATGAAAATTTGGTAGATTTTTGGATTTATTTTTCGAAAATTTACTAAAAATCTAAGATTTTTCTTTTATTTCTGAGATTTGATGGCTATTTATGGAAAATGGATTGATATATTTCAAATATTAGCGATCTTCGAGCGTACTCTCTCTTCTTCTTCTTCTTCTGCATTTGACTGCTTAGGGCTCTCTACTATCTCTCCCTCCAGAATGGTGATTATTGAAGAGGTTTCCGATGAACAATTTTCAAGCAATGTTCCAGTGCTTGTTCTAGAGGAGATGCCGAGTTTGAATTTGGCTATCGTGATTTTTTCACCATCTTCACCATCTGTAAAACCATTTGTTACTGAAAGGGTTACTCTGAAAATTACCGAAGCTGTTCCATTATGACAGGTTGACTCTTCAGGGGCTCAACGAAGATTTCAAAAATCCAGCGGAGATAAGTTTAAAACAAGCTCAGTGCCTCCCAAGGCACCCAAAGATTCAAAAGCTTCGTCGTCTTTGAAAAGAAAAAGACCGAGGGTAGAAAAAGAATCCTCGTCAGATAGTTCATAGCATCAAGAAGCTGTTTTTGAAGTCAATACCGATGATGAAGAAGACAACATTGACAGAACACCAGAAAAATCGACCCGAAAATCTTCAAGGATCGCTGCTCCCAAGCGAACGAAGTCCGCCACTTCAAAATCTGCAAAATCCATTGTTGTGAAATCTGCAAAAGCCAATGCTCCAAAGTCCACAAAAACCTCTGCTCCAAAACTATCCAAATCCACTGTCTCAAAGATCGCGAAAGCCCTCAGTTGAGCAGATTGAAAAGCCAGCCACCGTCCAACCACTGAAAACAAGTCAATCAACTGCTCCAAAATCCAAACGACTGAAGACCAATGAAGGTTCTGTTCCTAAAAGCTCCGAGACATCCAAATTTTCACAAGGGGTGAGTCAAGCATCAAGGCTAGTAAGTTCTCTAATAAAGTTTCCAGTGATGATTTTAAATCTCGTCTGCATGCTAGCCGTTGGCTAAACTTTTCACAAAGAACTATTTGGGTAAAGAGAAATATTCATGCAAGTGATTTCTCTCAATGTGAAGCTTTAGTTTATCATTTAATGAGTCTGGGTTTGGAGAAAACTTTTAGAAATCTGAAACCGTTTGTTTGGAAGATTGTTCATGAATTTTATTCCAACCTAGATCTAAATGTCAAAAATCCTGCTCATCCTTATTTTGGGCGTGTATACGTTAGAGGCCATGCCTTTAATTTTACCCTATTGGTTATTAATGAATATATGTGCTTGAAGATATCTGATTCTGCCAAATTTGTACCTGATTACAATTAAATAATTTTCAATGTCACTAGGAGTGTTAGAAGGATCTTGCCTCATGGAAAAGACTTTCTAGCCTCACAACTTTCAGTCAAGTAGGACATTTTGCATAAACTTGCAATGAGGAATTGAATGCCTGCATCCCATGGCACTGGGGTGAACAAAGCAATGACGGTGTTGTTGTTCAAAATTGGAAACTCAATATCCTTTGATTTCAGAAGCTTTGTGTTTGATCAAATTATGAAACATGAAGACGGGAAGAATACAATGTTGGCTCTCCCGTTTCCCTCACTGATATATGGTGTTTTATCTGCTCAATTGTTTATCATCAAGGAGGATGAAGTTTTATATGTTGAAAAAGAGGAAATCCATATTAGTTATAAACTACGGATGGGAGAACACAAGAATGATTTAGAAGGTTTTGTTGAAGGCCTGTCAATTTCTGAGTCTAATACTGATTCTGCTCTCCGAGGTAGATCTATCAAATTTTTAGTGGATATGTTAAAATTCGTAAGCATCCAAATTTCTAATCTTGAAAAACAGAGGTCTATAATTGCTGTGTTATTAAATGACATTTATAAGAAAAACCCGCACATGGAAGACTCGGGTTCACACTTCAAGTCCGATAAAGGGGCTGGTCCATCCCGTGTTCCATGGCAGGAAGTCAAGAAAAGGATGCACAGACTATTGTTGATCCAAATCTTACAGATTGACATGGTTCTCCAAAAAGATTTCTCCCTTTGGGTATTCCCGCCCTGTTTTGTCTATTTCTTAAACAATTCGTCTGGTTCTAAGTATTTTCTGAATATTTTTTCTTGCTCTATGGATATTATATTTTGGCTATTTCTCTGTGGTACTTATCTGGAGATTCTAGTGCTCATCTGGATATTTTATTTTCCTGATATTGGTTATCTACCTGTGATGAATTTGGTGATTATGATGCTATTATAATGGTTGATATTCTCTTATATTTATTTTTGTCATTTTTATGGCAAAAAGGGGGAGTATTTTGGGTGGTATGCTCTGTTACCATATCTTGATATGATAATGATAGAAGTATTTTTTATAATGTATATTGAAGCTATCATCTAGGGGGAGTTATTGAAGTTATTGAATTTATTGATTTTGCCAAAAAATGTCAAAGGAGGAGATTGTAAATACAAATATATTGCATAATGTTGGCATTGATTTTTTGGAAAACTATATTTATGGAGATAATATTTTATTCCACTATTTTCCAAAGTGATAAATTATTTCTTGGTAATCAATAAATATTATATTCAGATTATTGATGGATGCATATTGAAGATCATAAAGATTCCGTTGAAGAGAAAAATAAGGAAACATGAATATTAGGAAAGTTGTTGAAAAAATCTAAAAGCACTTGTTTTTTGGAAAACTATGTTTTGGTAAGCCGATTTGATAGAGATTTGTTACAATCTATTAGGCTTCGAGATCACATGATTAATGGGATGCTTTCCTAAGTTTTTGGATCAATATCCAAGTTGTTGAAGATACTTTCCTAAAATGTCACACGTGGTGTCACGCAACCAATTTGTTAAAATTTGGTTTCCTTATTCCTTGCGGCGTTAATTCTGTTTTGGTAACTGAATTAAATCAAAGATCTGGTTGTTACCTATCATATTTACGCCTCTGAAGAAGGTACGAAGGAATTTTGGTTATTCACGAGAGAAGCTTTCTTTGTTTTTGTAAGCCGTCATTTTTCTTTCACTCTCTATGCTTCTGCATATGAGTTTGTGATTATTTTACACACTCTTCTTATTCTGAAGATTGAATCGATTATCAGAGTGTGTTGATTTATTGCATCCGAAGGCATTGCTCTGGTGTTACAGACGGTGTCGTAGGAGGCTATCTTCTTGTTCTTCATTGAAGTTCAGTCTCGAGAAAAGGCTGCATCCGATGTAACAACCAGCACCTTGGTCAGGTATTTATCCCGTGTTTTATTATGAAATGATTTATGGAATAAGTTGATTTCAAAACAAAAGTAGGTTTAGTGGCAAAATTGCAATTAATGTTGTTTTGAATCATTATAAATAGAAAGAGGACATTCTAAAACCTCACTTTAGCCGACTTTCCTCTTCGGGTGAATCTCCTCCAAAGCTTTCTCTCCGGTAGCAGACACCGATTTCCTCCATCGTTGTTCAGCTCGTCCTCCACTCTTTTTGAAATCTTAAGCTCGAGGTAAGGTTTATGTGATTCACTCATTAAATCTTCGATTTAATGATGGTTATTGATTGATGTTTGAAGATTTAGAATCGGATAATGTTAGAATAACGATAGTATTTTTGAGTTTCTGATTTATGGCATTGGTGGTAGAGTTCTAGGTGTTGTTGATGTTAGGGTTAAGAATCTGGCATTGGTATGAATCTGGTAGTTTTAAGTACACCAATGCCATCAATGCTAGTGAGGATTAAGCCACGCACACTAGGTAGTTGACTATAAGACTCAGAGGCTTGAACTAGTTTCCAGGAATGATTTCTTTAGTTAGGATTTTACCAACTTTGAGTTTAGATTACTCTGGATACATTTAACATTGAAATATGAAATGTCTAGGTGGAGAAGGATTCAAGTGAAGGCACGACTTTGCTAAGGGGACCAGGTAAGTGAGTGTATTAGGATTCCGGCCATTAGGGCCCTACATCACGAGGACGTTAGGAAGATTTTTAAGGATAATGCCTTGATGTTCATAATCTGTACCATGATATATGCTGAATGTCTGAGTTTTCTCTGGTGTGAAGTTCTGTTATGCATACATAATCCATGAATCATGATTTATCTTTCAAGTATATGAAAATGTCTTATGTGCGTGTTTCTTTTATGAATAAGATAAGAATATGAAATGTATGCAAGTATGATTAAGTGAGGGTTGGAGCGGTTTGGCCAAGTCACTGTCCAGAAATGGACCAAGATTTTTGCCTGAAGGGTCAAGTACACGTATTCTGCCTGCCCTCCAACACGATCCCCTCCTTAATCCATGTTATGTAAACAATGAACAAGAATATGATTCCCACGAAATGATCAAGAATATGAACATGAATATGACTTCCATGATTTGAATAAAGAACTTGAACATGATTTTATTGAGTATGCATTCATGAGTATTTATGTATATGTTGTGCCACTTATTAAGCGTTAGGCTTATAGTTTGAACCTTATGATGTAGGTGACGAATTAAAAGGTGAGGATTTCAATCCAAGTGATAACGTCTAAGAAGGTTGCTGGATGGTACTCGTCAAGGAATTTGTGGCTGGGAAGCGATTTGACCCGAGGTGCTCTTAATCTGTCAAGTTATAAGACAATGAAATGGAAGTTTAAGTAAAAAAGAATTTTAATGTTTATGAGCTATAAGAGATTTTAGGATTTAAGGATTTTCATCTGTTTTCTTTAAGTCTTCCGCTACACATGTTTAAGTTTTATGTTAAAGGAATGATTTCTATGAATTGAGATGTGAGGTTACTTGTAAAGTTAGTTCCAGAGAGCTAGCCGAACGTTCGCCAGGGGAGGCCATCGATCGGTTGTCTATGTGTTCTGTTTTGCAAGTAAAAACAGTCGTTTAGAGTTATAAGTAAATCGTTGACCAGAAATGCATAGACGAATACGTCGTCCAGAGTAAGTAAATGAGTCATCGTCCAAAGTTAGGGGCGAGTCCAAGTCCAGAGAACGTCGTTGAGTTTTCTCCCAAAGTAAGTAGTCACGTGGTCTGTGGACGAAAAGTCTAAGTAAGTCCATGGACGATAGTCTGTGGACGATGAGTTTATGTAGCCCGTAGACAATGAAGTCACGTGGACCGTGGATGATAAAGTCACGTGGTCTGTGGACGAAAAGTCTAGGTAAGTCTGTGGACGATAAAGTTTAGTTAAGCATTCTGGCAAAGAAAGTCAGTCGTCCACACTGCCTTCTGTTTTCAAACGTCCACACTGCCTTTTGTTTTCAAACGTCCACGCTGTCTTCTGTTTTTGTTATCCATTATTGTCTATTATAACGTCTACCCCTACTGTTTAAATTGATGAGACCCAAGAGAAAAAATATTGTTCCTTCAATGAAACCCGATATGAAAGAGTCGAGTTCTGAGAATTTAAGGTTTTTAGTTTGTTATTCTTTTAAACGTCCACGAGTTATTTTAAAGAAAATTACTAGTAGTTGTTCTAAGATTTAAATGACTAAGTTTAAGTTAAGAATATGCCACGACCCACTAGGGTCATTACAATTATGGTATCAGAGCAAAACCGGGTTCTAAAATCGGTTCTGTAGACTGCCTTCCAACACAAATTGCCGCATGAGTACACTCCAACAACTGTAAGTGTTTATGATTTAAGTAATACCATGTAGTTAAGATATGTTTATAATATGCTAGGAACCTCTTCAAGATGGTAAGAGGTCAACAGAGAGAAAATAGTGAAGATAGTAATACTATTGCTCAGTTAACAGAGTTGGTTCTATGCCAATCCCGTCAGATTGAACAATTAGTGGCTGCTAGAGAGAAACAAGGCAACTCTAGCTCAAGCGCAACTCATGACCATGGAAGCGAGCGTTTCCACCGACTTCGACCTCCCGTATTTAATGGTCAAGTTTCGGATCCTATATATGCTGAAGAATGGATTCGAACAATTGAGGACATGTTCATGTATGCCAAGGTCGAAGAGGGGGACAGGATCACATGTGTTGTTTTTCATCTTGCACTGGATGCAAGGCATTGGTGAGACTCAATTAAGAGCACTACTAATATGGAAACTATGACTTGGATATGGTTCAAGACGGCCTTCTTTGACAAGTATTTCAGTCGAGCCGTTCGGGCTAGCAAAAAGATGGAGTTTATGCAGCTACGCCAAACTGGTTCTGTGGCGGACTACATTTGTAAGTTTGAAGCATTGTCACGATTTGCACCCCGTCTGGTGGATGATGAAGAAGACAAGATTCACCAATTTGTTTAAGGGTTGAAGCCAAACCTTTTCAGGGGAGTGAAGACTACAGGGATCCATAACATACCTTATTCTAAGGTGGCAGTTAAAGCCTTGGAACTGGAAGAGGTAGAGATAGCGGTGCAAGGACAGCGCGAGCAGCCAAGGAAGATTATCGATAAAGTGCAGTCACAACCACAACAGAACAAAGGGGTTGGCAGCAACAACAAAGAGGCATTAAAAGACCCTATAACCCCAATGACGATCGAGGAAAAGGAAAGCGACCTCAAGGGGCTCCTCGAGCTCCTCAAGCTCCTCAGGCTCCACTGTGTTCCGTTTGCCAGAGGAATCACTATGGTGAATGCAAGCTTTACTTGGGCTGACGTTTTAGGTGCAACAAGGTTGGCCATCTGATTAAAGATTGTCCTATGCTGTCGGATGAAAACCGGGTGAGGGTGGAACCTAGGGTCTTTGCCTTGATGGAAGATGATGATGCAGTGCAACATACGGTCATAACAGGTATGATTATGATCTGTGGTATTTCTTCTTATACACTTATAGACATGGAAGCCACTCATTCTTTTGTAGCAACCCTATTTGTATGTAAGCAAAATCTAGGATTCTTACCTGCTGATAAGTCATATAGTGTCGTGTTACCGTCGGGTGAGCCCTTACAATCTGAACAGGTAGTTAAGGGTGATATTGTGTCAGTAGGAGATAAGAAGTTATATGTAGAACTGATCATAATCGATATGAAGGGGTACGAAGTCATTTTGGGAATGGATTGGTTATTCAGACATTATGCCACAATAAGTTGTAGGTCTGGGGTAGTTGAATTTTGACTCCCGAATGGAGATCGGTATTCCTTTCAAGCCATTCCAAAAACAAGTAAAATACCGATTATATCTTCTTTGGAGGCTCAGCAGTTACTTAAAATTGGATGTACGGGTTATCTAACTAGTATAATTAATATACGAGGAAATGATAAGTTGAAGCTCCAAGAGGTTCCCTTAGTTCAAGATTTTCCTGAAGTGTTCTTGGACGACTAGCCGGGAGTACCGCATGATAGAGAGATAGAATTTGTGATTGATACCTACCCTAGAGCCTCACCGGTGTCTTATAATCCCTACCGTATGGCACCGGTTGAATTGAATGAACTAAAGACTTAATTGCAAGAGTTGGTGGACAAGGGATTTATACGTCCCAGCTATTCTCCCTGGGGTGCACCTGTTTTGTTTGTTAAGAAGAAAGACGGATCCCTTAGAATGTGCATAAACTACAGAGAATTGAATAAGTTGACAATCAAGAATAAATATGCATTGCCTCGAATTGATGATCTGTTTGACCAACTTCAAGGAGCCTCAGTGTTTTCAAAAATTGACTTACGCTCAGGCTACTACCAGTTAAAAGTCAAGGCTGAGGATGTACCTAAGACTGCGCTCAGAACCCGATATGGATATTATGAATTTCTCATAATGTCATTTGGATTGACGAACGCGCCCGTAGCCTTTATGGACTTGATGAACCGAGTATTTTGGGAATATTTGGACAAGTTCGTGATAGTATTCATAGACGATATTTTAATTTATTCACGGACTAAGGATGAGCACACAGAACATTTGAAATTTGTCCTGGCAACTCTAAAACAGCAGCAGTTATATGCCAAATTCTCAAGTGTGAATTTTGGCTAGATAGAGTCACCTTTCTGGGACATGTCATCTCTATTAAAGGCATTTCCGTTGATCTAGTTAAAATTCAAGCCGTGAAAGATTGGCCACAACAAAGGAATGCAAGTGAAGTTCGCAGTTTCCTTGGATTGGCAAGTTATTACAGAAAGTTCATTAAGGGATTTTCAATGGTAGCCAAACCATTAACGAATTTAACAAATAAGGACATTAAGTACTCTTGGACAGGAGCATGTGAAAAGAGTTTCCAGACATTAAAATTGAAGTTAATGACAGCCCCTCTGTTGGCACTCTGAGTTGATGAAGGAAAGTTTAGTGTTTATTATGATGCATCTAAAATTGGATTGGGGTGTGTGTTAATGCAGGAGGGCAAGGTGATAGCGTATGCTTCCAAACAGCTGAAAAGTTATGAACAGAATTATCCCACTCACGATTTAGAGTTAGCCGCTATGGTTTTTGCACTAGAAATTTGGAGGCACTACCTATATGGTCAGCAGTGTAACACCCGACAACTTCAACTAGGTGACTTCCTAACTGTATTAACGGTCATGAATATTCAATCTTCACGGTTTAGAGTTTTGTGCCAAGCTTAATTAATTACATGTGGATTTAACTAGGTTAAGTGGCAAAGTTGTAATAATGGAGGATTGAGACCAGTATTTAAAGAAAATGGAAAGGATTCAAACCTCATTTAAACCACTGTAGCCACCATCTCTTATTCTCGGCGACTTTCTCTCCCGAGCTCTCGTTCTCTGTCAGTTGGAAATCCCTCCTTCGACGATCGGTTTCCTTGCTGCTTCTCGGCTACTTTGTGCTCGAGGTACGAGTTTGGCAATGTAGCTATCTTTTAGTCGTTAATCTCTGTTTTCAGCTATGTGTTGAGGTTCTGGATTCTTCAATGGCCGAGTATTAGTAAGGATATTTTAAAATCTGAAAGTTGTAATGTCATTCCGAATCGATTTTGGACATTGAACAACCAACCCTGAGTAATCGCTAATCGAATCTGTCTGTTTTGGGTTTTGGAATTCAAACTGCACAGAGAACTATACTAAGGATTCAGGAGTGGCTTTAGCTATTAGATCCTAGGATGACTTGTGATTAGAACTAATAGGATTTTGTTTTAACTACTGCAATATAAATGTTTTAGGTGAAGAAGTTTGAAGAGAAAGGAGCTCAAATTGCTAAGGAGACCAGGTAAGTGAATGTATAGGTTTCTCAGTCTTTAGGACCCTACATCAAAGGATGCTAGGTAGAAACTCATACGATGATTAGTAGTTCCTTATGTTACTGACTAGCATTTATGTTGATGATTAGTTCAATGGTAAGGTTTCATGTTGGATGGTACTCTGTTCTGTAGCTTGATGATTTAAGAATTTCCATATACATGCATCATGACTATTTTATGCATATGAAAATATTTTAAGAGCATGGTTTTCTCATGAATAAAGTAAGATAATGAAGTAAATCTTATTCAACGTGAATTAAGTGAGGGTTGGGGGCGGTTTGACGTATGTCACTGTCCAAAAGGAAGGACCATGATTACGACCCGCAAGGGATTATGTACACTCTCACTGTCAACCCCCTTTACCGGCACAAATCCTCTCTTAATCCACACAACATGAACGAGGAATATGATTGATGAATACGAATGATGAATATGAATGATGAATATGATTTATGAATATGAATGATGAATAAGAATGGAGATTCTATGTATAATTAGGAACAAGAAAAGATTCATGAGCATTTGTTTCTCAAATGAGCATTCATACATACTTGTTAGTATTGCATTCCGTACTAAACATTAGGCTTATAGTTTAAACCTTATGATGTAGGTGACGAGATTTCAGGTGAGGATCCCAAAGTTTATGAAGATGTCTAAGCTTGGTTGCTGGAAGGTGATCATGATGCAATTTTTGTGGCTGGATGGCAAATGAGACCCCTGGTTAATGTTTTCTTATGGTTTTAGTTATGATAATGAATATAATAGATTAAGCAGGACGAGTCTATTTCTTTCTAACATTGAGTCCTCTGTTGAAGTTGTCTGTTGATCACTGAATTTGGAAATAATTTTAAGGATAGTTGGATGGTCTGTTTGCTTAAGTCTTCCGCTATATGAATTCTGGATGAGTTACTGATTTCCATTAGTATGAATGTTATGCCATTGAAGGTTGAAGTCAGTGAAGGATGTGTCTATCGGAAGATGTAAGTATAGTTTTGTCGTCTAGCGACCGGCAGATGAAGTGCATTAAGTTACCAGATGATGTAAGTGATATTTCATTGTCCAGTGACCGGTAGATGTAGAGTGTTTAAGCCATCGGAAGATGTAAGTATAGTTTTGTCGTCTAGCGACCGGCAGATGAAGTGCATTTAAGTTACCGGATGATGTAAGTGATATTTCATTGTCCAGTGACCGGTAGATGTAGAGTGTTTAAGCTATCGGAAGATGTAAGTGTAGTTTTGTCGTCTAGCGACCGGCAGATGAAGTGCATTTAAGTTACCGGATGATATAAACATTGTTTTTTTGTCTAGTGACCGGTAGATGTGGTTTATTCTTCTATCGGTAGATGCAGTCTAAGGGTTTAAGTTTCTCTTCATCAGCTGATACACATTGCACTGCCTGCCGGCAGATGTGTAATGTATTTCTTTGCTGAGCGATGCCTAGTGAATCGCGCATGACATCTTGAGCTAAGTTATGTTTTAAAAAAAAATATATTACCAACAATGAATAAAGTGTGAGTAATATGAATTAAATGATTAAGAAAGATACGGATTATGTGACGATCCCTCTGGGGTCGTTATAATTATGGTATCAGAGCAAAACCGGGTTCTAAAATCGATTCTGCAGACTGCCTCCCAGCACAGATTGCCATCTGAGTACACTCCAGCAACTATAAGTATTTACGATTTCAGTAAATGTCATTAAGTTAAGATGTATCTATAACTATTTGTTTAGGAATCCCAAGATGGTTAGAGGTCAGCAGAGAGAGACCAATGAGGATAGCAATGTCATTGCTCAGTTGACAGAGTTGGTCATGCGCCAATCCCGCCAGATCAAACAGCTGATGACTGTCAGAGAGGAACAAGGCAACTCCAGTACTAATGCAACTCATGATCATGGGGGTGAGCGTTTCCACCGGCTTCGACTCCCGGTATTCAATGGACGTGTTTCAGATCCTATTTATGATGAGGAATGGGTTCGAAAGATGGAGGATATGTTTAAGTATGCAAAGGTTGATGAAGGAGATAAGGTCACATATGCTGTCTTTCATCTGGAATTGAGTGCAAGGCATTGGTGGGATTCAATCCAGAACACCGCTAATGCAGGAGCTATGACCTGGGAAATGTTTAAGATTGCATTCTTTGACAAGAACTTTAATAGGACTGTTCGGGCCAACAAGAAGAAGGAGTTCATGAATCTGCGACAAACTGGCTCTGTGACGGATTACATATGAAAATTTGATGCTTTATCACGGTTTGCTCCCCGATTGGTTGAGAATGATGAGGAAAGGATTTACCAATTTGTTTAAGGACTGAAGCTGAGTTTGTATATGAAAGTAAAGACTGTTGGAATACACAATGTACCTTATGGTGAAGTGACGGCTAAGGCCTTGGAGCTGGAAGAGGCTCAAATGACAGCATATGCACAGCGTGAGCAGCCATGGAAATTCACGAAGGAAACTCAGCCGCCACCACGTCAGAACAAAGGATGGCAGCCGCAACAGAACAGGGGACCACAACAACAACAGCAAGGTATAAAGAGACCCTTCAATCCAAATGAAGACCAAGGGAAGGGAAAACTACCATTGGCCCCTCTATGCTCCAACTGCCAGAAGAACCACCATGGCGAATGCAAGTTGCATTCTGGCCGATGCTACAGGTGTGATAAAGTTGGACACATAGTCAGAGACTGCCCCATGCCACCTAACCGAGCAAGATTAATTCCCCGAGTCTTTGCTATGATGGAAGATGAAGATACCATGCAGCATACGGTCATAACAGGTACAATTATGATCTGTGGTATTTCTGCTTATACACTTATAGACACGGGAGCCACACACTCATTTATTGCAACCTTATTTACGTGTAAGCATAAGTTGGAATACTTACCAGCTGATAGGCCATATAGTGTGACGTTACCATCAGGAAGTCCTTGTATTCTGAGCAGATATTGAAAGGCGATATTGTGTCCTTAGGAAATAAGAAGTTATATGTAGAACTGATTGTAGTTGACCTGAAGGGATATGAAGTTATATTAGGAATGGATTGGTTATCCAGACATTATGCCACAATAAGTTGTAGGTTTGGGTTAGTCGAGTTTCGACCCCCTAATGGAGATCGGTATACCTTCCAAGCTATACCAAAAATAAGTAAGATACCGATTATCTCCTCGCTAGAGACTCAACGGATATTGAATGATGGCTGTGAAAGTTACCTAGCTAGTATAATGGATACTCGGGTGAGGAATAAGATAGAGTTACAAGATATTCCTATAGTCCGAGATTTCCCTGAAGCATTTTTGGATGACTTGCCAGGATTACCACCTGATAGAGAAATAGAGTTTGTAATTGATACATATCCCGAGGCATTACCCGTATCTAAGAATCCTTATCGCATGGCACCTGTTGAACTAAAGGAGTTAAAAGTCCAACTACATGAATTAATAGACAAGGTATTCATACGCCCTAGTAGTTCTCCCTGGGGTGCACCTGTGTTATTCGTTAAGAAGAAAGATGGTTCCCTAAGGATGTGCATAGATTACCGAGAACTGAACAAGTTGACAATTAAGAATAAATACCCCTTGCCCCGAATTGACGACTTGTTTGACCAATTGCAAGGAGCTAAGGTGTTTTCAAAGATTGACTTGCGTTCGGGGTACTACCAACTGAAGGTTAAGAAGAAGGATGTACCTAAGACATCTTTTAGGACTCGTTATGGACATTATGAATTCCTTGTGATGTCGTTTGGGTTAACCAATGCACCTGCAGCTTTTATGGATTTGATGAATCGAGTGTTTCGTGATTACTTGGACAAGTTTGTGATTGTATTCATAGATGATATTCTCATATACTCACAGACTGAAACTGACCACGAAGAACACCTAAGAATGGTTTTGACGACCCTGAAACATCAACAACTTTATGCCAAGTTGTCCAAGTGTGAATTCTGGTCAGATAAGGTTAACTTTTTAGGCCATGTCATTTCTGCTGAGGGTATATCAGTAGATCCAACCAAGATTCAGGCTGTTAAGGACTGGCCACAGCCGAGGAATGTCAGTGAAGTCTGTAGTTTTCTTGGTTTGACAGGCTATTATAGGAAATTTATTAAAGGATTTTCTATGATAGCTAAGCCTTTAACTAGTTTGACAAGGAAGGACACCAAGTATTCTTGGACTGAAGCCTGTGAAGATGGCTTCCAGACACTTTAGCTGAAAATTACGACAGCCCCGCTTTTGACTCTCCCAACTGATGGAGGAAAGTTTAGTGTTTATTGTGATGCATCCAAAGTTGGATTAGGGTGTGTCTTGATGCAAGACGGCAATGTCGTGGCTTATGTTTCCAGGCAGTTAAAGAATTATGAACAGAACTACCCCACTCACGATTTGGAATTAGCCGTAGTTGTTTTTGCATTAAAGATTTGGAGACATTATCTGTATGGACAACAGTGTGAAGTATTTTTTGACCATAAAAGCCTGAAGTACCTCTTTACTCAAAAGGAATTAAACATGAGACAGAGACGTTGGTTAGAGTTTGTTAAAGATTATGATTTCGAAATTAAGTATCATCCAGGCAAGGCTAATGCTGTAGTCGATGCTTTAAGCAGAATGTCAACGACTATGCAACCCATGACATCAACCATGTCTATACCTTTGAGGAAGGAGGTCCAGAAGTTCGAATTGGAAATAGTTCCCGAGCTGTCAGCTTTACTGGCTGATTTATCTATCCGACCAACTATTTTGGACAGGATCAAAGAGGCACAACAAAAGGATTCGGAGGAGAATAGTAGCATGGCGAGTAAAGTTAAAGGACACCTCCTCGGAGTTCAGTCTCTCTAATGATGGTATTTTTAAATTTACGGACCGATGGTACATTCCAAATGTTAAGGAGTTGCGTGAGTTGATCTTGGCTAAAGCTCATTCTTCTTCCTTTTCTGTGCATCCTGGTAGCACCAAGATGTATCGGGATTTAAGGTTACATTATTGGTGGCCAAATATGAAGAGGGATGTTGCCAAGTATGTGGAGTCATGTTTGGTATGCCAACAAGTTAAAGCAGAACACCAACGCCCAGGAGGTACTCTACAACCCCTACCAATCCCTGAATGGAAGTGGGAAAACATTGCCATGGATTTTGTTGTAAGTTTGCCAAAGTCAACTAAAGGACATGATAGTATTTGGGTCGTGGTTGATAGAATGACAAAATCGACACACTTTATACATGTAAGAATGACTTTCACAATGGACCAGCTTGCTGATCTGTATGTCCAAGAAATCATCAGATTGCATGGAATTCCTTTATCTATTGTATCCGATCGTGATCCTAGATTCACCTCAAGATTTTGGCAAAGTTTGCAAGGCACATTAGGATCAAAGTTATCTTTCAGCACTGCCTTCCACCCACAAACCGATGGACAATCTGAACGGACAATTCAAATACTTGAGGATATGTTGAGGGCATGTGTGCTAGAGTTCCATACATCGTGAAGTCGATACCTGCCCTTGGTTGAATTCTCTTACAACAATAGTTACCAGTCCACCATAGGTATGGCACCTTATGAAGCACTTTATGGCAGAAAGTGCAGGTCACCTTTGTACTGGGATGAGGTCGGTGAAGCAAAACTACTAGGTCCCGAGATCTTGCAACAGATGTCAGACAAGATTGCTACTATTAGGAAAAGAATGATAACAGCACAGAGCCGACAGAAGAGTTATGCAGACCAAAGGAGAAGAGACCTTGAGTTTTCTGTTGATGATGAAGTTTTCCTGAGGATTTCACCATTTAAAGGAGTCTTAAGATTTGGTAAGAAAGGAAAGCTAAGCCCACGATTTATTGGACCATTCCCTGTCTTAGAAAGGGTTGGCTGTACAGCTTATAAGTTGCAATTGCCTCCATCATTGGAAATGGTTCACAATGTCTTTCACGTGTCAATGTTAAGGAAATGCATACGAGATCCGACGCAAGTTATTCAGCCAACAGATATTGAGTTGGAACCGACACTGGTGTATGAAGAAAAGTCGGTGCAGATATTGGAATCTGCAGTTAAGACTCTGAAGAATAAAGAGATTCCACTGGTGAAAGTTTTATGGATGAATCATGGTATCGAGGAAGCCACATGGGAAAGACAGCAGGACATGATGGACAAATATCCAGAACTCTTCACTTGATCAATTTTCGGGGACGAAAATTTTGTTTAAGGAGGGATGGATGTAACACCCGACAACTTCAACCGGGTGACTTCCTAACTGTATTAACGGTCATGAATATTCAATCTTCACGGTTTAGAGTTTTGTGCCAAGCTTAATTAATTACATGTGGATTTAACTAGGTTGAGTGGCAAAGTTGTAATAATGGAGGATTGAAACCAGTATTTAAAGAAAATGGAAAGGATTCAAACTTCATTTAAACCACTGTAGCCGCCATCTCTTATTCTCGGTGACTTTCTCTCCCGAGCTCTCGCTCTCTGTCAGCTGGAAATCCCTCCTTCGACGAACGGTTTCCTTGCTGCTTCTCGGCTACTTTGTGCTCGAGGTACGAGTTTGGCAATGTAGCTATCTTTTAGTCGTTAAGCTCTGTTTTCAGCTATGTGTTGAGGTTCTGCATTCTTCAATGGCCGAGTATTAGTAAGGATATTTTAAAATATGAAAGTGGTAATGTCATTCCGAATCGATTTTGGACATTGAACAACCAACCCTGAGTTATCGCTAATCGAATCTGTCTGTTTTGGGTTTTGGATTTCAAACTGCACAGAGAACTATACTAAGGATTCGGGAGTGGCTTTAGCTATTAGATCCTAGGATGACTTGTGATTAGAACTAATAGAATTTTGTTTTAACTACTACAATGTAAATGTTTTAGGTGAAGAAGTTTGAAGAGAAAAGAGCTCAAATTGCTAAAGAGACCAGGTAAGTGAATGTATAGGTTTCTCAGTCTTTAGGACCCTACATCAAAGGATGCTAGGTAGAAACTCATACGATGATTAGTAGTTCCTTATGTTACTAACTAGCATTTATGTTGACGATTAGTTCAATGGTAAGGTTTCATGTTGGATGGTGCTCTGTTCTGTAGCTTGATGATTTAAGAATTTTCATGTACATGCATCATGACTATTTTATGCATATGAAAATATTTTAAGAGCATGGTTTTCTCATGAATAAAGTAAGATAATGAAGTAAATCTTATGCAACGTGAATTAAGTGAGGGTTGGGGGCGGTTTGACGTATGTCACTGTCCAAAAGGAAAGACCATGATTACAACCTGCAAGGGATTATGTACACTCTCACTGTCAACCCCCTTTACCGGCACAAATCCTCTCTTAATCCACACAACATGAACGAGGAATATGATTGATGAATACGAATGATGAATATGAATGATGAATATGATTTATGAATATGAATGATGAATAAGAATGGAGATTCTGTGTATAATTAGTAACAAGAAAAGATTCATGAGCATTTGTTTCTCAAATGAGCATTCATGCGTACTTGTTAGTATTGCATTCCTTACTAAACATTAGGCTTATAGTTTAAACCTTATGATGTAGGTGACGAAATTTCAGGTGAGGATCCCAAAGTTTATGAAGATGTCTGAGCTTGGTTGCTGGAAGGTGATCAGGGTGCAATTTCTGTGGCTGGATGGCAAATGAGACCCCTGGTTAATGTTTTCTTATGGTTTTAGTTATGATAATGAATATAATAGATTAAGCAGGACGAGTCTATTTCTTTCTAACATTGAGTCCTCTGTTGAAGTTGTCTATTGATCACTGAATCTGGAAATAATTTTAAGGATAGTTAGATGGTCTATTTTCTTAAGTCTTCCGCTATATGAATTTTGGATGAGTTACTGATTTCCATTAGTATGAATGTTATGCCATTGAAGGTTGAAGTCAGTGAAGGATGTGTCTATCGGAAGATGTAAGTATAGTTTTGTCATCTAGCGACTGGCAGATGAAGGGCATTAAGTTACCAGATGATGTAAGTGATATTTCATTGTCTAGTGACCGGTAGATGTAGAGTGTTTAAGCCATCGGAAGATGTAAGTATAGTTTTGTCGTCTAACGACCGGCAGATGAATTGCATTTAAGTTACCGGATGATGTAAGTGATATTTCATTATTTACTGACCGGTAGATGTAGAGTGTTTAAGCTATCGGAAGATATAAGTGTAGTTTTGTCATCTAGCGACCAGCAGATGAAGTGCATTTAAGTTACCGGATGATATAAACATTGTTTTGTCGTCTAGTGACCGGTAGATGTGGTTTATTCTTCTATCGGTAGATGCAGTCTAAGGGTTTAAGTTTCTCTTCATCAGCTGATACACATTGCACGGCCCGCCGGCAGATGTGTAATGTATTTCTTTGCTGAGCGATGCCTAGTGAATCACGCATGACCTCTTGAGCTAAGTTATGTTTTAAAAAAAAAATATATTACCAATAATGAATAAAGTGTGAGTAATAAGAATTAAATGATTAAGAAAGATACGGATTATGTGACGATCCCTCTGGGGTCATTACAAGCAGTGCGACGTATTTTCGGACCATAAAAGTTTGAAATATCTCTTTACTCAAAAGGAATTAAACATGAGGCAAAGACGTTGGTTGTAATTTGTTAAGGATTGTGATTTTGAAATTAAGTACCACACTGGCAAGGCTAATGCGGTTGCCAACGCATTAAGCAGGATGTCAATGACAATGCAGCCCGCTATTTCAGCCATGTCTGTACCTTTGAAGATGGAAGTTTGGAAGTTTGAATTGGAGATAATTCCTGAGTTGTCAGCCTTACTTTTGGATTTGACCAACCGGCCAACCATTTTTTATAGAATCAAGGAGGCCCGACAGAAGGATTCAAAGAAAAAAAATAACATCATGAGAAAATTGGAGGATGATTCTTCTGAGTTCAGCCTTTATGTGGATGGTATTCTGAAATTTAGAGACCGATGGTATGTCCCGAAAGATGAGGAGTTATGACAATTGATTTTGGCTGAGGCACACTCATCGTCCTTCTCAGTGCATCCAGGCAATACGAAGATGTACCGAGATTTGAAGTTGCTTTATTGGTGACCAAATCTGAAGAGAAATGTTTCCGAGTATGTGGAGTCTTGTATGGTGTGCCAGCAAGTTAAGGCAGAACATCAAAGACCGGGAAGTACTCTCCAGCCTCTACCGATTCCCGAATGGAAATGGGAAAACATAGCCATGGACTTTGTGGTGGGATTACCAAAAACGACTAAAGGCCATGATAGTATTTGGGTCATTGTTGACAGATTAACGAAATCAGCTCACTTCCTACCAGTAAAGATGACTTATACAATGGATCAGTTTGCTGATTTGTATGTACAGCAGATCATTAGATTGCATGGAATTCCTGTGACGATTGTTTTGGATCGAGATCCCAGATTCACCTCAAGGTTTTGGAAAAGTCTACAAGGCTCGATGGGTACAAAGTTAACCTTCAGCACTGCTTTTCACCCTCAAACCGATGGACAATCTGAACGGACAATTCAGATACTTGAGGATATGTTGAGGGCATGTGTGCTAGAATTTCAGGCATCATGGAGCCATTACCTGCCGTTGGTTGAATTCTCCTACAATAATAGTTACCAGTCCACCATTGATATGGCTCCTTACGAAGCACCGTATGACAGAAAATGTAGGTCGCCTTTATACTGAGATGAAGTTGGCGAAGCAAAACTATTAGGCCCTAAAATTGTACAACAAATGTCTGAGAAGATTGCTATTATTACAAAAAGGATGGTAACCGCACAAAACCGACAGAAGAGTTATGTAGATCATAGAAGAATGGACCTTGAGTTTGCTGTTAGTGATGAAGTCTTCCTCAAAATCTCTCCGTTTAGAGGAGTCATAAGGTTTGGAAAGAGAGAGAAACTCAACCCACGGTTCGTTGGGCCATTTCCTATCTTGGCAAGGATTGAAAATACTGCATACAGGTTGCTACTGCCTTCCTCTATGGACGGTGTCCACAATGTCTTTCACGTATCAATGTTGAGAAAATGCATACGTGATCCGACGCATGTTTTGGAGCCGGTGAACATTGTGATTCAACCAACCTTAGCGTATGAAGAGAAACCAGTGCGAATTCTCGATTCTTTAGTAAAGATGTTACAGAACAAAGAAGTTCCATTGGTTAAAGTGTTATGGAGGAATAACAACATCGAGGAAGCCACTTGGGAGAGACGACAAGATATGATGGACAAGTATCCAGAACTATTCGTTTAAACAATTTTTGAGGACAAAAATTTTGTTTAAGGATGGTAGGATGTAACAACCAACACCTTGGTCAGGTATTTATCCTGTGTTTTATTATGGAATGATTTATGGAATAAGTTGATTTCAAAAGAAAAGAAGGTTGAGTTTCTGATTTATGGCATTGGTGATAGAGTTCTAGGTGTTGTTGATGTTAGGGTTAAGAATCTGACATTGGTATGAATCTGGTAGTTTTAAGTACACCAATGTCATCAATGCCAGTGAGGATTAAGCCACGAACACTAGGTGCTTGACTATAAGACTCAGAGACTTGAACTAGTTTCTAGGAATGATTCTTTAGTTAGGATTTTACCAGCTTTGAGTTTAGATTACGCAGGATACATTTAACATTGAAATATGAAATGTCTAGGTGGAGAGAGATTCAAGTGAAGGCACGCCTTTGCTAAGGGGACCAGGTAAGTGAGTGTATTAGGATTTCGGCCATTAGGGCCCACATCAAGAGGACGTTAGGAAGATTTTTAAGGATAATGCATTGATGTTCATGATCTGTACCATGATATATGCTGAATGTCTGAGTTTTCTCTGATGTGAAGTTGAATTATGCATACATAATCCATGTATCATGATTTATCTTCCAAGTATATAAAAATGCCTTATGTGCGTGTTTCTTTTATGAATAAGATAAGAATATGAAATGTATGCAAGTATGATTAAGTGAGGGTTGGAGCGGTTTGGCCAAGTCACTGTCTAAAAATGGACCAAGATTTCTGCCTAAAGGGCCAAGTACACGTACTCTGCCTGCCCTCCAGCACGATCCCCTCCTTAATCCATGTTATGTAAACAATGAACAAGAATATGATTCCCACAAAATGATCAAGAATATGAACATGAATATGACTTCCATGATTTGAATAAAGAACTTGAACACGATTTTATTGAGTATGAATTCATGAGTATTTATGTATATGTTGCACCCCTTACTAAGCATTAGGCTTATAGTTTGAACCTTATGATGTAGGTGACGAATTGAAAGGTGAGGATTTCAATCCAAGTGATAACGTCTAAGAAGGTTGCTGGATGGTACTCGTGAAGGAATTTGTGGTTGGGTAGCGATTTGACCAGAGGTGCTCTTAATCTGTCATGTTATAAGACAATGAAATGGAAGTTTAAGTAGAAAATAATTTTAATGTTTATGAGCTATACGAGATTTATGATTTAAGGATTTCCATCTGTTTTCTTTAAGTCTTCCGCTACGCATGTTTAAGTTTTATGTTAAAGGAATGATTTCTGTGAATTGAGATGTGAGGTTACTTGTAAAGTTAGTTCCAGAGAGCTAGCCGAACGTTCGCCAGAGGAGGCGATCGATTGGTTGTCTATGTGTTTTGTTTTACAAGTAAAAACAGTCGTCTAGAGTTGTAAGTAAATCATTGACCAGAATTGCATAGACGAATACGTCGTCCAGAGTAAGTGAATGAGTCATCGTCCAAAGTTAGGGGGGAGTCCAAGTCTAGAGAACGTTGTTGAGTTTTCACCCAAAGTAAGTAGTCACGTGGTCTGTGGACAAAAAGTCTAAGTAAGTCCATGGACGATAGTCTATGGATGATGAGTTTATGTAGCCTGTGGACGAAAAGTCTAAGTAAGTCTGTGGACGATAAAGTTTAGTTAAGCATCCTGGCAGAGAAAGTCAGTCGTCCACACTGCCTTCTGTTTTCAAACGTCCACACTGCCTTCTGTTTTCAAACGTCCACACTGTCTTCTGTTTCTGTTATCCATTATTGTCTGTTATAACGTCTACCCCTACTGTTTAAAGTGATGAGACCTGAGAGGAAAAATACTATTCCTTTAATGAAACCCGATATGAAAGAGTTGAGTTATGAGAATTTAAGGTTTTTAGTTTGTTATTCTTTTAAACGTCCATGAGTTATTTTAAAGAAAATTACCAGTAGTTGTTCTAAGATTTAAATGACTAAGTTTAAGTTAAGAATATGCCGCGACCTACTGGGGTCGTTACATCCGAACTCAGGAGGAGTTCTATTTATCGACAAGGGGAGCTTGTCGTTTTGATCGTGGGTAAGAGGATCTTGCCATAACATGGATTCCGGGAGGAGTTGTAACGCCCGGATTTTTGGATCTTATGATTTTCTAATTTCTTAGGTTATTTTCGTAAATAGCAAATTAAAGTATTTTCTTGAGAAGGATGTTTCCTTAGAACCCTAGAAATTTATGGGAAATTTTAGAGGAATAAGTGGAATTTTAGAAACCCAAATCGAAAAGAGTAATGCTAAAGTTCCCGTTTTACCCTTTTAGCATATTAATTCGTAAAAATGGCAGAATAAGTCCGTTTTGGAAACGGTGAATTTTGTTAGAACTCTAAGATTAAATTGGAATATTTGGAGAAATAAGGAAATTGCAGAGAAACCGAATCGATAGACTAATTAAAGAAATAGTTGTAGTTTATTATAATTATAATTATTATTATTATTATTATTATTATAATTATAATAAAATCAAAAACAAACAACAGAAACGATTCTGTTGTTTGTCGAACCCCGAACGCCGACGCCGAGAGCGCGCAGGGGAGAAGAGAAGCGCGGCCCCTCCTCCGACGTCCAGCCTCGACGATTTCCGACCAGACGCCGGCGACGTGGTGTTTCCGACCGATTCCGCGCGCAACCCGACCGGTAAGGCTCGGTTTCCCTTGATTTGGTTCGGTTTTCGGGTTTGTTCATGGCCGACTGTGACGAGCCGGTTTTGGCTCCGATCGCCGGCCGTTTTAGGTCACTTCCGGCGTGGGTTTGTCCACCCTAGGGCCGGCTATTGTCGATTGGCGGTGGAGCGCTCAATTTGAGCGAAATTCAGTGAATGCCCGATTAGGGCAATTCGGGTTTGTGGTTTGGAACTTCGATTTTAGGTTAGATTATTCTAATTGGATGTTAGGAGGATAGACTGGTGAAGAAATTGATGAGTTTTGATGAAAGATCGAAAAAGTGAAATTTTGGGAGAAAGGGCAGTTTCGGGTTTCTGCAAAACTGACCTAGCTCCGGTCATTTGTTTTAAAATTCCTTTTGGCAGATTAAAATAGGTTATTAGAGGAGTACGTGGCCGCTGGAATCGTTCGATTCCGATAACCGACGCAAAAGTTACGCGCGTTCGAAGTTTAGAGTCGGTTTTTACCGAACCCGAATTAGTAGCCCGTTTAGTTAGGTTTTAATTGGATTAGGCTAGAAATAGTAATTTGAGAGTAATTGGTGAATGTAGGCTTGATTTTAATAAAGCTTGAATATTTGTCATAGGTCGAACCATATGAGACGTGATGTGCCAAAAACCAGCAAGCTACGGACGACAGGTAAGTTCTCGTGATTTCTCTGGCCGATAGGCCTACACCGTACGTCGTGGTCGTCTCGAGGAATTTTGGTGATGTTGTGTATGTTTAAATTGTGTTGTCGGGTAGTTAGGACTAGTTCTGTATGGGTTATGTTTAATTGCTTTATCGTCTTGATGGTACACATGTTGATTGTTTATGTTATGTATTTGTCTGCTCATGCATCACGTTATTTAAAGTAAAATGAATCAACGAACGAAATGAAGCTACGTAATCTGTTATCTGGTCACGGCGGGGTAGGCCTCGGTGACATTCTGTCTGCGACCTAATTAAAAAGTAAAACGAACCAACAAAAATCTACGTAATCTGTTATCTGGTCACGGCAGGGTAGGCCTCGGTGACATTCTGTCTGCGACCTAATTAAAAAGTAAAACGAACCAACAAAAATCTACGTAATCTGTTATCTGGTCACGCGAGGTGGTTTAGACCTCGGTGACGTTCTGTCTGCGACGTAATGAATCTGAATCTGAATGAATCTGAATCTGTTATCTGAATCTGTTATCTGCATGTTTTCTGAATGACATACGCATCTGCATTTATGAGTCTTACTGAGATTTTTATCTCATAGTGTATTGTATGGTGTAGGTGATCCCGTTACAGGTGACTACGAGATCCCTCCACCCGAGGAGTGATGGCAGGTGACGGAGGATGGCTCGCGGGGTGTGATGGCGCAGTCGAGGCGTATTTTAACCCGTGGGACTCATGGTTAGGTATTTTGATAGTTTTGGGAATTGTCAGGATGAATGATGTATAGATTTTGAGGGATTTTGGATGTTTTGGGCTGATGGCTGTATATACATTATAGGGTGTTTGGTTCTGACAGTTGATAGGTTATAAATATTGATGGTTGTATAGAGACATTTTAGGGTGTTTGGTTCTGGTAGTTGATAGGTTGATATTTTAATGTTCTGGGACTCATGGTTAGGTATTTTGATAGTTTTGGGAATTGTCAGGATGAATGATGTATAGATTTTGAGGGATTTTGGATGTTTTGGGCTGATGGCTGTATATACATTATAGGGTGTTTGGTTCTGACAGTTGATAGGTTATAAATATTGATGGTTGTATAGAGACATTTTAGGGTGTTTGGTTCTGGTAGTTGATAGGTTGATATTTTAATGTTCTGAACGTTTTGGAAACCTATTGTTATAAACTATTTTGGTGATTTTGAAACAGGAGGATACGTTAAACTTTTAAACGGAACCACGCAGTTTATTTTCTTGAAAACGTGTTTGTTTAAGTAATTGTTTTGTATTTGTTTTTAAATGTTTTATTCAATTGATTTTAAATTGTTTTCAAATTGTTTTCCACATAAATGCTAAGGATGAAGAAAAATGAAAAATTTGTACGGTAAAATAAAGGTAAATAAGGGTACAGTATTAGGGTCGTGACAGTTATGGTATCAGAGCCCCCGGGTTTTAAAATCGGTTCTGTAGACTGCTCGACTGCACAGCCACTACGCGGACATTCTTCATCAACTGTAAGTATGTTTATAGTTTTATTTGATTTCAGTTTCTTAGAGATATTTGCATTTAACTTTTATAGGAGCTATTTATAGTTATGGTGTGTCGAGGGAATGATCGAGACAACCGAGATGTTACGATAGATCACCTTAAGGATTTCGTTGCCCAACAATCCCAACACATTAGCCTACAAGCGCAGCACATAATTAGGCAATCTTGTCAGCTCGAAATATTGGGTTTGTCGCTCCCGGTAATCACGGTACGAAGAGGAAGACTCTTGATCGAAAGAAAGAAGTTACACCAAGGGTAATTGCCCCGAACAAAGATGAGGATAATGCCCAACCCTCAGTTGCTTCAGGTGCAGTTTTATCCCTACAGTTAAAGGAATGAACTATATAAGAATAGAGGGTAGCCTGACTTAATAAGATTAGCCCGACTTAACGATGAAAAGTTGTACACATAGATTGTGTTACCATTAGAGGAATACAGCTTATGACATGTAAGATTTGTATAGATAGAAAATGAGCCATAGTCGATGAAATTTGAACCCTTAGAGTATTAAGCCTCGGAAGATGCTTTAGGTTGTCAAGGTATACTAGGTGCACTTAAGCAGGTAAGAAGATATAGCAAGAACTTGTATGCCTTAGATCCATGAAAAGATAGATGCATTTAGACAAAAACCATGTCCAAGAACTTGACTAGCTTTATTGTTGAGAGGATATGAGAACGACTATTACGATTGTAGTTTAGAAAGACGTGGTAGATCAATACAAGTCGTGGACATAGGATTTAAGTGATCGGGTAGGAGTGGTCGTATCGACCGATATGGAGGCAAAGAATAATGGGATTTACTTATGGTTGGAGAGTAAATAAATTCCAAAACATTATGGAATAGAGGTCATGTGCAAGGTAATACCCAAGATGCCAAATTTTGCTGTTCTCAAGAGATAAGTATCGCCTAAGAAGACTGTTCAGCAAAAAGGGCGATTACTAATTCGCAAAGAGAATCATAACTTTGGGGATCTAGGAATTTAAGTTAAATAAAGGGGAGTTTGGATTACAAGCTGGATGATGTTAGGAATCCTTGAACGTTAGTCAACCCAAATGACATTGGAAGTTGATGTTATTTCGAAGGACGAAGGATCTACCCATGGAAAAATTTGAGTTAGAAGTTTGGAGAGAATTAGGACAACAATACATTAATCATGAAGATCGAAGAGTGTACGTCGACTGGGGTGCTAGAAGAACACATTACTACCACTGTTATGTATCTCTTGATGGCCTTATCAGGTTCAAGGGCCCCTATCTAAACAAAACAAGAACTCATTTACCTAGGGTTTTGGGAGATGAGAATGTTTGATGGTCAAGTTTGCTGAGGATGTGATAAAAAAAAAAAAAATGTTGCGGAAATAAAACAACGAAGTAGCTCTGAAGCACCGCCTTTGCTGATTCAATTCCAACTTTTCTACAATGGTTATGCTATCGAGGGAACTCTTCTTGTCAATAGACAGTTGTAATTTTTCAGCTCTCTTCTAGGACGATTCAGATACGTGATTCAATGATTAAAGTTGAGTCAGATTTGAAATTTGAACATCTTCAAACCGAGAATTCTTTGGAGATAGTTGGGACTAGCAATCCACCAAAGAAAACAAATCTTTCAAGAAACTTAATTTCTCTTCTTAGCTACGGAGGAGTTCCAAAAGCATATTTCATGCATATCCTCGTGAAAGCTCTAAACGAGGTTGACATTGCTTTCTCAAGCAAACGTGCAACGTTAAAAGTTGTGATTCATTGTGGCGAGATGGATGATTTTCTTGTGGCCAGAATGATATTGTCAGGGGTTCCTCTTATGGAATCATACTTGGCGACTTAGGAAGGCAAGGATTTTTGGAAGGGAGGTGTTAAATTACATACAACAAGTTTGCAAACAAAAAGGTTGTAGGGATGAGATATTATAAAAGAATTTAGAAGAATGCTTAGGACCTAATTTTGGAGGAAGGATGAAATCGATATTGTAAAGTTAAGAGATAGGTATAAGATTAAATTAGGAATCAAAAGGGGGGCCAATCTATATATAACGAAGTTGAAGCCAATGACTTTGGGAACGGCTAAGGTTAAAGTAAATAAGCTTAAGTAAACAAATGAGGTAAGGACTATGAGATGTAAGATAAAAATGGCCGGTTACGTTGATATTTGGGCTTCAAATAGTGTCATAGAGATAAGTGAGAAAAATTAATTAGATTAAAGAGAAGGTTGAGTTATGAGTCAAGTAGTGGAGGATGGGAAATTTAGAGCATATTGGATGAAAGGAAGAGAAATTTGCACGAAGACTGTGCAAATGAGCTTGAATGTGAAGTTAGAACAAGAGGTATAGGAAAGTTCCGACTCATAGGTAACGTTGAATTGTTTAAGCGCCCATAAGGTGTTGGGTAAATGGTTTAACGAATTTGTTTAGATTTAAGAATTTATTAATGATTGATGATGACCGAGGTAAGAGTTGTATAAACGAGCATATTGGACAAAATAGTAGAGACTTAGAGGATACCTTGAGAGCATAAAGGGAAAGATTTAAGTAACAAAGGTTCTGTATAAAGGAATGACATTAGAGTGGCTAAGGGAATGCTATAGTTGCGCAAGGTAGGTAGGTATAGAAAATGAGATTGATAATTTTGACAGTAGATAGTAGTGTAAAGAAGAGTTCGAAACAGAGGATTATGATGAGAGATCCAAGTATCAAGTCTTTAGTGTTATAGAATTGAAGAAACTTTAAGGGTTTGAAGTGATTAGGTACGAGTTGTTGTCACGGAATTTGAAGAGTTAGAAATTGATTAAACTTAGCTTGAGGGACAAACTAGAGTTGAGGTTAAGTTAGAGGAAATTCGAGGTTCTAAGTGACAAAGGGTTAAGTTGAAGTCGATGGATGTATGAGTAATTGACTTACAAAGTGCGAAGTTAAATGGATTGAAAGCTTTGGAGATATAGAGAACTATGAAGACCCGAAGGGTGACAGAGATCATAGAAGTGTCGAGGCTAGTGTTACGACATTATTTCTTAGATAATGTGAGGGTGAGTAATTAGAAGGTTAACCAAGCAATAATTTTGGGGACAAAATTCCAATTAAGGAGGGAAGGATGTAACGCCCGGATTTTTGGATCTTATGATTTTCTAATTTCTTAGGTTATTTTCGTAAATAGCAAATTAAAGTATTTTCTTGAGAAGGATGTTTCCTTAGAACCCTAGAAATTTATGGGAAATTTTAGAGGAATAAGTGGAATTTTAGAAACCCAAATCGAAAAGAGTAATGCTAAAGTTCCCGTTTTACCCTTTTAGCATATTAATTCGTAAAAATGGCAGAATAAGTCCGTTTTGGAAACGGTGAATTTTGTTAGAACTCTAAGATTAAATTGGAATATTTGGAGAAATAAGGAAATTGCAGAGAAACCAAATCGATAGACTAATTAAAGAAATAGTTGTAGTTTATTATAATTATAATTATTATTATTATTATTATTATTATAATTATAATAAAAACAAAAACAAACAACAGAAACGATTCTGTTGTTTGTCGAACCCCGAACGCCGACGCCGAGAGCGCGCAGGGGAGAAGAGAAGCGCGGCCCCTCCTCCGACGTCCAGCCTCGACGATTTCCGACCAAACGCCGGCGACGTGGTGTTTCCGACCGATTCCGCGCGCAACCCGACCGGTAAGGCTCGGTTTCCCTTGATTTGGTTCGGTTTTCGGGTTTGTTCATGGCCGACTGTGACGAGCCGGTTTTGGCTCCGATCGCCGGCCGTTTTAGGTCACTTCCGGCGTGGGTTTGTCCACCCTAGGGCCGGCTATTGTCGATTGGCGGTGGAGCGCTCAATTTGAGCGAAATTCAGTGAATGCCCGATTAGGGCAATTCGGGTTTGTGGTTTGGAACTTCGATTTTAGGTTAGATTATTCTAATTGGATGTTAGGAGGATAGACTGGTGAAGAAATTGATGAGTTTTGATGAAAGATCGAAAAAGTGAAATTTTGGGAGAAAGGGCAGTTTCGGGTTTCTGCAAAATTGACCTAGCTCCGGTCATTTGTTTTAAAATTCCTTTTGGCAGATTAAAATAGGTTATTAGAGGAGTACGTGGCCGCTGGAATCGTTCGATTCCGATAACCGACGCAAAAGTTACGCGCGTTCGAAGTTTAGAGTCGGTTTTTACCGAACCCGAATTAGTAGCCCGTTTAGTTAGGTTTTAATTGGATTAGGCTAGAAATAGTAATTTGAGAGTAATTGGTGAATGTAGGCTTGATTTTAATAAAGCTTGAATATTTGTCATAGGTCGAACCATATGAGACGTGATGTGCCAAAAACCAGCAAGCTACGGACGACAGGTAAGTTCTCGTGATTTCTCTGGCCGATAGGCCTACACCGTACGTCGTGGTCGTCTCGAGGAATTTTGGTGATGTTGTGTATGTTTAAATTGTGTTGTCGGGTAGTTAGGACTAGTTCTGTATGGGTTATGTTTAATTGCTTTATCGTCTTGATGGTACACATGTTGATTGTTTATGTTATGTATTTGTCTGCTCATGCATCACGTTATTTAAAGTAAAATGAATCAACGAACGAAATGAAGCTACGTAATCTGTTATCTGGTCACGGCGGGGTAGGCCTCGGTGACATTCTGTCTGCGACCTAATTAAAAAGTAAAACGAACCAACAAAAATCTACGTAATCTGTTATCTGGTCACGGCAGGGTAGGCCTCGGTGACATTCTGTCTGCGACCTAATTAAAAAGTAAAACGAACCAACAAAAATCTACGTAATCTGTTATCTGGTCACGCGAGGTGGTTTAGACCGGTGACGTTCTGTCTGCGACGTAATGAATCTGAATCTGAATGAATCTGAATCTGTTATCTGAATCTGTTATCTGCATGTTTTCTGAATGACATACGCATCTGCATTTATGAGTCTTACTGAGATTTTTATCTCATAGTGTATTGTATGGTGTAGGTGATCCCGTTACAGGTGACTACGAGATCCCTCCACCCAAGGAGTGATGGCAGGTGACGGAGGATGGCTCGCGGGGTGTGATGGCGCAGTCGAGGCGTATTTTGACCCGTGGGACTCATGGTTAGGTATTTTGATAGTTTTGGGAATTGTCAGGATGAATGATGTATAGATTTTGAGGGATTTTGGATGTTTTGGGCTGATGGCTGTATATACATTATAGGGTGTTTGGTTCTGACAGTTGATAGGTTATAAATATTGATGGTTGTATAGAGACATTTTAGGGTGTTTGGTTCTGGTAGTTGATAGGTTGATATTTTAATGTTCTGGGACTCATGGTTAGGTATTTTGATAGTTTTGGGAATTGTCAGGATGAATGATGTATAGATTTTGAGGGATTTTGGATGTTTTGGGCTGATGGCTGTATATACATTATAGGGTGTTTGGTTCTGACAGTTGATAGGTTATAAATATTGATGGTTGTATAGAGACATTTTAGGGTGTTTGGTTCTGGTAGTTGATAGGTTGATATTTTAATGTTCTGAACGTTTTGGAAACCTATTGTTATAAACTATTTTGGTGATTTTGAAACAGGAGGATACGTTAAACTTTTAAACGGAACCACGCAGTTTATTTTCTTGAAAACGTGTTTGTTTAAGTAATTGTTTTGTATTTGTTTTTAAATGTTTTATTCAATTGATTTTAAATTGTTTTCAAATTGTTTTCCACATAAATGCTAAGGATGAAGAAAAATGAAAAATTTGTACGGTAAAATAAAGGTAAATAAGGGTACAGTATGTCGTCAACAACAAGGGGATCTTGTTATTTTCTAGATCTTGGGAGAGAGCGATCTTAAGTCGAGGGGAGCTCGCAAAAACAGTTTCATTGGGGAAGTTAGGAAGAGGCGGCGACAAAGATAAGAGGAAATCTTTATTTGTATAAGTCCGATTGTCTTGTAACTTTGCTAACTCGTGAAATATTTTTATATCTGGGCGTGGCCCCGCAGACGTAGGCTTATTGCCGAACTGCGTTACCAACCTCCTGTCTCATTTATTTTCTCATATTTATATTGTCCATCATTGCATTAATTATCGGTGTCACACGTAACACCTTGTGTGATATCGCATAACTAATCTTTAATCTTTCAACTACCTTCCTAGGCCTTCACCAGTTGGTCTTTGGCTACTAACTAGGGGTGGGCACGGTCCGGTCCGGTCCGGTTCCAAGCCGGAACCGGACTGGACCGGACATTTCGGGATTTTATTTTTTAGAACCAGAACCGGTCCCATGAGGAACCGGTACCGAACCGGGACTGGACCGAATTTGCGGTCCGGTTCCCGGTTCGGTACCGGTTCCTCCCGAATTTTTTTAAATTTTTTTAAATTTATTTTTTTTGTTAAAATTGCAAAATGCAATAAAACCTAAACTAAAGCAATAAAGCATTCCTCCCATTCTGCGGCTGCTTTATCAAATATCACCAGTTGAAGATGATTATCTTCTTCATTGAAATGTTGCCCAAGAAAACTCCTCACTTTCTCTCGCCCATCGCCGGAAATCGCACGGTCGGTATTGGATTTTCTTCATTGAAATGTTGCCCAAGAAAACTCCTCGCTTTCTCTCGCCCATCGCCGGAACTCGCTTTCTCTCGCCCATCGCCCATCGCCGGAACTCGCTTTCTCTCGCCCATCGCCGGAAATCGCAAGGTCGGTATTGGGTTTTCTGTCGCCATTGATGAGCTGCTTCAAGCTTTTATGTTAGCTGCCTCTGGATCTGGATGGATTCTTTTTTTTTCTTTGTCGACGAGCTTAATAGTTATCTCTTCTAATGGGTACTCTCCTGAAACGAAGATCAGATCTTTATCTTCAACTTTCACTGGTTTTCTGGTTCTTCTTGACATGGAAATATCACAGCGTTGCTTACTGAGATTCCTTTCGTCGGTATTCCCGCGGTTCCCGGTTCTGTGATCAACAGAACCGGGACCGTGGACCGCGGTTCCGGTCCTCATGGATATGGGAACCGGAACCGCCACCATAACCCAAAAACCGCCCAAATAACCGGACCGAACCGACGGTCCAGTCCGGTCCACCGGTTCCGGTCCGGTTCTGCCCACCCCTACTACTAACTCCTTTATCCTCGTAGGATTTGGTGGACGTATAGTTGCTCCAAATATTTGGTTGCTGACTAGTCTAAGTCATCTATGTGGATTTTCCTTTTTTTTCCTATTTTCATGCTTAATTATGATCAAAGTATATCAAAGGATATTAAGCATGTTCAACTTCTTTTTCGAGATATTACTTATATCCATATAGAGAACAACAACACATAATTTATGGTTGTTCAACTCAAGAACTATTACAATTCTTGAGCATACATCAACTTTGAAGGAGGCTGCCAGTTTTGTTAAAAAAAAATTGTATTAGAACCTTATATGTATATCTGATAGGAGTTATCAGAAGATAATAGTTTAGCTAAATATAGACAATGTAAGACCAGGAAGGGAAATTCGGAAACCCAAAAACAGACGGACTGGAATAAATATCAAAGAGATATAGGTTTATCAAGCAATACAAGAAACGATGAATGTCAACAAAACTGGAGACTCTTGGACCAAGTTTAAATCTGGTTTAAAAACTCTCACATTAGAACTCTGTAAATTAAACAAAAATCAAAGGAAGATGTGGAATTTCAATTTACCTTTACCGATCCTGTTGGAAAATATAAAGCGAAAATATGCTATGATACCAGTCTGTTGAAATCAGGAAGTGAAACTTTGGAGAAGAAAAAATATTATTGAGGGAGACCAATATTAGTCATATCAAACTTCTTGGTCATTGCTTGCTTGAATTCTTTGTACATACTAAGATTATTCCCCGTAAAGATTAAATCAAAAACCTACAAGCAAACAAACAAATAAAACATCTCTATTTTGATGCACTTTAGTATAGATAAAGTGTTCATATGGTCATTTAATAAACCTATTTTCGAGGAAATATTTGTCTATTCGACTATTCCAAGCTCTTGAAGTTTGCTTTAAGCTATACAATGCTTTTTTCAACTTAAATACTTTGTCTTCATAACCCTTTATAACATAGCATTGAGGTTGTTCAACGTAATCTTTTTCTTCGAAAACTCTATTCAAGAATGCCGATTTGACATTCATTTGATAAATCTTCCATCTCTTCTAAACTGTTAGTGAAATAATTAGCCGGATAGTTTCAAACGGGCAACATGAGCAAATACTTTACCATAGTCAGTACATGGACGTTGACTATATCATTTTGCCACTAACCTCACTTCGTATTTCTCCACTTCTCCCTTTGCATTCTTCTTTTCTTTGAAAACCCACATCTCACCAATGAGCTTCTGACCTTCCAAAATAGTTGCTAGCTCTCAGTCTCGTTCTTCTCAATTGAAGCAATCTCTTCATCCATAACAATCATCCATTTTTTATCTTTCACAACTTCTTAAAATACTAAGGGCTCACAATCGACAAAATGAAAAAAAAGAGTTATATCTTCACGTAGATTTTGTGTTATCTCATAAAAATCTTGATGATTTCTCGTACGAGGCTCTCTTTCACTTAAACTTTCACTTGACTATGAAGGTGTATTTAATATTGTTGGTGATCTTGGAGGTGTAGCGGGTTCTAGAACTTTGCTTGTTTTCTCCTCATCAATGAAAGGAAAGAACTCATACCTTCTTTAGTCTTCATCACTCCAATCCCAACAATCTTCTTCGTCGAACTCCACGTCTTTGCTAATAATTCTATTCCCAATACTTGGATCATAGAGCTTGTAGCCTTTGAAGCTTTGATCATAACCGATAAAGATGTACTTCTTACTTTTATCATCAAGCTTCGACCTCTCTTAATCTGGTACATGCACATAACTGATGTTCCAAACACTCTTAAATGGGAAGCACTTTGGTTTTCTTCCATTCTATGCTCTTGAAGTGTTTTGTCCCATAGGCTTCTCATCGGGCACCTAGTTGATGGGTAGACAGCACAGTCAACAGCTTCTGCCCAAAACTCTATCGGCATGTTCTTGATTTTCAGCATACTTCTTGTTATATTGAAAATGGTTCAGGCTCTTTGTAGCCTCTATCGACAATCTCTCATATGTCTTGCGAGCCAAGCAAAGCCTTCTTACGAATGCATCAATTCTCTTCATATTTTCAAACAAAATGGTATCAGAGCATATTTCTGCTTTATATTTTCCAACAAAATTGTATCAAATCCAAAGAAATCCAAGGTACATCATATCTAGGGCATTTCTGACTAAGGTCAGATTCAGGGCATTTTAGAGGCAAGGTATCTCAAATCCAGAGTATAACGGAGTCAGGGCATGTGATTTGAAAGGAAAGATGGTTTTGTAGCCAAGTTACGTTCAAGATCATTTACGTAAGAACCATGTTATTTTATTGAGAAGAGAAGATATTATTTGAGCTGAATTGTTTCCTTGAAAAGAGATGTTATTCAACAAAGATGACTCCTTGATGGAGAAGCTATCATTGTGTTGAATGAGAGACAATGATGTGGTAAAACTTGAAGTCGTCAAAGGCCCAAAAGAAGAGCATTGTGTTTTCCAAAGTGGAGAGAGTTATTTGTGACCCAAAAGAAGGGCACGTTGTTCTCCAAAGTTGGGAGAGTCATCCGAGGCCTAGTTCCTAAAGAAAGAGTGTGAGAAGGTCACCATCGACAAAAGGTTATCGATAAGGAGTAGTGAGATAACTATGTTTCAAAGACCATCATGAGGGTAGGCCTTTATGATTGAACCGAGATTGAGGAGTCCATAATTGGTGAGTGAGTTTTCTACAAACTCACGAAATAAGAATCAACATGTAGAATGAATGGTTGAGAAAGTTCTGGCCACCAATGTATCAAGGAAGAAGAAGAATAAGATTGATAGTTGAAGCTATGAGAAAATTAAGTTTATAGGAGGGTGTTGAAAATAAACTTAATTATATAATTATGTCTTTTAATTAAGTTCATGTATTTTTGAAGAATCATTTAGAAAGTTTTATTCATGTATGTATAGGTACATTAGTACATGTACTTGGTAGATTCATTATGCATTAGTATATGTATGTGATTAAATAGGTGGTTCATGTGTGATGTTAGATATGTATCTAGGAGCCTATAAATTATGTGTTTGTTGGTTTACATAAGTTGTCTCCTATTGGGGATCTCCCCTGAAAGTGTACCAAATTACAAAAATGCAAGATCCAAGTTATTTGATTTTGTAGTCTTCCTCATCATTATTTCTTCTTCTCCAAAGTCTATTTTTCTGACGCAGCGGGATGTGGAAATGAACGAAAAACTCTCTCACAAGAGAAATCAAGAGAAACCCTAATTTTCTGATTCTTGAATAATAATTGAATAATCACGAATTTGGAATACAATCTTAAATAAAATAGCTGACTAATTAAGGAAATTAAAATCAAATCAAATAATGCATAAAATAGTCTATAAAATCTTTGAATGTTGATTTGAAGGCTTAGAAGATGGATTTTAAGCCCCAAAAAAACATTGAATGTGGGTCTCTGCGAGAGCTTTGATTTAATATCTTGAAGATCCAAAACGGATGCTCGTAGTAAAAGTTATGACCCTAGTAAGTTTAATAGATCACCGCATTATTTTTTCATTCTGGCAAATAAGTATTATAACATATTTTCGTTTTTATTTTTCAACATATTGATATTAGAACATATTTCTGCTTTATATTTTCCACAGATCCTTCAGTAGCGACTAAACTAATCCCGCTCTATGTTCCGACTCATGTTCAAAAGAAAAAACCTATCTTAATTTTCTATGAGCACCATGAGCACGTCTAAAGTCTAAACTTTTAATCAAAAGTATGTGTGTGAAAAATATTTTTCTTGTTCTTAGGCGCCTCGGGATGCCATGAGTGGCAAATCTGTGAAATCTTAAAAGTTATTGGAGTGTTGTGTATCAAGGTCTATGACACCTAAGCATCATAAAAAATTTTGTGGCGCCTAAGCATCAAGCATGTGATACCTTAGCTTTCATTGTGTTACAGATGGAATTTTTCTGAAAAACTTCTCTCTTTGAGCTTTCATCAAATTTGGTTTTAACCTATAAGCAAACCAATCCTTTAATGTTCTAGTACATAAATTTCTAAACTTTTATTCATCAATTGCAACTTTGCAAACTTAATCTTGTTTTCAGGTCAAAAATCTTAATTTCTCATAAAACTCCACAATCGACTAAATCCGACTTATCACTCCGGATTCTTTGATTTTTGCAGTGGATTAGCACTCATGCAACATCAATCCAACACTGCTTTCCCAGAATTTCAAATTTCTAGCAAAACTAAATCCAAAGTTTATATTTTTAAGAGTTAGGAGTTCAATAACTTGAAAATCAATCCAAATATCAATTTACCTCCAATAAAGTTCCAGATTTAGAGCTACTGGAATTTGCCTTCATAGTTGCACACTAAAAGTAGACCTCAAATCAGCTGGAGAGGTGAAAACCAAACAAGAATAACCACAATTCAAACCGTGGTTAACCGACCATAGTTTATATTTTAATGTAAACTTTATGATAGAAATGCTACCAAACAAATAATGTGATGGCACTAGCATGAGTTAATACGTGGAAACATTTTTGGGGCACAAAATGACCCTGAAAACATTAGTCATCATTTCACTACTAAAATATGTCAATGCAACTCATCTAATATAACATCTAAATCATGAATACGAAAGTGATATTTTCATTGTGATATTGTTGATGATATTGTTGATGACTTGACAATCAATGCACGTTCGACGTGTTTCGTTATTCCTAGGTACGAATAACACTGTGCATTGACTCATATTTTCTTTTACGTATACCTCTTGTCCATCAACTCTTCGATTTGTCTTTAAAGTTCTTCAGTTTTCTTTGGATTATTTCTCCGGATTAGTTGCTTTGAAGAAATGACCACTGGACTGGTAGTTTTGCACATGTATATATTTCTATAAAAGTGTAGATGAAATTGAAATTATATAATAATTAAAAGAAAAAGCATAGGTGGTGAGAGATAAGAATAAATTATTCCCTGTGATGACTTTCAGGCTAAGAAAAGTTCATTAATACGTGTCACAATGCCACCATAAATCAATACTTAATGAGAGTACGTACAAGAGAAAGCTCTAGATTTCCAAATCTCTAGAAAGCTCTAAATATCCAAATCCACACCTCTCTTTCAATTCCTACCATTCATCGTCCATCTAATTCTCCAAATTTCTAATCTTTATCCATATTGACCTTATACTTTAATAATATGTAAACTGAAATCTGTCACACCCACATCCATTTGTGTTGACAGGTGGTGCATTTTGGTTGGAAGAGAACCCACCAAGCACAGTGTTTGAAGAAATGATGACCACTGGGAATGGTAGTTTTGTGGAAGAGTAGCTCAAATAGTTTAGTGGTAGTTGAAAAAACACACACATGACATAGATTATAATAATTCATTAATTTTACTAAATAACAAAATAACTACTTAAGATGTTCCCACCAATCATTTTACTAAAATGAATGTGTTTTAACTGAAATTCATAAAAAAATTGAATTTTGAGAAGTTTTGTTAGTTCTTTTGTTGCCTTTGCATTGTTGTTCAGAGGATTTTTGTATACATACTAGTTCCATTAGTGAAAGATTAATACAGACTTTGATCTCTTGTATGCCTGGTAAAAATCTTAATCTTTCGTTATTTTCTAGTTTATTTAGGCCACCATTTATGAGCTACAAAATACAGGTTTTACATGTTATTTCCCAACATCGTATTTTAACTCTATTTTTTTAATTCACTCAATGCAAATGTTAACTAATTCCCAAAAAATAAGCTTTCAAAAAGTATGTGTAAATGTTAATTATCTAGTGGATAAGGGGTAATGCAGCTTTTGAGTTAAGCCAACAGCTGCTTAATCTCTTTGTTTTTCGTCAACGCCTCAAGAGTCGAAGTTTAATAAACAAATATTAATAATAATAATAAATAGTAGATTTAATAGGAGCATCATACTGTGACGGCCAAGTTGAGCCGCATCTCAGATTCATTGAACAAAGACGCTTACTCGATCCAACACTTGTTTCCTTCTTCCCATGTCTGAAATTAAGCTCCTCCATCACAATCAAAGACACGGCAGTTCAACGTAGAGAATGTATTCTATTCTCTGGCACTGAATACCATGAGTCATAATCCTTCTCCAACCGAGTTTCGTGAAATTTAACTTTGATATTGAACTCTATTTTTAACTGATATAAAAATATGGTATTCTTCGAGAAATTCTTTGAGGATAATGGAAAATAGAACGAATAGAATTCAAAATAATACAATTGTTATATGATTGACCTCGTCGTTAAATCAGTAACAAACTTTTAGTTTCTATAGATTAAATATATTCGTATCTTATTAGATTTTTATACGCCAGTTAATATTAAAATTTAACAAATCAGTTAATTGATTTTGAGTTTACAATAATTTAATATATAATAATTTTACATGATAATATGTGGATCAATCGCGTGTTTACAATAAATTTCAATAATTATTGAAGTTTTGTGTTGTTTCTATTTGAGGTTTTTGGCAATTGATAATGTGGCATAGATATGAAAGACAGAATATATTAAATAATCAATTTAGATTTCAATTTGACTACTCATGCAAATGGTTGAACGATGAACACATAGATTAATACATATTTTGAAACACTTGTGACATTCTCAAGTGACAAGATAAGTTTCCAGAGTCACATTCAATCACGAGAACCCTTAAACCCAAAATTTTATCATTTTAGGTTTTTTTTAGCTATCAATTCATAAAATTAAAATTTTGTACCTTGGACTATCGACTTGGATTATTGAGCTTTTGGTTAGTGTTAGGCCCATGTTCAGGAAGAGATTTATTTTTTATTCAGTTTTGCACTTTTTATTTTAATTAATATATAAAGTCTTTTAATTTAAAAAATAACTTTTAAATTACATTTTTTTATTTAAATTTGCTATGCATATGTTTTTTTAATACATATTCCGCTATGAAAAATATTGTTTTGATTAGAGTAATAGGACAACTTACTGTGTTGTGTCACTGGGTGCAAAATCCTAAACCTGATTATGATATTTTTCGTGGTTTTAGCGATCGTTCATTATCATATTACCATTTTAAATACATGAGACATGGTGTGCTCGTAGTCCAGGAGTTACTACATTTTTACTTGATTTTTTAAATATTGTCAATTTATCAAACTTAAACACAAATACTTAAAATAAAATTTATTCTTAATAAGTTTAGTCAACTCACCTCAAACGACTCCCTCATTTCAAGATTTAATCGAGAGACTTTTCAGTTTCGGACTCAGGAGTAAAGTTCCAGTTCAGTTTTTTCCTATTTATTTATATTCGAGAGATTAGACATTATTGAAATTTGTAATGCTAAAGTATTTTATTTTTGTCTGACAAATTTATTTTTAATTTACATTATCACTTTATCTGGATATTACTTCTTGAACCTTTTAGCCTATTGTTTGGCCCTAACTTCTATTTATGTTTTAAAGACTTTCATTGCCTTATTATAAATTTTGGTATCAGAGTAAGATTAGCATATTGAAAAGTGACATCCATAAGATAAATATAGTGATAGTATAAAATCATTTTTCAATTTTTGTGTCTATGGATGTGTTCTAATATGTGCCGAAAATTTTATAAATTTTATAAATTGATTCCTAGAAAAGCCACTAGAAGTAGTGGATCTGCTGCACCGACAGTGATAATTGTTGAATCGCAACTGACTGACCCTTTGATAGCACTAAGGGATGCACTTCAAAATTTGCCCAGAGACCAGATGCTCTATCGTATAGAATATTTCAAAGAGTTGGAGCATTTTGAATCTGTTGGTATTCAAGTGAGTACAAGACCCTATGCTACAGAAAACTGGTTAAGCATCACGGTGAAGGATATGGATGCTATTTAGGTTTCAATGTAGTATAGAGTTGGCCTTGCAACGTTTTATTTGAGAAGATGACTACAATCTCGTGGAAATCATTGAAGTTGGATTACCTGGTTAGCGAGATGACCTGGGATTGTTTCGTTTCAATGTTATTTTTAGAGATAATTATTACAATTGAGAAATTCAAATTATCATATGGACTTTGAACTTTTTAACTTTGAGAGCTCTCATTTGCTATTAGAGCAAATATTCCCGGATTCAAATGTTATTTTTATTTTTCTTTCAATATCTTCTTCTTCGACTTTTTTTCGAAAGTCTTCATAAAAAAAAAAAATCAATTTCTTTCTTATTATTGTTTCTAATTTTATTCTTGAAATTTTGATTATTATATTTAAATTTTTGAATTTTATTATTAAAATTTTTATTCATATTCTTAAAGCCTCGAATTTTATTGTTGAAATTTCGTTTCTCATACTTAAAGTTTCGAATTTTTCAATTTTTATTCTTAAAACCTTGAATTTCATTCTTGAAATTTGGATTATTGATTTTAAAGTTTCGAATTTCATTATAGCGTTCTTAAATTTTGAATTTTATTCTTGAAATTTCAACTTTTGTTTTGGTCCTCCCTCAAATACCGATGTAACACCCGACATTTTAGCCATGTAATTATTCCTTGAACTATTAAATGGGATATACATATATTGGCCATTAATGAAGTGCGTATTTCATTGGAGTTTTGTGATACCCTAAGTGGATGTCTAGAGAAAACGGATGAGTGAATTTAACTAATAATTTAATTGGAAAACCAAACTAAAAATCAACTAAAACAGAACACCTTGGTTAAAAACCAATGAGAGGGCAAATTAGGTAAACCAATTAAGGTTGGTAGGAGGAAGCCAATGGTTGAGTGACACTTGGCAACTTGTTGAAGAAGCCATGTTCTATTCTCTTCCCTCCTACGTGAAACCTTCATTTCTCATGTGCTTCTTTCCACTGCTCTTTGTTTTCTCTCCTTTAGGCGACTGCAACCTTTCCAAAAGACTTTCATTCTTCTGTTTTCTCTAGTGAAGATAATCATCTGCTAAAGTTAACGAGTTTGGATAAGTTAAAATGTGACTTTTATGGAAGTTTAAGGTTACGATATTTTGAGAAAACTTTTATGGAAGTTTAAGGTTACGATATTGTACTGTCACCGTATTCTAAAAGTTCATGCATAGCATATGAATCACTACATTTTTATATGTTCTTACTTAGTTTAGACATAGGTGAACTCCCTGATGTAGGTACTGAACCCGTGAATGAGGACTTTGTACCTCAAGATGATGATTTGATGTAATTGGCGGATGAGCTCATGGGTTGGTTGTTGCAGCCAGACATATTTCTGCCCCGAGGTTTAAGTTTTTAAAATAAAGTTCATGTCTGTAAACTCTACTGGGATTCTGTTGGTTTTATTTTAAAACTCTGTTGGGATTCTGTTGGAAATTTGAATAATGTATAGGTTCTGATGTTTAAGTTTAAAACACCTGCATTTGACAGTTGAGTTCTGTTCTGAAGTATTCTGGAATTGTTTGGAATATTTTCTCTTTTAAGGTGTGCATGGATTATCTCTGATTTTAGAGTCATCCATGCAATCTGTTTCCTTCAATTTCTGTCGTGTTTTCCTGATATGTCCAAAATCATATTTTGTATCGTTTCTAAAGTTTGAAGCTTTTATACTTTCTGTTTTCACGACTTCTGTTTTTATGTAAACCTGTTAAAAGTTGTCAACTTTGTCTTTAAACTCTACATCCACTGGTGAACGAATCTGTTTGTAGTTCGCATCCACCGGTGAACTCATCTGTCTGTAGTTCACATCCACCGGTGAGCTCATTTGTCTGAAGTTCACATCCACTGCTGCCCTTTTAAATCACATCTACCGCTGCCCATAAAATTCCATCTTCTGCCTGACGTCAGCTACATCTTCCGACTGACGTCATCTGTTTTGTCTTATTCACATCCACCGCTGCCACTGTTCACTTCTGTCTTATTCACATCCCCGCTGCCACTGTTCACTTCTGTCTTATTCACATCCACCGTTCCCCTTTATTTATTCACATCCACCATTCTCTTTTGTTTATTCACATCCACCGCTGCCACTGTTCACTTCTGTCTTATTCACATCCACCACTGCCACTGTTCACTTTTGTCTTATTCACATCCACCGCTGCCACTGTTCACTTCTGTCTTATTCACATCCACCGCTGCCACTGTTCACTTCTGTCTTATTCACATCCACCGCTGCCACTGTTCACTTCTGTCTTATTCACATCCCCGCTGCCACTGTTCACTTCTGTCTTATTCACATCCACCGCTGCCACTGTTCACTTCTGTCTTATTCACATCCACCGCTGCCACTGTTCACTTCTGTCTTATTCACATCCACCGCTGCCACTGTTCACTTCTGTCTTATTCACATCCACCGCTGCCACTGTTCACTTCGGTATTCACTGTAACCTTTCTTTCAATATGTCTTTCAGTTTATATTTCTCAATTATTTTCACTCCATGTATTTTATCACGTCGTTCTCTGCATGCTCGTCGTCCACCCAGCCTTTTATTTAAACGTTCAAAGTGTTCTGTCTCCCTGTTTTCTTCAGTCTTTTATTTATGTGGTTCAAAAATTAATATGTCTTCTGATTCTGTTCCAAGTGTTCAGATTCTCTTCTGTTGTTTATTCTGCAGTTTGGTTTTAACTGTGTTTTTTCCGTTTTGTTTTCGACTCCAGAGAACGCTCTCTCTCTCTCTGAAAAGTTTTAAGGGTTTGTTTTTTGAAGGTTCATTCTGTTTAAAGTTAAAAAAAAATATAATCCCCGTTTTGAATGTCCTGGAGTGATGGCTCCTCGAACCCCGATCGGGTCGAGGGCTGTCACAGTTATGGTATCAGAGCGAAATTAGGTTTTAAAAGCGATTCTGTAAATGTCTGGCTGCACAACCCGCCACGTGAGATCGCTCCACAAACTGTAAGTGTTTAAGTTTCTATTTATTAATTTAGTTATTCTATTTATAGGGTTTCTTAGAAATGGTGAGGGGACAACATGATAAAGCAAGCGAAAGTTCTCGTGCCATTGACAGATTAACTTAGCTAGTGGGTGTACAGTCCCACATGGTGGAACGTATGATGGCTCGAGAAGGCAGCGGGAATAATAATAATAATCATGGGAATGCTTCACGCGACACTAGTGGAGATAGATTCAGGCAACTCTAGCCGCCTACATTTGATGGACTATCTACTGACCCAACTCACGCTCAAGAATGGGTCCGACAGATAGAGAGAATGTTTAGATGTGCAGAGGTGGAAGAAAATAAGAAGGTTCTATGTGCCACGTATCAGCTCGCCAAGAATGCAGGATTTTTGTGGGACACTGTCCAGGCAACAACGATGGCGTTAAGCTGGGAGGAATTTAAACGAATATTCTATGAGAAGTATTTTGACAGAAGTGCAAAGAAGGAGAAGATGATAGAATTCTCTCGGCTACGACAGTATGGATCGGTGGCCGAATATGTTCAGAAGTTTGAATCCTTATCCTGCTATGCACCTCATCTAGTGGCAACTGACGAAAACAAGGTGCACCAATTTATTCAGGGTTTGAAGCTGGACCTCTTACGAAGGATTTCATATGGGGGATTTGATGAGACACTGTACACAAAAGTGGTGGCCAAGGCCTATCAGTTGGAGGCCTTAGAAGCGAAGTCCCAGAGACAAAGAGATCAATCCAGAGGGATTATTCGGAATGTTCCTCAACAACAACAACGAGGTCAAAATTTAAAACCTCAACAGCAACAGAACATGGGCATTAAAAGGCCCAATGAGACCGCCACTCATCAGGACAAGGGAAAGAGACCAATGTGGGCTCCTCAAATTTCAGCATGCCCGAGATGCCAGAAAATTCATAGAGGGGAATGTAGACTCATAACCGGCCAATGTTTTTGATGTGGCAAAGAAGACCATCACGTCCGGGATTGCCCAATGCCAGATACGAGACCAAATCAGGCCGTGCCAAGAGTATTTTCCACGATAGAGGATGATGATGAAGTCGTCCAGCACACAGCCATTACAGGTACAATTTCGATATGTGATGTACCTGCTTATACTTTGTGGGACACAGGTGCCACACATTCGTTTGTGGCAATGGACTTCGTTGGTAGGTAGAGATTTTGTTGTACGCCATCAGATCAGTCCTACAGCATTATGCTACCATCCGGAGGTTTATGCACTCCGAGCAGATTGTACGGGGTGATATAGTATCAGTAGGAGACCAGAAATTATATGCCAACCTTATCGTCATCGGTATGAAAGGATACGATGGTACTCTGGGGATGGACTGGCTGTTTAGACATCACGCCACCATCAACTGCAGGTCCGGGCTAGTGTCGTTTAAGCGCCCAAACGAGGTAGAGTTCTCCTATCAGGCAATACCAAAGAAACACCGTATGCCTATTATATCTTCCTTGAAAGCTCAACAGCTGATGAGGTCAGGATGCATCGGATTTCTTGCCCACGTAGTAGATGTTCAAAGGCAAGGTGAGGTGGAACTTCAAAATATTCCGGTAGTTCGAAACTTCTCGGAGGTTTTCTTAAATGACTTACCAGGATTGCCACCTGATCGTGAAATCGAGTTCGAAATTAACGTATATCCTGGTGCTGAACCGGTATCGAAGAATCCGTACCGTATGGCACCAATAGAGCTGAGGGAGTTAAAGGCTCAGCTGAAGGAATTGATAGACAAGAGTTTTGTGCGCGTTAGTTTCTCTCCGTGGGGTGCTCCCATCTTGTTTGTCAAAAAGAAAGATGGGTCCCTACGTATGTGTATTGATTACCGTGAGCTGAACAAATTGACCATCAAAAATAAGTACCCGTTGCCGAGGATCAACGATTTATTTGACCAACTACAGGGGGCTCGGGTATTTTCAAAGATTGACTTGCGATCCGATTATTACCAGTTGAAGGTCAGGGCTGATGATATTCCAAAGACCGCCTTCAGGACCCGGTACGGACACTACGAGTTCTTGGTAATGTCTTTTGGATTGACTAATGCCCCGGCGGCATTCATGAACTTGATGAACAGGATCTTCCAAGATTTCTTGGATAAATTTGTAATCGTCTTCATCGACAACATCCTGGTTTACTCCAGAAGTGAGGCTGAGTACGAGGAGCACCTGGCGATTGTGCTATTGTAACACCCGAAAACTTTACCCTATATTTTAGCTATGTGTTTAGAGTTTCGCACAAAATCTTAGGGAGTTACCCAAACGAAAGATAAATGGATGGAGAAACTAAACTTTAGATTTTTAGAGGGATTAATTAAAAGAGGGATTTAAAATGTATATGATATATAGTTTATTGGATTAACTTAATAAATTAAATTAAGGTTGAATTAAATGCAAAGCTTCTTCATGAAGCCACTACAATCCATGTAACCAAACATTTCTACTCTCTCTCTCTCTCTCTCTCTCTCTCTCTCTCTCTCTCTCTCTCTCTCTCTCTTTACGTAGCAGCCAAACACCCTCCCCTTACTCCTTTAGTTTTCTTCATCTCCAGAACACATGTTTCTCTCCCTCTAAATTTGTCTTATGCAGCAAACAATCTCCCCCCCCCCCCCTATTTCCTTTCTTCTCCTCCAGCGGTTCACACTTACCCATCCTCTCTCTATTCTTCACGATTTCTCCAGCCCTTCCTCCATAGTCGACGACTTCTCATTTCTCAGAGCTTCAATCGTTGAAGAAAAATAAGGTAAGAGTGGATGTTAGCTTAGGGTTATTTGTGTTGATGGAATGGGGTGCATTTGGAAGCATTTTGTGGAAGATTTTCTTTAGAGAGTTGTAAACCCTAAATAATTGCATGTAATGTTGGTTGTTTTGCTGGGTTTTATCTCCATTTGGACGTTTGACTAATTTAAATAAAGGTATTGACGATAGATTGGGAAGGGAAATACATTTAGTGTATTGTGGTGAAGTATGTTGGTGGATGTTGGCATTTGTTATGAATGCACGAAAATGGGAGGTCCCTTGCTGAATGTTCTCTCTTTATGCTTCTTCGAACATGTTAAATAATTATACAGAATGTTGAATTAGAAAAGGTTTGAGTTTGGTTAAGTTTTGATGAAAATCTGAAATTTTGAATTAGGAGCAGGGCAGTTTCGGGTTTATCAATGTTTGGCAAATCTATCGACTTCCATTTTAAAAACTATTTTGGTGTGTTAAACTAGACACTTTAAGGAAGCCATGGCCTTTGGAATCAAGTCGTTTCGATATGTATCGTAAAAGTTATGAATTTTTGAAGTTGGCTCAATTTCTAGGTCAAAATCCGAGTTTGGTTATGGCATTGGTTTGTTGGTGGGAAATTTGTTTAAATGCTAATTATTTGGTGTGTTTGACTTGAGCATTATGATATGTGATATATGGTTCGTTTGGTTTTGGGATTGGGCCTCCATTGAAGTGTGATGATGTGATGAATGGTAGGAGCATTATTTCGATGGTTGTTGGAAATTAGGAGATTTCATGCACTTATTTTGAGTTTGAATTCAAGTTCTGTTGTTATTGGACATTGGATGTTAAGTGCTCCTGTTGTCTCTGTTGTCTCTTGTTGATTTTGAAGTTTAGCTTAATGTTAGCCGAAAATCTGAGGACGTAAATTGGTTATGTTCTTATGAATGATGTTATGATGTTTAGATTTCCACGCTCTGCGGACAAGAATACAATTGGGTACAAGTTGAGATAAATTTGCTAAGGACGACAAGTAAGTAATGTTGCATGTTATAGGTTCGTGCAACACCGAGACGTTCAAGATTTTCAACTCTGCAGCAAACAGGTAAGTTCATAACCGTAGGTTGGCCCTTAAGGCCCTACATCACCGAGGTACTAGGGTTCCTGTTCTGTCGGGTAGTTTTAGGTAGAAATGTTATAGCTTCTGTTCAGTTTGTGTTCTGTGTTGTCTGTTCAGTTCACGTTCTGAGTTGTCCGTTTTCTGTCTCATAATATGCCCTGTTATTTCTGATGTCTGCTGTTATAGGTTCAGGCACTGAGAATGTCATGCATACACGTTTTACTGAAAATCCATGCAAAAACTGATTTCTGTACACGATTTGAAACTAAACAAGATAAAATCTGACTGTCTGTAATGTACTGGTTAAGTGCGGGACGGGGACTGGCCCTCTGGTTTTATCCCTCCCTGGGAATCTGAAAATATTGTCCCTGGCAAGGACCCTCTGGTTTTATCCCTCCCTGGGAATCTGAAAAATGTCGTGCCTGATAGTGCACCTACTGAACCAGTTCCCCTATAAGCCCCACTTAATTCTTCTGCCACTGTAATGTAATGTTCTGTTCTGTCACTGAATTTCTGAAAAGTTCATGCATTGCATATGCACCACTGCATTCTGATTATGTCCTTACTGAGTTTTAGACTCATAGGTGAACTCCCTGATGTAGGTACTGAACCCGAAACTGAGGATCTTGTTCCTCAAAGTGATGATCTAATGTAGAGGGTGGATCGAGCTCATGGGGTGGTTGCTGCAGCTAGACATATATCTGCTCTGAGGTTTAAGTTTTGAAAGAGAAAATATTGTCTGTGAATTTTACTTAGATTCTGATGTTTTGGTTTTAGGAAAACTCTGTTGAAGTTCTGTGGTATTCTGGTAATGTATGAGATTTGTCTTGATGTCTAAAACCTCTGTATTTGACAGTTGAATTTATGTTCTGAAGTATTCTGGAATTGTTTGGAATATTTTTCTGTTGGCCTGTGCATGAATGGTTTCTGGTTTTAGAGCTATCCATGTAATTTGATTTTTCTTAAGTTTCTGCCGTGGTTTACTGTTATGTTTGAAAAAAAAAATCATATTTTGAATCGGTTTTGAAGGTTTGAAACGTTTATGTTTTTATGCTCTCTATTTGTTTGTCTTTCTGTTAAATGTTGACAAATTCTGCCTTTAAAACTATGTCTCCCGATTGCATCTTCCGTTGCTTTAAAATCACATCTACCGTTGTTGTTTTTAATTCATCTTCCGGTTACTGTTCACAACTTCATCTTCCGGTTACTGTTCACAACTTCATCTTCCGGTCACTGTTCACAACTTCATCTTCCGGTTACTGTTCACAACTTCATCTTCCGGTTACTGTTCACAACTTCATCTTCCGGTCACTGTTCACAACTTCATCTTCCGATCACTGTTCATTTCTGTCTTATTATATCCCGAAGACTGTTTTCATTCCTTCCCGCTTCCAACCTCCTGGCTTTTGTTCTGTTATTCTTCTGTCATTTAATCTGAACTCCGATTTTAAGTATGTCTTCAAATTTAAATGCTTAAAGTGCTCTGCTTCCTATATTCATCTGTCGTTCATTTCTGTGGTCCAACAATTAATATATTTTTCTGATTTTGTTCTAAGGATTCTGATCTCCTTCTGTTGTTTACCCTGTAGTTCGGTTTTAACTGTTTTTCCCCTGTTTGATTTCGACACCAGAGAACTCTCTCTCTGCGAAGTTTTAAAGTTTGTAAATGTTATGTTCACTCTTTCTTCTGACTGTTCTGTTTCAAAAAAAAATAGTCACCGTTTTCTGATAACTGTCTCGGAGTGATGGCTCCGACCCCGGACCCCGATCGGGTTCGGTTTCGGGCTGTCACAGCTATCGACTTTGAAACAGCACCGGTTTTATGCCAAACTGTCAAAGTGCGAATTCTGGTTGAGTAGGATTAACTTCCTAGGCCATGTGGTGTCGGCAGAAGGAGTGTCCGTGGATCCAGCCAAGATTCTGGCAGTGAAGGAATGGCAAAGACTGAGAAATGCCAGTGAGGTACGGAGTTTTATAGGGTTAGCTAGTTATTATAGAAAGTTCATCAAGTGATTTTCTGTAATAGCGAAGCCTATGACCAACTTAACAAGGAAAGACATCAAGTTCAAGTGGTCTGAAGCTTGTGAGATGAGTTTTCAGACACTTAAGCAGAAACAAACCACTGCTCCTCTGTTAGTATTGCCAGTTGAAGACGGAAAATTCAGCGTATACTGTGATGCGTCCAAGATTGGCTTGGGATGTGTATTAATGCAAGAAGGGAAAGCAGTGGCATACGCATCTAGACAATTGAAAAACCATGAATAAAACTACCCTATACATGATCTCGAGTTAGCGGCAGTTGTGTTTGCGCTGAAAGTATGGAGACACCACTTGTACGGACAATCATGTGAGGTGTTTTCTGATCACAAGAGCTTGAAGTACATATTTACCCAGAAAGAGTTAAACATGAGACAGAGACGGTGGCTAGAATTTGTGAAAGATTACGATGTTGAGATTAAACACCACCCGGGTAAAACTAATGTGGTAGCTGATGCACTGAGGAGAATGCCAGCTACTATGCAACCGGCTATGTCGGCCGTATCAATGCCTTTGAGGACAGAGATACAGAAGTTTGATATGGAGATCGTTTCCGGGCTATCGTCCATACTAGCAGACTTAACGCTGCGTCCCACCATCCTGGACCGAATCAAAGAAGCCTAGAAGGCCAATACAAAGGAGATGGCTGAATTTGTGAGCAAGTTACCTATGGCCTCTTCCGATTTCAGTTTTTTTGGAGATGGTATTCTAAAGTTCAAGGACATATGGTACATTCCGAAAGACGAAGAGCTACGTAAGAACATCTTGTCGGAAGCCCACTCGTCCTCCTTTTCAGTGCATCCTGGAAGCACGAAGATGTATCAAGACTTGAAACTTCATTTTTGTTGGCCGAATATGAAGAATGAAGTGGCCAAATTTGTGGAGTCTTGCATGATATGTCAACAAGTCAAAGCTGAGTATCAATGACCAGGTGGAACCCTTAAGCCTCTCCCGATCCCCGAGTGGAAATGGGAGAACATCACAATGGACTTTGTTGTTGGCCTTCCAAAGACAGCTAAAGGCCATAATAGCATTTGGGTCATAGTGGACAGATTGACGAAGTCGGCCCATTTTCTACCTGTGAAGACGACGTACTCCATGGATCAGTACGTAGAGCTGTATATTAACGAGATTATTAAGCTACATGGCATTCCTGTGTCGATCGTCTCAGACCGGGATCCCAGATTCACTTCCATGTTTTGGAGAAGTTTGCAGAACTCCTTGGGTACAAAGTTGGATTTCAGCACGGCATTTCATTCACAGACTGACGGACAATCTGAGAGAACGATCCAAATACTGGAGGATACGCTAAGGTCGTGCGTGCTGGAATTTCATGCTCCTTGGAGTAGATATTTGCCACTCGTGGAGTTTTCTTACAACAATAGCTACCAGGCTACAATTGGCATGGCTCCTTATGAAGTTCTTTACGGTAGAAAGTGTAGATCCCCATTGTGTTGGGATGAGGTTGGAGAAACCAAACTTATCGGCCCTGAGATATTACAGCAGATGTCCGAGGTGATAGCTACTATCAAACAACGAATAAAAATTGCTCATAGTCGACAAAAGAGTTATGCGGACCATAGAAGAAGAGACTTAGAGTTCGTTGAGGGCGATGAAGTATTCTTGAAAGTGTCGCCTTTCAAAGGCGTAATGAAATTCGGTAAGAAAGGAAAGCTCAGCCCGCGGTTCATTGGCTCTTTTCCCATTTTGAAGCGTGTGGGAAGCATGGCCTACAGACTACAGTTGCCAGCGTCAATTGATGGAGTTCACAATGTTTTTCATGTTTCGATGCTGACAAAATGTGTAGGTGATCCAACCCAGATCGTGGAACATGTGGACTTTGATATCATGCCGACGCTGACATATGAAGAAAGGCCCATACAGATATTAGATACTTCACTCAAGGTGTTGCGCAACAAGGTAGTCCCATTGGTGAAAGTTTTGTGGCACAATCATGACGTGGAGGAAGCCACATGGGAAAGACAAGAGAATGTTAGGGCCCAATATCCGGACCTCTTTGCTTAGACAAATTTTAAGGACAAAATTTCTGTTAAGGTGGGTGGAATGTAACACACGACATTTTAGCCATATAATTATTCCTTGAACTATTAAATGGGATATACATATATTGACCATTAATGAAGTGCGTATTTCATTGGAGTTTTGTGATACCGCAAGTGGATGTCTAGAGAAAACGGATCGGTGAATTTAACTAATAATTTAATTGGAAAACCAAACTAAAAATCAACCAAAACAGAACACCTTGGTTAAAAACCAATGGGAGGGCAAATTAGGTAAACCAATTAAGGTTGGTGGGAGGAAGCCAATGGTTGAGTGACACTTGGAAACTTGTTGAAGAAGCCATGTTCTTTTCTTTTCCCTCCTACGTGAAACCCTCATTTCTCATCTGCTTCTTTCCACTGCTCTCTGTTTTCTCTCCTCCAGGCGACTACAACCTTTCCAAAAGACTTCCATTCTTCTGTTTTCTCTAGCGAAGGTAATCATCTGCTAAAGTTAACGAGTTTGGATAAGTTAAAATGTGAGTTTTGTGGAAGTTTAAGGTTACGATATTTTGAGAAAACTCACTGTTTTTGGATGAAAACACGTTAGTCTGTTTTCTAAAGGTTGGAATGGAGTTTGCTGTATATTCTACTAAGTTATTAGTTAACATTTACAGCTTGTTGATTTCCCTTTTCATGCACGTCATAGATTTGTGCATCACCGAGGCAACACGTTCAAGACTCTCAACTCTACAGCAAACAGGTAAGTTCATATCCGTAGGTTGGCCCTTAAGGCCCTACATCACGGAGACTCTACGTTTTATTTCTGTTGGGAGGTTTCGGGTAGAGAAGGTTAGAGTTAAGTTCTGAGTTATCTGTGTCTCTCATTATGTTCTGTTGTATTATTTTTGTTGCCTGCCGTTTTATGTTTAAGCACTGTGAAAGTTCATGCATACACATTTTTCCCGAAAGCTCATGCAAAAATGTCTTCTGCACACGTTTTGAAGTTAAGAAAGATAAAATCTTACTGAAATGTATTGGTTAAGTGCGGGACGGGGACTGGCCTACTGTTTCTGTTCTGTTCTATTTATGTTCTGTAAATCTGTTATGTGCCTGTCGTGCACTTGTCAGTTCCCTTATAAGCCCCACTTATACCCCTCTGTCAGTAAAACGTAATGTACTGTACTGTCACCGTATTATAAAAGTTCATGCATAGCATATGCATCACTGCATTTTTATATGTTCTTACTGAGTTTTAGACTCATAGGTGAACTCCCTGATGTAGGTACTGAACCCGTGAATGAGGACTTTGTGCCTCAAGATAATGATTTGATATAATTGGCGGATGAGCTCATGGGTTGGTTGCTGCAGCCAGACATATTTCTGTCCCGAGGTTTAAGTTTTTAAAATAAAGTTCATGTCTGTAAACTCTACTGGGATTCTGTTAGTTTTGTTTTAAAACTCTGTTGGGATTCTGTTGGAAATTTGGATAATGTATAGGTTCTGATGTTTAAGTTTAAAACCCCTGTATTTGACAGTTGAGTTCTATTCTGAAGTACTTTTAACTTCGGAGTTCTTATGGGATTCGTTGCCAATTGTGCTCCAAAACACGTCTTACCATCTTGGGAGGGTTTCCTTGCATATATTTCATTTCTATATACTTCCCCAAGCGATGTGGGATTGTGACGACTCCTTCTTTACGACCCGAGATTTGCCTACACTCGAGTCCGGAATCCACCCCAACCCGAGGTTTTTCCCGCAATCGTACTCACACGTATACATCTGGGTCATCACAGGAAAAATATTCCTAATATTTTTCGGATCACATCTGCTATCATTTCTCGTATCAATTATTTAGTGGTGTAATTGTACTGTGTGAGTAAGTTCTTTCTAGGAGACTGAATTTTAAGTGGGACCGTTTGTGACCCTTCTAGTCTTTTTTAGTAACTTACTTGGAAAAATAATTATGTCTATGATATTGTCTATTATAGTTTATCTTGAGAATTATACTAATTAGTACTATCCACATTTTACAGCAGCGGTATTATTATTGTTTGCATCATTATTATTTTTTCTCAACAAGTAGTATCAGAGCCTCGTTATTTTGGAGGGAAATGATGAAATTGAAAATTCAATTGAAATAACTTCACATTGTTGAAATTAAAAATGAAGGCGTTATTGCGAAGAGATTATTGTGCTATGGTCATTTGCAACAGACAGAGGAACGTTGAAGATAAGAAATGGAACAAAGCAGATGGAGATGCTAATGTTATTTTGCATCTTGGTCTAGCATATGAAATTTTGTTAAGTATCATAAAAAAGACAACTGCCAAACAAATTTATGATACGCTGACAAATCTATATAAGAAAAAGTAGTGACATAATAAAAGATTGCTTACCTTCTCTAAATTCCAACGCTCCCGTGAGAGTAGCGAAGGAAAAGTACCAAAATAAATTCTTTTTTTTTTTTGCACTTTTTTTTTTTTTGAGCTTACAACATTCATCCTATTTTATTTTAAGAAAAAAACTCTTTTCATCGAAGCAAATTCATGGTTGATTATTGTTTTTTGCTAATTTTCTTCAATTGATCAAAATATGTAGCCTTTTTAACTCCTTCTAAGTACCCTAGAAAAATACATTTCTTTCCACGAGGCTCGAGTTTTTCTTGTTTTACATGTGTATATGCTGCATGTCCAAAGATTTTTATATCTCAATAATTTGGAGGATAATCGTACAACATTTAGAATGAGCATTACCAAACAATTGTTACGCCATTTAATATGTATGACCCATTATGTAATTTTCCTTTCATAACACTCATAGTCCCCTTTAAAATTTTCAAAATTCGAGATTCAATTTTAAGAGAGCAGCCATTCGAATCTAACATCCCAACTGGTAATAAATTTTGTTTCAATTAGGGTACAGACCTTACTTCTTGTGTTGTAAGAATACAAGTCACAAACATTTTTATTTGAATTGATCAGTCTGCCTCCATCTGATATAGTATTGTTGTTTCCAAAAGCACCTTTCCACCCACGGTTTTATGAAAGTTTACATCCATTCATTCCTAGGAGTCATGTGGAAAGAACACCCTGCGTTCGACACTCATTGCTTGTCTTATTCCATTTATGAGGCAACCAAAACATTTGATCACTCATAAGCATCTGTAGCAATAGAAGCATCTTTTTTTTGTGACCTCTTTTCTACTAATTTTCATCTTCGTTCGTAACAATGCTTTTTATAATGTCACTCTTTCTGATAGAAGAATTACTTTCTTGTTTTGATTTTCCTTTTGAATTCCTGTTTTCTCTTATTTGTGATCTTCCTCCGGCTATTAACCCCTCCCCTTCTTAATTCTCTTTTTCTTCTATTCTTTTACGGAGTTATTTTGAATTCAAAGTTGTCTTTACATAAGCCATTTTAAGTGTCTCTTTCCCATAAAGTAAGTATCCAAAAAAATTTCTTACACTTTAGGTAAAGAACTCAGAATGATTATAGCTTGATCATCTTTAGTAATTTTAACAATTAAACTTTGAGATCCAAGATGATTTTTTAAAATCTTCTAAATGCTTCGTCATCTCCTTGGAATCTTTTGTAGTCGAGGTATATAGTTTTTTTTAACATACAACCGATTCACCAAAGATCGTTTCATGTAAAGAACATATGATTCCAATCAGATTGATAGTGCAGTCTTTTTCTTAGTTAGCTCTCTCCGCATCTCATCCCCAAGACTAAGCAAGATTGTGCTATGGATGTCAGATTCGGCTTTATCTGCCTTACTTTATCACTATCTTTCAGACTTTCAATACCTTCCTCACCGGTTGCCTGACCAAGCCCCAAATGAACCAAGTACGCTTTCATTTTGATTATCAATAAATTGAAATCATTCTCTACTGTAACTTGTACAGCTCCAATAGCCATTCAAGATTTGAAAAAATTTCTTGAATGACAAACTTGAACCCAAACTGAATTGTAATCTAAATTTTCACACTTATCGCTCCAATTGTACAAAGAATACCACAAAACAAACGAAATAGAGATCCAAAACTGAATACGAAAAAAAAAAACCAAATAATTAACATGGTATTTTAACGTAGTTCAGACAATGAATCCTACGTTCACAGATGCAACTAGATAACAACTTTTATTGGGAAATTCATAGCATTATAGTACTAGCACAGATACCAGAATCTCCTTTCTCCGAGGATACACCTTCCTTTAACAAAGATGAAACCCTAACCTCTCCTATTCTTCTCTTACTTTTCTCTCACACAGCACCACCACTCCATATAGTTATCTCACCTCTATATTTATATATAGAAGTTGATAACCAAGTATATACAAAGACTAGAAATTGACTATTCTACGTCTCAAAATGCCAGCATGGCAAAGTGCATAAAACAAGAACCAATATTTATTCAACATGCAAGACTCTATTTCCAATAAAACAGACTCTTGGCCATATAAAAAAATACAAAAAAGAAAATAAATTACTCTTGACCTATGTTGTGTTTGAACTATCAGACCAACTTCTCTTTACTTTTACTTTGTAAGCTGTTGATATCTAGTCTTACAAAATATGTTGGTACCTCATTATAAACTTTTGTAAAACTTAGTATTTAATTCCTTACTCTAAGGATTTACAAACACGTATATTTATGTTTTCATTTTTGGATATCATATCTCTTAACATTTTCCATTTTTACCTTCCATAGACTCATTACTTATCATATTCTTGTTTTTTCTTACACATATAGTTTTATTACTTACCTCTCAGGTGTGACCACATCTAGTTAGGCATTCTATCCAATGTCTAATTCACACGTATCAATTAGCTCTACCTATTTCCATACCTAACCAGTGCAATCACCCATGTACATCTTGAGTGTTATACATATTTAACACTTAACTGACCCATTTCATATACATTATAAACATTGCATGTTTTTTAGGAATGTTATAGTTATTTGATCATAAGTAGCTAATCTACACTTAGCTACATTTTAATTTTCTAGATATATTTTATATATTTCTAATAAATTGTATACAACAGTAAAGTATACTTCTAAAGAATATACATGTTGTAATTGTCTTATCATTAATAATCCATCGTATCGACATGTTCTGATATTAGTGTAATTATGAACAATCTTCATACACTTATGTGCTATGTTTCGGATGCTTTCACTAGTTGCTCTGTGGCCATCAACATCTTATCACTACTTTCTCGAGACTCTCACAGGCTAGTCAATAGTCACTCGCGCTTTTATTACTACCTTCCTGGGCCTTCATCAGTTGGTCTTTGGCCACTAACGCCTTTATCCTCATAGGATTTGGTGGACGTGTATAGTTGCTCCAAATATTTGGTTGCTGACTAGTCTAAGTCATCTATGTGGATTTTCTTTTTTTTTTTTTCCCTATTTTCATGCTTAATTATGATCAAAGTATATTAAGCATGTTCAACTTCTTTTTCGAGATATTAATTATTTCCATATAGAGAACAACAACACATAATTTATGGTTGTTCAACTCAAGAACTATTACCATTCTTGAGCCTACATCGACTTTGAAGGAGGCTACAAGTTTTGTTAAAAAAAAAAATTGTGTTAGAACCTTATATGTATATCTGATAAACATAGGAATGATCAGAAGATAATAGTTTAGCTAAATATAGACAATATAAGACCAGGAAGGAAAATTCGGGAACTCAAAAAACAGACGGACTGAAATAAATATCAAAGAGAATACAAGAAACAATGAATTTGAACAGCGCTGGAGACTCTTGGACCAAGTTTAAATCCTGTTAAAAAACTCTCACAGTAGAACTTTGTAAATTAAGCAAAAATCATAAGGTAGATGTGGAATTTCGATTTACATTTACTGATTCTATTGGAAAATATAAAGCGGAAATATGCCATGATACCAGTTTGTTGAAATTAGGAAGAGAAACTTTGGAGAAGAAAAAATATTATTGAGGGAGACCAATATCAGTCATTTAAAACTTCTTGGTCATTGCTTACTTGAATTCCTTGTACATACTAAGATTATTCTCCGTAAAGATTAAATCAAAAACCTACAAGCAAGCAAACAAATAAAACATCTCCATTTTAACGCACCTTAGTATAGATAAAGTGTTCATATGGTCATTTAATAAACCTATTTTCGAGGAAGTACTTGTCGATTCGACTATTCCAAGCTCTTGGAGTTTGCTTTAAGCTATACAATGCTTTTTTCAACTTAAATACTTTGTCTTCATAACCCTTTATAACATAGCATTGAGGTTGTTCAACGTAAACTTTTTCTTCGAAAACTCTATTCAAGAATGCCGATTTGACATTCATTTGATAAATCTTCCATCTCTTCTAAATTGTTAGTGAAATAATCAGCCAGATAGTTTCAAACGGGCAACATGAGCAAATACTTTACCATAGTCAGTACATGGACGTTGACTATATCATTTTTCCACTAACCTCACTTCGTATTTCTCCACTTCTCCCTTTGCATTCTTCTTTTCTTTGAAAACCCACATCTCACCAATGAGCTTCTGACCTTCCAAAATGGTTGCTAACTCTCAGTCTCGTTCTTCTCAATTGAAGCAATCTCTTCATCCATAGCAATCATCCATTTTTTATCTTTCACAACTTCTTCAAATACTAAGGGCTCGCAATCGACAAAATGAAAAAAAAGAGTTATATCTTCACGTAGATTTTGTGTTATCTCATAAAAATCTTGATGATTTCTCGTACGAGGCTCTCTTTCACTTGAAGAAGATGAAGGTGTATTTAATATTGTTGGTGATCTTGGAGGTGTAGCGGGTTCTAGAACTTTGCTTGTTTTCTCCTCATCAATGAAAGGAAAGAACTCATACATTCTTTAGTCTTCATCACTTCAATCCCAACAATCTTGTTCGTCAAACTCCATGTCTTTGCTAATAATTCTATTCCCAATACTTGGATCATAGAGCTTGTAGCCTTTGAAGCGTTGATCATAACCGATAAAGATGTACTTCTTACTTTTATCATCAAGCTTCGACCTCTCTTGATCTGGTAAATGTACATGCACATAACTGATGTTCCAAACACTCTCAAATGGGAAGCACTTTGGTTTTCTTCCACTCCATGCTTCTTGAAGTGTTTTGTCCCATAAGCTTCTCATCAGGCACCTATTTGATAGGTAGACAACACAATCAACAGCTTCTGTCCAAAACTCTATCGGCATCTTCTTGGTTTTCAGCATACTTCTTGCCTTATTGAAAATGGTTCAGGCTCTTCGTAGCCTCTATCAACAATCTCTCATATGTCTTGTGAGCCAAGCAAAGCCTTCATACGAATGCATCAATTCTCTTCATATTTTCCAACAAAATGGTATTAGAGCATATTTCTGCTTTATGTTTTCCAACAAAATTGTATCAAAGCCAAAGAAATCCAAGGTACATCAGATCTAGGGCATTTCTTACTCAGGTCAGATCCAGGGCATTTTAGAGCCAAGGTATCTCAAATCCACGGTATATCGGAGTTAGGGTATGTGATTTAAAAGGAAAGATGGTTTTATAGCCAAGTTACGTTCGAGATCAGTTACGTAAGAACTATGTTATTTTATTGAGAAGAAAAGATATTATTTGAGCCGAATTGTTTCCTTTAAATGAGATATTATTCAACAAAGATGCCTCCTTGATGGAGAAGCTATCATTGTGTTGAATGAGAGACAATGATGTGGTAAAACTTGAAGTCGTCAAAGACCCAAAAGAAGAGCATTGTGTTTTCCAAAGTGGAGAGAGTTATTTGTGACCCAAAAGAAGGGCACGTTGTTCTCCAAAGTTGGGAGAGTCATCCGAGGCCTAGTTCCTAAAGAAAGAGCGTGAGAAGGTCGCCATCGACAAAAGGTAATCGATAAGGAGTAGTGAGATAACTATGTTTCAAAGACCATCATGAGGGAAGGTCTTTATGATTGAACCTTGATTGAGGAGTCCAGAGGTTTCTACAAACTCACGATATAAGAATCAACATGTAGAAGGAAGGGTTGGTTGAGAAAAATTTGGCCACCAACGTATCAAGGAAGAAGAAGAATAAGATTGATAGTTGAAGCTGTGAGAAAATTAAGTTTATAGGATGGTGTTGAAAATAAACTTGATTATATAATTACGTCTTTTAATTAGGTTCATGTATTTTTGAAGAATCATTTTGAAAGTTCTATTCATGTATGTTGTAACACTCGGTAATTTCCTATAACTTACGTAGCCTTATATTAGATGTGTTATGGAAGCTTAACAATGGTTCTAGACTTATCTTAAGTATTGAAAGTTAGAAAGTCAGAATTATAGTGAAATCTAAATTACTTAGGTAGTGTATTTGTGTAATTGATGTTTTAACTTAATAGAATGGAAATTTATAACATTGTAGAGTGATGTCAGAGTGTGAGCCAAGTAGCGCACCAAAACGGAGTGGGTTTGGGGGCGTTACATATGTGTAGGTACATTGGTACATGTACTTGGTAGATTCATTATGTATCAGTACATGTTTGTAATTAAATAGGTGGTTCATGTATGATGTTAGACATGTATCTAGGAGCCTATTAATTATGTGTGTGTTGGTTTGCAAAAGTTGTCTCCTATTTGGAATCTCCCCCAAAAGTGTACCAAATTAAAAAAATGCAAGATTCAAATTAATTGATTTTGTAGTCTTCCTCATTTTATTTCTTCTTCTTCAAAGTCTATTTTCTCATTCTGAAAAATAAGTATCATAACATATTTTCGTTTTTATTTTTCAACAAAATGATATTAGAACATATTTCTGCTTTATATTTTCCAATAGATCCTTCAGTAGCGACTAAACTAATCCCGCTCTATGTCCCGACTCATGTTCGAAAGAAAAAACCTATCTTAATTTTCTATGAGCACTATGAGCACGTCCAAAGTCTAAACTTTTAATCAAAAGTATATGCGTGAAAAATATTTTTCTTGTTCTTAGACGCCTCGGGATGCCATGAGTGGCAAATCTGTGAAATCTTAAAAGTTATTGGAGTGTTGTGCATCAAGGTCTATGACACCTAAGCATCATAAAAAATTTTGTGGCGCCTAAGCATCAAGCATGTGATACCTTTGCTTTCATTGTGTTACAGATCGAATTTTTCTGAAAAACTTCTCTCTTTGAGCTTTCATCAAATTTGGTTTTAACCTATAAGCAAACCAATCCTTTAATGTTCTGGTACATAAATTTCTAAACTTTTATTCATCAATTGCAACTTTGCAAACTTAATCTTGTTTTCAGTTCAAAAATCTTAATTTCTCATAAAACTCCACAATCGACTAAATCCGACTTATCACTCTGCATTCTTTGATTTTTGCAGTGGATTAGCACTCATGCAACATCAATCCAACACTGCTTTCCCAGAATTTCAAATTTCTAGCAAAACTAAATCAAAAGTTTATAATTTTAAGAGTTAGGAGTTCAAAACTTGAAAATCAATCCAAATATCAATTTACCTCCAATAAAGTTCCAGATTTAGAGCTACTGGAATTTGCCTTCATAGTTGCACACTAAAAGTAGACCTCAAATCAGCTGGAGAGGTGAAAACCAAACAAGAATAACCACAATTCAAACTGTGGTTAATCGACCATAGTTTATATTTTAATGTAAACTTTATGATAGAAATGCTACCAAACAAATAATGTGATGGCACTAGCATGAGTTAATACGTGGAAACATTGTTGGGGCACAAGATGACCCTGAAAACATTAGTCATCATTTCACTACTAAAACACTTGTGTCACATAACTACTTAAGATGTTCCCACCAATCAGTTTACTAAAATGAATGTGTTTTAACTGAAATTCATAAAAAAATTGAATTTTGAGAAGTTTTGTTAGTTCTTTTGTTGCCTTTGCATTGTTGTTCAGAGGATTTTTGTATACATACTAGTTCCATTAGTGAAAGATTAATACAGACTTTGATCTCTTGTATGCCTGGTAAAAATCTTAATCTTTCGTTATTTTCTAGTTTATTTAGGCCACCATTTATGAGCTACAAAATACAGGTTTTACATGTTATTTCCCAACATCGTATTTTAACTCTATTTTTTTAATTCACTCAATGCAAATGTTAACTAATTCCCAAAAAATAAGCTTTCAAAAAGTATGTGTAAATGTTAATTATCTAGTGGATAAGGGGTAATGCAGCTTTTGAGTTAAGCCAACAGCTGCTTAATCTCTTTGTTTTTCGTCAACGCCTCAAGAGTCGAAGTTTAATAAACAAATATTAATAATAATAATAAATAGTAGATTTAATAGGAGCATCATACTGTGACGGCCAAGTTGAGCCGCATCTCAGATTCATTGAACAAAGACGCTTACTCGATCCAACACTTGTTTCCTTCTTCCCATGTCTGAAATTAAGCTCCTCCATCACAATCAAAGACACGGCAGTTCAACGTAGAGAATGTATTCTATTCTCTGGCACTGAATACCATGAGTCATAATCCTTCTCCAACCGAGTTTCGTGAAATTTAACTTTGATATTGAACTCTATTTTTAACTAATATAAAAATATGGTATTCTTCCAGAAATTCTTCAATTGTTATATGATTGACCTCGTCGTTAAATTAGTAACAAACTTTTAGTTTCTATAGATTTAATATATTCGTATCTTATTAGATTTTTATAGGCCGGTTAATATTAAAATTTAACAAATCAGTTAATTGATTTTCAGTTTACAATAATTTAATATATAATAATTTTACATGATAATATGTGGATCAATCGCGTGTTACTTTCTATTAATTTATTGAAGTTTTGTGTTATTTCTATTTGAGGTTTTTGGCAATTGATAATGTTATTTCTACATAATCGATTTTAAAACCCGGGGGCTCTGATACCATAAATTGTCACGATCCTAATACTGTACCCAATTTCCGTACTATATATTTTTTTAATACTTTAAATAAACTCTAAACGGAAACTAAACCGAAATCGAAACCAGAATCGAAATCGAAATTGAATTTTAACTTTTAAAACAAATTAAATAAAACTTAAAACCATTTGATTTAAACCTTAAATTAATTAATTTAAAACAATTAAAAGAAAAACACCAGGGGCGAAATCGAATTTCGCCCCAATATGGAGAGGCGATTATTCTCCCAAAAATGGGGCGAATAATCGCCGGTGGCGATCAGTCGCCACATTTGTGGCGATTGGTCGCCACACTCCTTGGAAATTTCCAGGGAGTGGCGACCATCTGGCGACCAGATCGCCCTCCTAGGCGAATGGTCGCCAACCCCTCTGCCCCCTCTCCTTTTTCTTTCCCTTCTTCTCTCATTTTCTTCTACCTTTCTCTTCCCTTAATCTTCTCTATACAGTTTACACCTCCTTCACCATTTCACAAACAAAATCATCAACCATACTCACATCCTCATTCTTATCACACTTCACCGTTTACCCAATAAACAACTCGAAATACATTTAAACTAAGTACATTTTCATGAAAACGAACTGCGTGGATACATTTCAAACCTAAACAAATCCTCCTGTTTTCAAATCACTTACAATTCAAATAAAACTTTACCAAATCAGTTTATAAACAGGTTTTCAAAACGTTTAAAACCTCAAACGTAAACCTATCCACTATCAGAACCAAACATCCTAAAATGTCTATACAATTCACCATCAGCCCGACACATCCCAAAAATCCCAAAATCTATACATACGTCCCCACGGGTCAGGTAAGCGTCGACTGCGCCAGCACACCACCGCAACCATCCTTCGTCAACTGGACTCATGCCTCAGGAGGAGGAATCTCGTCCTCACCTGTTTCCTCGTAATCACCTACACCATACAACACACTATGAGATAAAAATCACAGTAAGACTCGTAAATGCAAATGCGATGCTATGCTATCGTAAATGCAAATGCTATGCTATGCTAATGCTATGCACTGTAGGTGTTACTGAGATCCTATCCCCCTAACCGGAGAGAGCTCATCCAGCAGGCGGACTACTCTTTCCAGCTAGAGGAGGGGGGTGCACGCTTACAACACGTACAGCCGTGCCTGAGCCCCACCTCGCGTGACCTGTAAACTGTATGCCTTGCGGCCAGTAAACTGTATGTCTTACGGCCTGTAAACTGTATGCCTTACGGCTGTTTTCTTTGCATTATCTTTAAACATCGTATGAAATTCATTTTCATTCTTTTCTTTAAAATACATGATGCATGAACAGTTTATATATCATAAGGTAAACAACCACATATGTACCATCAAGACTATAAATACATAACCTATAACCTATAAAACAACTAAACCTGTCTACCCAACCAAAGCAGATAACATACGCATCTCTAAAACTCCTCGAGACGACTTCGACGTACGGTGTAGGCCTATCGGCCAAAGAAGATCACGAGAACTTACCTCGTGTCCAAAGCAGCTCAAGCTCCGTCCACGAGCGTTGTTTGTCTGAGGCAAAACATAATATCGAAGTTAAAACGAGTTTAAACTATCGATCGTCCAAATTTACAAAACCTTAACTAAGGAAACTTCCTAAAGTTCTAATCCAATTCATTGAGCTATTATTTATTCGAGCAATTTTTACGCTCGGCACCTCAATTCACAATTTACGAGTTTTCCCTAAAATCTCGAAATTTCTCAAATTCACACATTTTTTCCTAAATAAATTAGATTCGTCCAATAACGTCCAATACGTTCAATATATACTTAATCACAGTAACCTATTAATTACGGTCCCTAAATCGCATTTTTAATCGAAACCCTAAACGAACCCTAAACGTATAACTCTACAAAACTCGAAATTTAATGCTCTGAAACTATAGAATCATACCTAGAGCGTCGATTGGAGGAGAAAACGTGAAGAAAACGGAACGATCGGAGGATGAACGGAGGTCGGAAATGGAGGAAGGCGTCGACGGCTCGCGTGAGGGAGAAAGAGAGTAGCTCTCTGGTGTTTCGTGAAGAACAGTGAGAAATGGAAAAGAAATAAAGAAGTTTGTCATTTTAAATTAAAAATTGATTTGGTAAATTACTAAATTGCCCTTTCCTTTGATTCTATATAAGTTTCGTCCTTCGGTTCGTCAATCGGCTAGCAATTTGTTTTCTCTCAATTTCCTTATTTTGCCAACAACTTCAACTTATTATTTGGAATCTATTAAAACTTTCCGTTCGCAAAACGGACCACGTTTACTATTTTTACTAAAACGTCCTTCATATTACGAGAAGCTTAATTACTCGGAATATAGCGTTATTACTCTGAAAATTCTCGTAAATTCTTTAAAATTCCTATTATTCGTTAGGATCGTAATTACGCTTTCTTTTCGTAAAACGGACCTGATTTGACATATTTACAAAAATGTCATCATATATTAAAATAATAATATCCCGTAAAGCCGGGTATTACAACTAAGGGTTGCACTTCAGAATTTGCCCAGAGACCAGATGCTCTATCGTATGGAATATTTCAAAGAGTTGGAACGTTTGAATGCGTCGGTATTCAAGGGAGGACATGACCCTATGCTACAAAAAACTTGTTATGCATCATGGTGAAGGATATGGATGCTATTTAGGTTTCAAAATATGAGATGGCCTCGCAACGTTTTATTTGAGAATATGACTACAATCTAGTGGAAATCACTGAAGTTGGATTACCCGGTTAGCGAGACGAATTGCGATCAGTACGTTTCAATGTTGTTTTCAAAAATAATTATTACAACTGATAAATTCAAATTATCATATGGTGTAATACCCCATATTTTTTCGGGTTAATTTAATTAATTTTAGTTAGGTTAGCTATTAGGTTAATTAAATTATTTCTCTGGAGTTTTAGTGGAGGTACTGTGGGTGAGGTGAAAGTCAATTTATAGAAATTGAACGGTCGAAGAACAAGATTTAACGGAGTTTCAGAGGGCTGAATTTACGAGAGGGCAAAACGGTAAATGTTATTTTATTTTTATTTTTGTTTTAAAAGAAAAAATTTTATGTTTTCTTTTAAAACAACTAAATGGCTATCAAAGCCATTCAGTGTTGTTCGCGGCCGAGAGCAGAACAGGGGAGAGGGGGAAGGAGAGCGACGCTCGCCGATCAAAACCGCCAGAGATTTCGACGCTCGGCAATTTTTATTAGGCTATATGCGCACAAACCAACAGATAACGCTCGGTTCGCTATGTTTTGGTTTTGTCTGTGCTGTGGGTCGCTGAGCTGCTAGAGCTCCGATCACCGGCTGATTGGGTGTCCTCAGCTTGGGTTTGCCGACCCTTGGACCTGCGATGGCCGTTAAGCCATGAGGAGCTCAGTCTGGGCAAAAAACCGAGGGGCTCCAAATTGGTTACTTCAGTTTTTCCTGTTTAAAGCCTTAGGGTTTTGTTAGATTATGCTAATTGGGTGTGAGGGCGGTTGATTGGTGAGGAAATGGGTAGAAATTAATGAAAAACAGCGATGGGGGAAATTTTCGATTAAGGGGCCAAATCGAGTTTGGCCATTTTTGACCTAGCTGCGGCCATTTTTTTTAAATTTCCTTTTTGCAAGTTAAACTAGGCTATTAGAGGAGTACGTGGCCACTGGAGTCGTTAGATTCTGATAACCGATGCTAAAGTTACGGACGTCTGAAGTTTCAGGTCGATTTTTACCGAACCCAAATTAGTGGCCCGTGGCCCGTTTAGTTAGGCTTTAGTTAGGTTAGGCTAGAAATAGTAGTTTGAGAATAAATTGGTAAATGTAAGCTTGATTTTAATGAAGTTGAATTTTTGTCGTAGGTCAAGCCGTAAGTGGATAGGAAACTGAACATCCTCAGCGAGCTAGGACGCCAGGTAAGTAGTAGTGTGGGTGTAAATATTTAGAGTCGCCCAGAAGAGCCTACACCACAGTTGTTTGCATGTGTGTGCATGTCGTGAGTAGTCTGTATGTGATGTGGCTGTGAAGTCGTCGTTAGTTGGTCATGGCATGCAGGTTGTGAGTCGTAGGTACGTGCGTGATCTGATGTGGATGTGAAGTCGTCGTTAGTTGGTCATGGTATGTAGGTTGTGAGTCTTACGTATGTTGTGGGTCGTAGGTACGGACGTGGATGTGAAGTCTTCGTTAGATGGTCAGGGTATGTAGGTTGTGAGTCTTGCGTATGTTGTGGGTCGTAGGTACGGACGTGGATGTGAAGTCGTCGTTAGTTGGTCATGGTATGTAGGTTGTGAATCTTGCGTATGTTGTGGGTCGTAGGTACGGACGTAGATGTGAAGTCATCGTTAGTTGGTCATGGTATGTAGGTTGTGAGTCTTGCGTATGTTGTGGGTCGTAGGTGCGGACATGGATGTGAAGTCGTCGTTAGTTGGTCATGGTATGCAGGTTGTGAGTCGTAGGTACGTGTGTGATGTGATGTGGATGTGAAGTCGTCATTAGTTGGTCATGGTATGCAGGTTGTGAGTCGTAGGTACGTGCGTAGTGTGATGTGGATGTGAAGTCGTCGTTAGTTGGTCATGGTATGTAGGTTTTGAGTATTGTGCAAATTGTGGATCGTAGGTACGTATGTGATGTGACGTGTATGTGAAGTCGTCGCTGGTTGGTTGTGGTCAGCATGCATCATGTTTTAAAAGTTACGCAAAATGTTTTGAGCATGTTTTTAAGCACGGAAGGAGAGTAGTGGATGTGAGGTACTGTTGCGAAAAATCGTATACGCAAGTGCACGTGTCGCAAAAGTAATAAAGTGTGTATAAGTACGAGTGTCGATCCCACGATGAATAATTATGTTAAATATTGAGTATCTAAATTTTAGTTTAATTTGAAAAGAAATAATAATTTTTGTGATTTAGATTGTAAAACTAAAATAATAATTCAAATAAAATTAAGCAGCAATTTAAATAAAAGATTTAAAAATAAAGAAGTAAGATTATATGATGAGAAAATCTAGGGTTCCGATTTCACTTAACTAATCCTATTTATTAGACCTAATCCAAATAATTAAATCCTATTCCAATGTGTTGATGGCAATTTCACAAAAATATTTATCAATCTCTCTCGAGCAAGGATAAATTTATTCAATTAACGAATTATTACCTCTCGGTCTCTAATCCTGAGAATTAATTAAACACATTAGGAACAAGAAATTATAATACCACTCAAACGCCCTAACTATCTCTAGTCTAGGATCCTTTTTAAGGTAATCTGTTCAGTGCACGGTTAAATTCTCCGCTCTCGCATCCCGAATTAACCCTAAAATTCTTAGTTTTGGTGATCAGGTAAACCTAAGTATTATTTCAGAAACAGATTACTCAACACAGATCAGGAACAGAAATTAAATAATTGAACTAAGAAAAATAAATATTCATAACAAAAGCTACTTTGGAATCCTAGAATAAAAGTTTAGTTCATAATTGAAAGACAAACTATATTAAAGATGTATAATTGCATGATTAAATAATAAAGGTAAAAAAAATAGAAGAATAAACTATGCTGTTAATCAAGTCGTCGTCGCCAGAATAGCTCTCTGCTGAAACTTCTCTGTCGCCAAAACTCGCTGCTGCCGCTCCCAGATCGAATGCTAAGCTGCCCAGGCGTCCATCTCTTTATAGAAGGTCTTGATCTAGGTTTAATTTAATTTCAGATCAATGGCTAAGATTCACAGCTTCTTTAGATCAACGGTGTAGATTAAATGTCAAAAATCTTTCCATCTTTGTAAATTGATCGGCGATCGATCTCTGCCTTGTCAAGGCGCACGGTCGCTGCTTCTTTTGCTCCATCTTTGTATAAATGTGTGGCAGCGATCAATCTCTGGAATTGATCGCTGCCTCACTGCGGATCAGTGTATCGGCGATCGATCTCTGTATTAGATGGAGATCGATCGCGGCTTAAAATTTATCTAATTTCGCTTGCTCCCTATGCGGCGATTGTGGCGATCGATCTCTGTGAATTCATGGAGATCGATTGCTGCTGGTCTCCTTTGTTATTTGTGCCAATTTATTTCTGAATGCTTTGTGTACCTCAATCGCTGCTCATGTAAAATCTTTACTGAACACTTGACAATTTTTGTTAAATTCTTCCGATCACTTGAGGAAAAATTATTCATTTCAAGTATAAAAGAGTATAAATAAGTGCGTAAAATACACACTTATCAGGTACGGTGTGGACAGGCGGCAGTGGGCTGGAGTGTGACTGTGGGCCCCGCTTCTGGGACGAGCTAGAGCGGTGGCGACGTCCCAATGACAGCATGATGTATCGACCGACTGCCCCGGGCGGTTGCACTTCGAGTCGAGACAATGGCTGAAATGTAACTTGTGGGCCCCGCATCTGGGACGAGCTGGAGTGGTGGCGACGTGCCGAAGGCAATGCGGTGTATCTCCGGCTGTCTCGGGCGGTTACATTTTGAGTCAGGATAGGGGGTTTTGGGTGTGACTTATGGACCCCGTTCCTGGAGGAACATGGACGGCAGTGACATGTCGGTAAACAGTGCGGTTACATTCCAAACCTTGGTGAGATGATATGCGGTGAGGTGATGACAACGTGTGTAGAGACGTGCATGTGTTAAGATTTGCATAACCAATTTTCATGCTTCACGTTTATTTTTCAGCACTCTACTTGCTAAGCCTAGAGCTTATAGTGTGTTCTGTGGTGTAGGTACTGCTGAGCGGGAGGGTGAGTACTGAGAGCCTGACCAGGATTAGATGGCAGTTGGTGGCGTGCAACCAGGGCCCCGGCTGATGGCAGTGTTAGGGCGACCCGACCTAGGAGGAGCTGTGGCTCGGTATTGATGGGGGAGTAGGGCTCCTCTTTGTTTCTATTTAGTGGGGGTATGGTGTAGTAGTTGTATATAGTCATAGTTAAGGGTGATGTGTCACCCTATACCGTGAATTTTCTTCATTTTGGATTGATAGTACAATCTCTCTACTCATATGAAGTTGATTGTCTAGAGATTTTGTATGTTGGTCAGATAGTTAGAAATATTCTAGATTGGTTGAGAATTTGATTTGTTTTGCAGGTATTTAGCATTTTAGAGGCGCCATTTTTAGGCATTACTCTGCCGAAATTTTCGGGGAGGACGCTGTGGTGCTTAACAGTTAGTATTAAGGGAAATTAATGAGTCTAGGTAGCTAGGTAAGACATAAGAGAACTCCGGGAGGTTAGTTTTAAATTCCGCTACGTGAGTTTTATTGGAATTTATTTCTAACATAGGAAGTTTAAGCGAATGAGATGGTTGAGTGAGTCGTGCTAGCCAGAGTAGTCCCTGTAGCAAACCGGGTCGTGGAGACTTGGGACGTTACAGTTATGGTATCAGAGCAGTCCCTGTGCGCACTGGGAGCCCGGGCGGGTTTTCGGGGCGTTACATATGGACTTTAAAATTTTTAACTTTAACAGCTGTCATTTGCTATCAGAGCAAATATTCCTAGATTTAAGTGTTATTTTTATTTTTCTTTCTCTTTCAATTTCTTCTTCCTCGAATTTTTTTTCCAAAGTCTTCGTAACGAAAAAAAAAAAATCAATTTCTCTCTTATTTTTATAGTTTCTAATTTTTTTTTTGAATTTTTGATTATTATATTTAAATTTTTGAATTTTATTATTAAAATTTTGATTCGTATTCTTAAAGCCTCGAATTTTATTTTTGAAATTTCGATTCTCATACTTAAAGTTTCGAATATTATTCTTAAAATTTCAATTTTTATTCATAAAACCTTGAATTTCATTCTTGAAATTTGGATTATTGATTTTAAAGTTTCGAATTTAATTCTAGCGTTCTTAAAGTTCGAATTTTATTCTTGAAATTTCAACTTTTGTTTTTAATTCCGTTGCCAGTTTTCTGCAGGTAGAGGGTTTTGTCCTCCCTCCCAAATACCGACAAATTCAAACGCTCTATTTCTATGAAAAAAAACCATGCGATGGATCACCAGGTTTTTAACCCGTCTCTCAGCAAATTATGAAGTGCATCAACAAATCTATCAGTTATGGTTTTGTAGTTTGCACTATCTGCGCAATAGGTGCACTATTTCTAATGGCTCTTCTTGGAGTCATTTTGATAATATGAAAAAAAAAAGCACAAATTAGGACAAATCCTTAGGCACAAAAAATGCAAAAAAAAAAAAAAAAGAAAAATTCTTTTATACTATTACCCTATCTATCTATCCCAAAGTATGAGATGTTTAATGGAAGAGACCTTAAAATGGAAGCTATTGAGCTTAAGAAGAAGTGCATAATAGCTTCTTTTTGCTGGCCATTTCGCAACTCTAACTATGAGTATAAGAAGAGCCAATTATGAAAGTTTCATAATTTTTAAATGAAATATGTAATTGTAATGAATTATTTTATAAAACAATTATAAAAAGTTGTAATGAATCATACAAGTTTTAAAAAGTCCTAAAACTTTTCAGATTACGTTCTCATGATTTGTTAAACATGTGAAATTTTTTTCAAAAAAATCTGATATCGTTTGGTATGTTTTTGAGATAGTCATGATGAATCTTTTTAAATTAAATTTATAAAGTGGAGAAGGGGGGGGGGGGGGGGGGGGGGGGGGGGTATGGGGGATCACGACCCCTCGTCGTTTTATAACACTTTGCACGGTAAAGTTGATTTTTGTTCCTATGCTTGGTCATTGACCATTTCACATTCTTTGAATTCCTCCCTTTTGTTTGTTTCAAAGTCATCGTGCAAGGAAAAGAAGTTCCCTTGATTTTGTAGTAGGTTGTCTTTTAGTGTGATGCAACTTTATAAGCGGCATTTGATTTGTAATGTATTGTTTGTGCGTATAGTGATGAGTGCACATCCTGTTTTGTTTTCCATTTATGTATGTATATATGTAAACAATTCTGGGAATTGTATTGTTGGGCTTAGCTATCTTTTTTTGATTTTGGAGTTTATTGTTTTGCGTGATTTTTTGATTTCAAGGGCTTACGTTGTCACTACAAGTTTTCTGTCTTTTTTCTTGCTAATGTAGTTCATGGCTTTCAGTGTTGTTTAATTTGTTTCCTATGAGTGGTGGTTATAATGTGAGATCCTTGTTGGATAATAAGGAACCTATCTCCACTTATGTAACTTGAAATAAGGAACCAATCTTCTCTTTGTTGCCACTAAAACTTGATTGGACTGGTCAAATTCTGTGGACATTTTTTAGTAATATTTTTTTTGCTTTGTGGACAGTGGTTTTGACATCGAGAAAATCTTGTACTTTTCTATTAAATTGAAAGCAGTATCACTGTAGATTTTCCTATTCTCTTAGCCATGATTCTTTGATTAACTAATCTTATTTCCTACAAGCTTCGAGTGTCTGCTCATGTGTTGCTCTTTACTTGCTTGGTTTCCTTTCTTCATAATATAGTGTTGTTGTAATTTAATAATTTTGTTTTCTCAAACGAAAAGTTGAACTCCAATTGTTGGTTCCTTCTATGGTTTAAATCTTTAATAAAACTATATATTTTGTGTGAGGTCCCTCTCCATTATGATGAGAGACTCATTTCATTAAATGAAAATGGAAGAAATAGATGAAAGAAATCTCTTCCTTCGGTAACTCTCCATACAGTTCGTATCTTGCAATTTGGTATCTTCTTGTAGGACTCTCTCCAAATAAATAGAGAGGTCTGACGAAGAAGAAAGACATCCTAGCAGCAAGAGAAGATTTCTTCTGTGAGAAGAGAGAGAGAGAGAAAATAGAGAGTTTGTGAGAGAGAAAAGAAAGAGGGTGAGGGAAAAAGAGGCAAGGTACTTTGAAGTACAGTGAAAGTTCTAAGAGTTGTGATTTCTCTTAGTGAATATTTTTTAGAATATTCAATTTCTAAAACAAATATTGTAAATCATAATTTTCATAGTGTGATCTTTCTCGACTCAGTCCCCGTAGTTTTTTCATGATTTGGGTTTCCACGTAAAAAAAATTTGCTGTTTATTTTAGCTATTATCTATCTTACTTATTGATCGTTATATATTTTACGATGCGAAAAAATATTTCTATTATTTTTTGGATCACATCTGCTATCGTTTCTCATATCGGCTATTTAGTGGTATAATTGTACTATGTAAGTAAATTCTTTCTAGGAGACTAGATTTTAAGTGAGAGCGTTTGTGATCCCTCCAGTCTTTCTTGAGAACTTACTTGAAAAGGTAATTATGTCTATGATATTGTCTATTACAACCTTTCTTAAAAATTATCATAATCAGTATCATCCACGTTTTACAGCGGTAGTATTATTATTGTTCGCATCATTATTATTTTTCCCAACAAGTGGTATCAGAGCCTCGTTATTATGGTGCGAAAGTTTGAAATTAAAAAACTCAATGGAATTAATTTCTCACTCTGGAAATTAAAAATGAAGACGTTATTAGGAATAGATGGTTGTGCTATGGCGATCTGTGACAGATCGACGAACGTTGAAGATGAGAAATGAAACAAAGCAGATGGGGATGCTATCATCATTTTGCATCTTTATCTAGTAGATGGAATTTAGTCAAATATAGCAGAAAAGACAACTGCCAAACAAATTTTGGGAACGCTGACAAAACTATATGAGAAGAAGTTGTGGCATAATAAAATTTTCTTGAAAATAAAATCATGTATTCTTCGTATGTCAGAGTCGACAATAGTGACAGACCACATCAATATTTTCAACGTATTATTTTCTCAATATATCCTAATGGAGCACCAAATCGACGAAAATGAAAGAACTGACATTTTACTTCAAAATTTGCCAGATTCATATGATCACCTCATTATAAATTTGCTCAACAATACTGCAAAAATAAAATTGATGTTCAATGATATTGCAGCTGCAGTTTTTGACAAAGAAAACAGACAGAAGAATAAGGAGCACTCTTTTATGGAGGTTTAATTAGTAATGAGAGGGAGATTAAAGAAACATTGGGCCTCTAGAGCCAACACTTTAGGAAGGTAAAAGTAAAAAAGTAAAAAGGGCGTTAAGTGATATCATTGTGTCAAAATAGGCCACATGAAAAATGATTGCTGGAAGTTGAAGAAAGAACAAAGCACAGAAGGTGCTAAAAGAGAAACGAACAGTACGGCTACAACTACCTTTGAGGGTGAAGATGTCATTATATGTGAATATGTTGTCAACTTCATGATGAATGAATCATGTTGGGTGTGTGACTTTGAAGCATCTTATCATGTTAGTTCAAAATTGGAATATTTTACATCTTACACCAGTGGTGATTGTGACATTGTTAATATTGGGAATAATCATGTTTTTAAGATAATTAGAAACAAGACATCTGTATCTAGACCGACACAAGTTATGAGTTAGTACTTAAAGATGTCAGAAATGTTCAAGAATTTAGACAAAATCTAATATCAGTTGGTACTCTTGATGATGTTGGTTACAATAGCAAATTTGCTGATAGAAAATGGGAGCTCAACAAAGGCTCACTAATCATAGTGAAAAGAATCAAAGAGTCTAGTTTGTATGTGACTGTGAAATAAGAATCAGTAAATCCTGCACAAGATAACTCGTCTATTGAGTTATGACACAAATGTCTTGGTCACATGAGTAAAAAATAACTTCATTTGCTTGACTAAAGAGATTATCTGCCATATCTCAGAGATGAAGCTCTGCCAAGTAGTATTCATTGTTTGGTGGGAAAACAACATAGAGTTTCCCTTCAGAAGAATTTTGCATCTAGGAAAACAAGACGTATTAGAAGTCATTTATTCAAATATTTGCAGTCTCATGTCAACAAAAATGTTAGGCAGTGCCAAATACATAGTCACATTCATTGATGATCACCTAAGAAAAGTTTGGACTTATGCACTCAAATCAAAAGATTAGGTGTTTAATGTTTTCAAACAGTTTCATACCCTAACTGAGCGTAAAATTGAAAAGAAGTTAAAATGCATTCGCACAGACAATGGTGGCGAATATATGGGATCCTTCGATTAATACAATAAGATGCACGGGATCAGATACGAAACATCAACTCCAAAGACTACTCAACAAAATAGTATTTTGGAAAGAATGAATAGAACGATCGTGGAGAAGATAAGGTGCATGTTATCACATTCAAAACTTCCCAAACTTTCTGGGGAGAAGTAATAAATATTGCAGTAAATGTTATCAACTTATCTCCATCAGCACCTTTGAGGGGAGAAGTGCCAAACAGACTATGGACAGGAAAAGACGTCTCTTATAAGCATCTAAAGGTGTTTGGATGCAGAGCATTCTTCTATATTCTCAAATATGAGAGGTTCAAGCTAAACAACAAAGCTAAGGAATGCATATTCCTCATATACGAAAGTGATGCATTCAAATATTGGCTTTGAGATCCAATTGACAAGAAAATTGTCAGAAGCCGAGATGTTGTCTTTTTTGAAGATTAAACCATTGAAAATAAGAAGAAAGATATGAAGATCACTGATAAGCATCTAGTAAGAGTTGATGCGATGAAATCAACTTTTGACGTGGGAGATGCTGGCGAATCTAATGATCAAGCAACTGATGATATTGACCATGGAGAAACAGAGACTTCTCCTGAATCAGTTGCAGAACCAGAGATAAGAAGGTCAACAAAGAGATCATCCCTACGAGTGGTACTTGAATTAGCCTCAAGTCTCAAATTGGAGATCGAACAACTTGATGTGAAGACCACCTTCTTGAATGGTGCACTAGAAGAAGAGATCTACATGGAACAACTAGAAGGGCTCGTTGTCAAAGGAAATGAACATCTAGTATGTAGATTGAAGAAGAATCTATATGGATTAAAGCATGCTTCAAAGCAATGGTACAAGAAGTTTGATTCCTTTATGAGGAATCAATGATATAAGAAAACTTCCACGAATCATTGTGTTTTCGTGAAAAGGTTTATGGACAATACATTTATAATCCTCCTACTTTATGTCGATAACATGCTAATTGTGCGCCCAAACAAAGAAAAAAATTTTAACTTGAAGAAAGAGCTTAACAAGTCTTTTGCCATTAAAGACTTATGACTGTCCAAACAAATACTTGGGATGAATATCACTAGAGATAGGAAGAATGAAAAACTATGGCTATCGCAAGAAAAATGTAACACCCGAGATTTTTCCTCAATTACGGGTTACCTTAGATTTAATTACGCTAGGAGAGCATAACATTGATCCTAGAGTTTTGCTTAGAAATTAATTTAGAAAGAGAGAATTTGTGAGAAAACAAAAAAGGGCTAAGGGAGAATTGTTGATGATTTGTTGTTTTACTTAAAAAAGGGGGAAAGAAATTAGATGGAAGAATGAAGAGTGGAGCCTTCCACGTTGGAGAAAAGTAAAGTGAGGGAGGGTTGGTTTAGTAATTAATTATAATGAGTGGTGAAAAAAATGAATAAAGCAAAAATGAATTTTTTTTTTTTTAAATGGTGAAAAGGAGGGAGTAAAAGGCAAAAAACCCTAGTTGTTTTCTCCTCTCCCACGTCGAAGTACAGAAGCCATGGGAGCCTTTCTCCACCATTCTTCCTCCATTTTCGTTACATGATCAAGGGTAAGTTTAGTGGGTTTTGTAGTTTATACATGTATTTAGTAATTTTAAGTGTTTTTAGTAGATTTTAGTAGGTTTTGGAAGAGATGTGGAAACCCTAGATGGGAATTCCGAATTTTCCTTATTCTTGCTGTATTTTCTTGCCATTTTGGATGTTTAGACATTAGATAGAGTGGTATAGATCAATTATATATAAAGAATAGACGTTTGCTTGAATATCGTTAAAAATCAGAAATTTGGCAAGATGTCGCCGATTATGTTCTGTGATTTCAGTCTAAGTGGATTGTTTAGTTTTGTAAAATAAATTGTGTAATTGGATAGTAGACATGTAGAGGTTTATGAAATGGGGTGGATTGTCAAAATTTGATGAAAAACGAGTAAGTTATGGCCGATTGAAATTGGACGATGGAAAGTGTAGAATAATCGGGTTTTTTGGAGTTTGGAAGCTTAGGTTTAACTAGTTGTTGTTAGATTTAGTTTAGTTAAACATTCTTTAGAATTCATAGAGAGTTACTAAATGGTTTCCTTAAATTGTTAGGTTAACGAGTGAACTATTGAATTGACCGACCGAGCAAATACGAAGACGTACGGAGTATGTCATGGTAAGTAGAGGATGTTTGTATTTTGCCTTCGGGCCTACACTAGTGAACGGTAGGGAATTGTTTGTCTGTTTGGTTGCTTTGTTTTGTATTGTGGTTAAGCATTTGTGTGACAAGCATCATTGTTTTCAAACTACGAAAAAATGAGTTTTGAGCATGGTTTGGTGAGCATGTAACGTATAGAGATAGTGTAGTGTCATCTTTTGAGCTGGACTAGGATGAAAATGCATCCTTGGAGCTGGACTCGGATGTGTGTCGGGGGATTGTGTAGTGTCATCCTTGGAGCTGGACTCGGATGGAAATGCATCGTTGGAGCTGGACTCGGATGTGTGTCAGGAGATCGTGTATGGCCATCTTAGGAGCTGGACTCGGATGTCTCCCTCCGATCTTGCACTGTTGGGTCAAAGTGGGGCCGTCCTAGATGATATAGGATGTGTGCCTACTTAGTCCACTCCGCAAGGTGATAGATTAACAAAAAAGGAAACGACGCGAGTGTAACGCCACGAACCCGGCCCAGCTCGGTTCGCTACATTGCTAACCCAAATCGTGTTTAAAACGACGTTTAAAAAAATTTCGTAAACCTTTATGACTCGTTTTCGAGTTTTTTTCGAAACCTCAAATTTATTGGGAAAACGTGCCCAAAATACGTTTAAAATACGTCAAAAAATGTCAGGGTAAAACAATTTAGAAATAGGAAAATTTAAATTTTTTTTTTTTCCTCTTGGTGGCGTCGCCGCTCAGCGGCGATCGATCACCACCCTCTCGGGTGCTACAGTGCTCGAGAGGCTGGCGACCGCGATCGATCGCCGCCGCCTTGCGCGCCCTGCACCCTGCGTGCCCCGCGCGCGCCCTGCGCTGCCCCACCCGACCATTACCACTTTTCCTTCACATTTCCCCAAGCCAAACACTTCCAAAAATTCTAAAATTTTTACCATATACTCTCGACACCCCAACCTTCATGTCCCGTAAAAATTTTAGAAAACCGACTTAAAACGGTTAATAACAAAAATAGAGAATGTAAACCTGATGTTCTTGATTTTAAAATCAAAACCAGCGGCGTAACGCCTAAAATTCAATAAACCAAAACCTGCAATTAAAATCGGAAATCCAACCAGTTTAAAATTCCAAATACATACACCCAATATCCACGACACAACCAACTTCCAAATCTCCAAAATAGTTACGAAAATATTTATAAATACGACGTACTAAACCTTCCACTTTTTCTCAAAACCAACATGTACAAAACATTTACAAACAAAACCATTGACACCAAAACATTCACCTCCCACACTACCCGAGGAAGATAGTGGTCCAGACGCCCCGACAATAGCCTGCACTGGCGGACTCCGTACTCCTCCGACTGCGGCCTAATCCTCGGCTGTCTCATCTACCTCACCTGTAAAGAACTCGTCACCTACACCACAGAACACAAAAAGTAAGCCTAATGCTTAGCAAGTAGGGAAATAATGCACAGCACATCAACACATGCTCGACTCAACCCTAACATGCAGTTTCTACACACTCTGTTGTTTTCTTTTCATTTCGGTTACATTTGTCTTTCACTTTCAGGTGAATCAAGTAGGCACACGCCCCCACACAGTCCAGGACGGCCACGCCTTGATCCATGGAGCAAGACCGGAGGCACACGTTCTAATACAGTCTGGGACGGCCAACCGAATCTCCCCCAATCGATCGTAGAATCCTCATTGTGCCTTCAAGCACGAACAGGTCGAGGCATTCATACTCACGACACATTACGTAAATTAGCATAGTATCTCGATTAAAATCCCTCGCGTGGTGCTCAACGAGCCACTTGCCCGACGAAGCTATTCTGCTCGAGACCAAGTTGCATATCAATTCTTATCTTTCATCTTCACCACTCACACATGCAAAACACATGGTTTCGTAGTTTAGAAAACAATGATACATGACACATGATGCATGACACAAATTAAAACACAGAAACAAGCAAACAATCCCTACCGTTCTATGGTATAGGCCCGAAGGCAACAAACACTCATCTGCTACTTACCTGGTTGCTCGAATTTCAATTGTCCACTTCGTCTGATAATTCACTAGCTCGATCACCTAAAATAACGAAAACTTAACTTAGTAATTCCTAACAAACCCTAAGGAAATTCTTAACTTAAACTAGCCAAAACTAAATCACAATTCAACTAAAACACTCAAACCTGATGTTTACCATCCACAGACAAACGGCCATAACTTTCTCGTTTTTCAACGGATTTCAATGTGCCACCCCAACTCGGAAACCTCTACACGTCTACTACCCATTGAAACACTCAAATTAACCAAATAAATCACTTAGCCAATCCAAAAACCAGCAAACAGAATCGGCCACCTTAATTGTAAAAACCAAGTTTCCAAACTTACTTTCAAATCTTTAATGTCTTTCCAAAAACCACCTAAACCAAGTCATTCAACAACCAAATCATCAAATTGGGAAAGACATCTAGTATCTAAAGTAAAAATTCGGACTCCATGAATTAGGGTTCCCAAACCCTACACAACACCTCACAAAACACTCTAAAAACCTCTAAAAACATCACCTAAATGTATTAGCATAAAAACCCATTTAATCTTACCTCAAAATTCTTGCAAAAGTTGATGAGGAAGAGAAGGAAACCCTAGAAATGGAAGAGCTACGATGGAGGAAGGAGAGGAAGACAATATTTGTCTTTAAATCCTCACTTTTCTATCTTTTATAAATCACTTTTTCACTTTTTAATTTTCACCACTCAATTTCTTTAAAATTGCAATTCAACCTCACCTTTTCTCCTTTCAAATTCCCAACGTGAACACCCTTTCAATCCCACCTTTTCCATTCAATTATTTCATGTAAATTTCCTTTGAATTTTCTTATTGGTTGATATGCAAACATTTTACTTTTCAAACCCTTTGGTTTGAATTGTCAAACCACATTTCTTCTCTTTCTCTTCCACTTCAATGCACAACATTAATCTTGAATAATTAAACTCTTCTAACACGTCTAACCTAGGCTATGCACGTTATAGGAATTTTCTAGAATTGTCTAACCTAAGGCTACGCACGTTATAGGAATTTTCCAGGTGTTACAACGAGAACAACAGAGCGAGTAGAAACCGCATATGTTAGGGGTTTAGCATGTAATGTTTTAAATTGCATTATTCCCTACTTGCTAAGTATTAGGGTTATGTTTTGTGTTCTATAGTGTAGGTGACGACAAAATACCAGGTGAGCTAGATGAGGAAGGTCAGGACTAGGAAGCAGTCGGCGACGCACGGGGCATGCCGGTGCAAGTATTTGTCGGGGCGTCTTGACCATGATGTTGCTGGGAGCTGTGGTAGGAAGTAATTGTTGATATTTTTTGTTTTGTAAATGATGTGGATTTATAACCCTTTTTGGATGTTGTTTTGAAAGTTTATGGTATAAATATTTGTTTTCAGGACTTGGTTTTTGAAATATTAAACGTTACGCTACTTGTTTTTCATATAGTAAACAATGTTTGTTTTTAACTATTTTCACGTTTTCGCTGACGATTTAAGTAAGATTTTTAGGATTTTCATGTGTCGAGAAGTGGGAAATGTCGGGAAAAGTTTTGGGTAAATTTTAAGTGAATTGGTCGTGTGTGATTTCAAGAAAAATGAGGAAAAGAGAAGGGTGTGCGCTGGTGGCCGAGAGTGGTGCGCAGGGGGAAAAGAGCTGGCTGGGCGTGGCACGCAGCATGCGTGCGAAGCGTGCTGCTAGGGTACGCGCAGCGCCCAGCGCCGATCGATCGGCATATTGATGCGTTTTTGATTGGCCAACCTGAGAGGGTGCCGATCGATCGGCGCCAGACACTGATCGATTACCACCTGGGCGCACGGTTGCACGCGATGCACGCAATGGCAGCATGCGCGGCTCCCCTTGTGGCTCACTTTTGCTGATGTGAAACGAGGAGCGAAAAATCTCATTGTCAATAACCATGATCTATTAGAAGATAAAGAAGGTCCAACAAACAAAGCTTCACATAGTTTAGTTGTGAAAACCCAAGAAAAATAGTCATCACAACATAAACAAATGACTATGAGAAGAAAGAGTTTTGTAACATAGAAGTGACCCTACGAACTTGGCAAAAGAAGACCCATAATGCACAGAGTTGGGCTCCACAGATACCAATGGATTGGAGAGAGAAGGGTAAAGATCCACGCAAACTACAAGGAGATAAAGATTCACGTGGATTGGAAAAAGATAAAGATTTACATGACTTGGTTTATGATGTGATCCAAGTTCAGACCAAGTCAAAGCCCAAGAACAATGATCCAATTGAAGCTACGGGCGGCCCAATGACCAGAGTAAGAATCTCAAGATTATTGAAAGATCTTTTGAAGCAAGGAAAGCTGAAGATGCATGGAAGATTTGGGAGGATGCGATGCACATGCACATGTAAGAATTAAAAACACATGTGTCATGCACATGCACATGTAGGAATTAAAGAGGACATGCGCCAAGCACATGCGTATACAAACAATTAAAAGTAACATGCCAAGCACATGTAAATCATACAAAACTCGGAGGAAAAGATCTTATCTGACCGAATCTACTCAAATCATTTCAAATCATGTTCAAACGTAGTTTAAATATGAGATGACATCTGAACATGCAAAGAATCTTTATCTCACGATTTTATTAGTTATTTTATCTTTATTTTTATTTTTTATTATTATTTAATTTAATTTTAATGTGTAGCCTATTTAATGGCAAAACTATTTGATTTAATAAAAGAAGAAGTTTGAATTAAAAATTAAGTTTTTAGAGATGATTTCTCTTTAGTTCTTTGCGAAGAAAAATGATCTTCTTCAAGTCACGCTTGAAGAATCTCGCTTGATAGCTTTGGTTCTTACCAACGAGTTTGGTATGGGTCAAGCTCCTGTTTTGATAGCTTCGTTTCAGCCAACAGGTATGACTCGGGTCAAGCTCCTGTTTTGATAACTAGGGTTCCATCGAATTCTTCGATTGGGGCCTTAGTTCCTTACTTTGTTCTTGAATCGAAAATGCGTTCCTTTGAATTATTCCACATTGTTGTCGGGTCCTGGGTCCTTTTGATCCGAGGTTTGCATCAGTTGGTATCGGAGCTTCGGTTCTTTGATTTAAGAAGCTATCTTTAATTTTTTTTTTTTGTTATCAATCTTTTCTTCATCTTATTATATTCGTCCTACTAGTCAAAAAAAAAACACACAAGAATTCATTTTTTTCATTCTTATTATCAAAGTTTAAATTTTTATCATTGATTCTCTTTTTTTTTCTCATGAATTTGTTTTCCTGAAAAGTACAAAAAAAAAAGAGTTTGTCAAAAGTCAAAAAAAAGAGAGTTGTCGAAAGTAAAAAAAAAAAGTTGTCAAAAGTAAAAAAAAAAAAAGAGTTGTGAGAAGTCAAAAAAAAAATCAAAATTTTGTCTAGAAATTTAGAAAATTCTATCCTTCAAAAATGCGTTCTTAAATTCGTATATAATTGTTCTTTGAAAATTCAAATTGTTGAATCTTCATTCATAATATTGTCTTTATCCAAATTTATTCTTTGAAGGTTCCAATTGTTGAATCTTCAGTTGAAATATTGTTTTTGTCCAAACTTTTGTCTTATTTCAATTGTACCCATGATTTAGCCATCTTTACAGGTTTGAACTTTGATTTTAAAGGTGTGATTTTTTTTGTTTGGCTTGTTTAATATTTACCATTGATCAAGTTCTTACGTAAAGAACTGAAAGGGACATCTAGAGGTAAAAGGCAAAAGGGTGAGACTATTATAGAAGAAGCCTTAATTTTTGAGCGAAACACGAGTGGAGTGACATCCATCGAGAGCAAACATGTGAGGGAGAGGTAAGATCCATTACTTGATTATTTTTCTTTTACTTCTAACAATTTTCTTTTATTTTCTTATTGTGGTTGAAAAAGAATATAATGAGTGGAGAACACAACGACGTTGATTTAAAATTGTTCATGAGAGCCATGCAAGATCAATACACGACTCTAAATCAAAGAATGGAACGATTGGAAACTCCGACCCCTAGTCATGCACGTCAAAGAAAGAATTTTAATGGAGAATTTGAAGAGTATAGTGGTTATTACCCAAAAGAAAGAAATGAGAAGACAAACCGAGAAGACAACGATTTATGAAATATCAAGGTAAATATTCCACCTTTCCAAGGGAAGAACGACCCCGAGGGATATTTGGATTGGGAATGAAAAGTAGATTTGGTATTTGAGTTTCAAAATTATTTGGAGGATAAGAAGCTTAAGTTGATCACTGTGGAGTTCACGGACTATGCTAGTATTTGGTGGGATCAATTAGTTAAGAACCGGAGGAGGAATGGTGAAGCACAAATCCGCACATGGGAAGACTTAAAGGCCAACCTGAAAAAAAGATATGTTCCATCATACTACTATGGAGACGTGTGTCGAAAGCTCCAAAATTTGACACAAGGTTTCAAAAGTGTGGAGGAATATTATAAAGAGATGGAGGTAGCCATGATAAGGGCTAATGTGGAAGAAGATAAGGAAGCAACCATGACACATTTTATTAAGGGATTGTTTCGAGATATTGCAGATGTGGTGGATCTACAACACTACATCGACTTGGAGGAGTTACTACACAAATCAATCAAAATTGAGCGACAACTAAAGTCTAAGAGAAGTACTAGGGTTGGTACAACATCAACCGCAACTTGGCAAACAAATTGGAAAAATGAGAAGCCAAAACCGAGAGAGGATTCTAAGGGAAAAATTGTGTCTAACAATCAAGTGTTACCACAAAAAGCTAAGGCTGAGACTTCAAATCCAATTAGAACCCGAGAGATTAAGTGCTTTCGGTGCCAAGGGTTCGGACACAGAGTTTACAATTGTCCAAATAAAATAGCTATGATTTTAAGGGACAATGGCGATGTGGAGAGTGTGAGTTCGAGTGATGGTGAGATGCCACCACTTGAGGATTGTAGTGACGTTGAGGTAGATGAACCAGTAAAAGGAGATCTTTTAGTCACAAGACGAATATTAAATGTGCAAACTAAAGAAGATGGAGACAAAGTACAACGTAAGCATATATTCCATACAAGATACCATGTGCACAACAAAGTTTGTAGTTTGATCATCGATAGTGGGAGTTGCACCAATGTAGCAAGCATATTACTAGTCCAAAATTTGAACTTGAAAACCGAGCAACATCCAAAACCATACAAGTTGCAATGGTTAAGCGATTGTGGAGAAATCAAGGTGACTAAAAAGGTGGAAGTTCCTTTATCAATTGGAAGGTACCAAGATAAAGTTTTATGTGATGTAGTACCGATGCAAGCTACACACATACTTTTAGGGAGACCTTGGTAATTTGACCGAAACATCAAACATAATGGTTACAAGAATGAGTATTCGTTGGTTTACAATGGAAAAACTGTTATCATTACACCATTAAAGCCATGGGAGGCAATTGTAGACCAAGAGATGATCGTAAAGGAATTCCAAAAGATTAGGGCTGAAAAAGAAAAAGAAAAAGAAAAAGAAAGTGGTGAAAAGAAATTAGTTGAAAAAGAGGCAAAAAAAGAAAAAAAAAAGTGGAGAAAGAAAAATAGTTGAAAAGAGCACAAAGAGGGATGAAAAACCGAGGGAGCAATAGAGAAAAATGGAGGGAAAAGAGATAAAAACCGAGGGAGAGAGTGAACAAAAGTCAAGTGAGAAACAAATCGTATTGATGAAAAAAAGTGAGGATAAGCGTGAGATGATTTTGCTTTTATATAAAGATGTTTTTTTATCATCTAATGACTTACCAAATTTTCTTCCAAGTGTTGTTTCTTTTCTTTTGCAGAAAAATAAATATGCAATTCCTGAGGAGTTTCGAAGACAAATTTCTCCGTTGAGGGAGATTAAGAAGCAAAAAGATCTCGTACCAAGTACGTTAGTTCCAAGTCGATCGGAAACATCAAACAGGTTTGAGTGGTTGGTAAGGCCATATGATTTTTATATTACACCTATTATATGTATAAGGTTGATAAATAATATGCAAAATTATTTTATTAGAAAATTTGTCATTGATTACTTTGCACAACACTTGGTTTATGACAAAATTGTAGATACATATTTTGAGAGTTTCAAATCTGATTTTTATGTTTTAAAGGATTTTAATTCTATTAGATATTATTCACTGTTTGATATTATTGATTATTTTAATTCATTAAATCTGTTAAATTTATTAACTTTGTTTACTAAAAAGTTTGCTTTTGTGCATGAAAGGAAGAATGATGAATTTGTTAAGAAGTTTCATGCAATGGTAAGATTTATTTTTGAACCCAGAGATTTGGTTTGGCTACGTTTACAAGAAGAAATTTTTTTGAACAAACGGAACAGTAAGTTACGACCTCGAAGAGATGAATCTTTCCAAGTCCTCGAGCGTATCAACAGCATCGCTTACAAGATCGACCTACCTAGTGAATACAGTAATGTAAGCACATGTTTTAATTTTACTAATTTGTTTTTATATGATGCAGGAGATTCGAAGACGAATCTTTTTGAAGGAGGAGGGAATGATGTGAACCGAGGAGCGATAAATCTCATTGTCAAGGACCATGATCTATTAGCAGATAAAAAAGGTCCAACGAACAAAGCTTCACATGGTTTAGTTGTGGAAACCCAAGAAAAAGAGTCATCATAACATAAACAAATGACTATGAAAATAAAAAGCTTTGTAGCATGGAAGTGGGCCCCACAAACTTGGCAAAAGAAGACCCATAATGCACAAAGTTGGGTTCCACAAATACCAATGGATTGGAGAGAGAAGGGTAAAGATTCACGTGGATTGGAAAAAGATAAAGATCTACATGACTTGGTTTATGATGTGATCCAAGTTCAGACCAAGTCAAAGCCCAAGAAAGATCTTTTGAAGCAAGGAAAGCTGAAGATGCATGGAAGATTGGGGAGGGTGCGATGCGCATGCACATGTAAGAATTAAAAACACATGTGCCATGCACATGCACATGTAGGAATTAAAGAGGACATGCGCCAAGCACATGCGTATACGAGAAATTAAAAGTCACATGCAAAGCACATGCAAATCATACAAATCTTGCAGGAAAAGAACTTATCCGATCGAATCTACTCAAATCAATTCAAATCATGTTCAAACGTAGTTTAAACATTAGATAACATCTAATCATGCAAAGGATCATTATCTCACGATTTTATTAGTTATTTTATCTTTATTTTTATTTTTTATTATTATTTAATTTAATTTTAATGTGTAGCCTATTTAATGGCAAAACTATTTGATTTAATAAAAGAAGATGTTTGAATTAAAAATTGAGTTTTTAGAGAGGATTTCTCTTTAGTTCTTTGCGAAGAACAACGATCTTCTTCAAGTCACGCTTGAAGAATCTCGCTTGATAGTTTTGGTTCTTACCAACAAGTTTGGTCTGGGTCAAGCTCCTGTTTTGATAGCTTCGATTCAGCCAACAGGTATGGCTTGGGTCAAGCTCTTGTTTTGATAACTAGGGTTCCATCGAATTCTTCGATTGGGGTCTTAGTTCCTTACTTTGTTCTTGAATCGAAAAGGCGTTCCTTTGAATTATTCTGCGTTGTTGTCGGGTCCCGAGTTCTTTCGATCCGAGGTTCGCATCATTTGTTTTTTTTCAAATTTTACCCTTTCCAAATATGTTTTAACCTGACCTTTTTTGACATGTTTTGCACGTATTTTACGTGCATTTTCCACCCATTTTCGAGGGTTCAAAAAACCCAAAAAATTGAATTAAAAATTTATCAAAAATTATTTTAAATTTCGTTTTAAACGTGGGATTGTTGAGCAAAGTAGCGCATCGAGCCGGGGTGTGTTCGGGGGAGTTACAAGTTGGTATCAGAGCAAAATGGTCAAGTCGTTCAAAGGATTACTCAACAATGTCAGCCGCCATGCAACGTGTTTCACCTACTATAAGTATTTCTTTTAATTTTAGTTAGTTTATAACTAAGATTATATTGTTTTAACCTTGCCAAGAAATAGAACCAAGATGCCGAGAAACCTAGGACAGTCAAGAGAAGAACTTGAGGATTCAAATAGGCATCTCATAGAGTTAATTAATATATAGTCTCAATTGTTGGGGGCGCTGTTAAACCAGGGAGGACAAGGAAACATTGGAGCAGGTTCTAGTGGGGAGAGATTTAGAATGTTGAAATCTCTGACGTTTGAAGGCCAGTTAACGGATCCCACAGCTGCAAAGAGGTAGATTTATACTATTGAGAATATGTTTAAGTACGCCAATGTGGAGGAAGGAAACAAAGTGACATGTGCGACCTTCCACTTGGCCAACGATGCTCAGAGCTGGTAGGAAACGGTGGAGGCTACCATAGGTACTCAAGGTCTGACTTGGAAGGAATTTAAGGAATTATTCTATGACAAGTACTACAACCGAACAGTCTAAGCTGCTAAGAGAATGGAGTTCTTACAGCTGAAGCGGATCCGTGGGAGAGTATATCAGGCAGTTTAAGTCGCTTTCATGGTTTGCAAGCCACATGATGAGCCAGGAAGAAGATAAAGTGCTCCAGTTTGTGCATGGGTTAAAGCCGGAGATATATAAGTTAGTGAAAACTTTTGGGATAGAAGGAGTATCGTATACTAGAGTTGTGGCTAAAGCATTAGAGGTGGAAGAGGCTGATATGAAGTGTATTAAACGGTAGAAGTTCCCAAACAAATGTTCACAGAAATTACAACTCAGATGAGCAGAGGTGAGTCTTCTTCACAATCTCAATGAACTAAAAGACCGGGCAGGTATTTGAATGACCAGAGAGAAGGAAAGAAACCATCACCACGGGGGAGATACTTGTCATGCCCTAAGTGTTTGAAAGCCCACCTAGAAGAGTGTAGGCAGTATGCAGGCAAATGCTACAATTGTTTTGAATCAGGTCACCTTTTTCGAGACTGTCCAAAGTCAAGAGTTACTCGGTGTTTCAGGTGCAGCGAGCCCATACATATGGGCAAAGACTTTCCTACATCAGAAAAGGGCCAACCAAGGCGACACCTAGGATCTTTGCCATGATTGAGCCAGATGGTGAGGATTGACCAGTTGGGATATCAGGTACGGTATTCGTCGATTCAGTGCCTGCTTTTTTATAGACTCGGGTGTGTCATATTCTTTTGCGGCAACGGCCTTCGTAGTAAAGTTGAATTTGGATGTGAAGTCAGCTGGATGTTGGTTTTGGTGAGATCCCATTAGGACTTCCGTAAGTATAGAAGTAACGACAGAGAAGAGAATTAGGGCTACTTGTTATGATAAATACTTGAACTGATAAGATGAAAGAGTTTGCTCCACCGCAACAAACTAGACCGGTGATCGAGGATGTAAGTTTAGGTGGGAAAAATGGTTAATCCTTAAGGAATAGGTACCATCTTAGTAGATTACTCAATCAAGGGTGGTTGTAGATGTGCGAAAAGATTTTGACCGTCACTGTATTGGAGAATACTTAGTGGAGCTAAGGTCGGTCAATAAGTATTAGAAATGTCAGGCTTTTGATGAAATTGACCAAGGAATGAGAGGCAAAAACATAAAAGTTGGGACTAACTTAGAAATCTAGATACTTTGATTAATTAGATAAAAATCTAGTGCCGTGAATTAAGAGAACGTTTTGAGATTTAGATTAATGTGCGCGATGTTAGGACAATTAATGATTCAATGAGAGTGAGTGTCAATTGTAGGAAAGTAACAAGATAGGAGATTGGGATTAAAGGTGTGAAGTTAGCTACAACGGATTTGCAAACAAGAAGGTTGTTTGGCGAAGTGTTATTGAGAAATTTTAGAACCGAGTCGTAAGAACAAAAGAGATATTTGTATAAATGTTGAGAAACTCGGGAAAGGGAGTAGAAGTAGAGTTAGATAGAAAGGGGAAGGTTAGAATTTGAGGAGATGTAGACCATAAATATTTAGTAATATACGATTTGAAGAAATATAGGAATTGTTGAATGAGAGGGACATAAACTTGTACGAAAACATTCGAGTGCATTAGGAATAGAGCTAAGTTAGAAAGTTCAAGGTTCATTTCGAAATTAATGGGGTTGAAGTTAAAGTGGGAGTACACCAATTAGGGTATTGGGTGAATAGTTTGGATGAAATTTATTTGCCCTAAGAATTTGAGAATGTGTGGTGATGACTGAAGTAGAAGTTGGACAAATTGAGAGTAGTGAATATAATCTTGAGAACTCATAGTACACTTTGAAAGATTTGTTGTTAGATTAAGTATTGAGAGCTTTGAGTATGAGGGAATAAAATATCGTGATTGCTCGAGGAGAGTAGTTGCAAGAGATGGGAGTGATAAGTTAGAAATGAGATAGTAAAATGGAGAGGAATTCTAAAGTGAGGACTTAGGATAAGAAGTTTACTCAGTAGACTTTTAGTGTTACGTGATTGAGGATACATTGACGACTCGAATAAGTTAGGTATGTGTTTGATAGACATTGAAGTGTGAAGTGAGGAAAAGTTAGAGTTGAAACTATGTTAAATGAGTTTGAAAGTATAAGTGATGAGTGCTTAAGTTGAAGTCGATGAACGTATGAGTGATCGAGTTATGGAGTGCATAGTTAGATGAAATTAAAACTTTGAAAATTTAGAGAATTGTCATTGCCTGGTAGGTGATAAAGGCCATAGCGTAGTTGAGATTTAGCATTATAACCCTAAAGTTAAGAGAGTAATGTTAGATTGAGTAAGTTGAAGAATAATTAAGGTACGCAAATTTTGAGGACAAAATTATTTTAAGTAGGGTGGAGTGTAACACCCGGGATTTTTTCTCAATTACGGGTTACCTTAGATTTAATTATGCTAGAAGAGCATAACATTGATCCTAGAGTTTTGCTTAGAAATTAATTTAGAAAGAGAGAATTTGTGAGAAAACAAAAAGGGCTAAGGGAGAATTGCTGATGATTTGTTGTTTTAGTTAAAAAGGGGGAAAGAAATTAGATGGAAGAATGAAGAGTGGAGCCTTCCACGTTGGAGAAAAGTAAAGTGAAGGGAGGGTTGGTTTAGTAATTAATTATAATGAGTGGTGAAAAAAATGAATAAAGCAAAAAGGATTTTTTTTAAATGGTGAAAAGGAGGGAGTAAAAGGCAAAAAACCCTAGTTGTTTTCTCCTCTTCCACGTTGAAGCACAGCAGCCACGGGAGCCTTTGTCCACCATTCTTCCTCCATTTTCTTTGCAAGATCAAGGATAAGTTTAGTGGGTTTTGTAGTTTATACATGTATTTAATAATTTTAGGTGTTTCTATTATATTTTAATGGGTTTTGGTAGAGATGTGGAAACCCTAGATGGGATTCCTAATTTTCCTTTTTCTTGCTGTGTTTTCTTGCCATTTTGGATGTTTAGACATTAGATAGGGTGGTATAGATCAATTATATAGAAAGAATAGACGTTTGTTTGAATATAGTTAAAAATTGAAAATTTGACAAGATGTAGCCGATTCTGTTATGTGCTTTTTGACTAAGTGGGTTGTTTAGTTTTGTAAAATAAATTGTGAAATTGGATAGTAGACATGTAGAGGTTTACGGAATGGGGTGGATTGTTGAAATTCGATGAAAAACGAGTAAGTTATGGCCGATTGAAATTGGACGATGGAAAGTGTAGAATAATCGGGATTTTTGGAATTTGGAAGCTTAGGTTTAACTAGTTGTTGTTAGATTTAGTTTAGTTAAACATTCTTTAGAATTCCTAGAGAGTTACTAAATGGTTTCCTTAAATTGTTACGTTAACGAGTGAACGATTGAATCAACCAAGCGAGTCAATACGAAGACGTAAGGAGTATCCAGGTAAGTAGAGGATGTTTGTTTTGTCCTCGGGCCTACACCATTGAACGGTAGGGAATTGATTGTTTGTTTGGTTGCTTTGTTTTGTGTTGTGGTTAAGCATTTGTGTGGCATGCATCATGGTTTTCAAACTACGAAAAAATGAGTTTTGAGCATGATTTGGTGAGCATGTAACGTATAGAGATAGTGTAGTGCCATCCTTGGAGCTAGAATCGGATGGAAACACATCCTTGGAGCTGGACTCATATGTGTGTTGGGGGATTGTGTAGTGCCATCCTTGGAGCTGGACTCAGATTGAAATGCATCCTTGGAGCTGGACTCGGATGTTTGTCGGGGGATTGTGTAGTGCCATCCTTGGAGCTGGACTCAGATGGAAATGCATCCTTGAAGCTGGACTCGGATGTGTGTCAGGAGATCGTGTATGGCCATCTTGGGAGCTGGACTCGGATGTGTCCCTCCGATCTTGCACTGTTGGGTCAAAGTGGGGCCGTCCAAGATGATATAGGATGTGGGCCTACTTAGTCTACTCCGCTAGGTGATAGATTAACAAAAAGGGAAACGACGCGAGAACAACAGAGCGAGTATAAACTGCATATGTTAGTGGTTGAGCATGCATTGTTATAAATTACATTATTCCCTACTTGCTAACCATTAGGGTTATGTTTTGTGTTCTATGGTGTAGGTGACGACGAAATACCAGGTGAGCTAGATGATGAAGGCCTAGACTAGGGAGCAGTCGGCGATGCACGGGGCATGCCGTTGCGGGTATTTGTCGGGGCATCTTGACCATGATGTTGCTGGGAGCTGTGGTAAGGGGTAATTTGTTGGGATTTTTTGTTTTGTAAATGATGTGGATTTATAACCCTTTTTGGATGTTGTTTTGGAAGTTTGTGGTATAAATATTTGTTTTCAGGACTTGGTTTTCGAAATATTAAACGTTATGCTGTTTGTTTTTCGTATAGTAAATAATGTTTGTTTTTAACTATTTTAACGTTTTCGCTGACGTTTTGAGTCGGATTTTCGGGATTTTACTGTGTCGAGAAGTAGAAAATGTCGGGAAAGGTTTTGAGTAAATTTTAGGTGAATTGGTCGTTTGTGATTTGAAGAAAAATGAAGAAAAGAGAAGGGTGTGCGCTGGTGGCCGAGAGTGGTGCGCAGGGGTAGGAGCTGGCCGGGCGTGGCGCGCGCGCGCGAGGCATGCTCATAGGGCGTGCGCAATGCCCAGCGCCGATTGATCGGCACATTGATGTGTTTTCGATTGGGCAACTCGAGAGGGTGCCGATCGATCGGCACTTGGGCGCGCAGTTGCGCCCGCGCGCCGTGCTGCTACGAACGCGATGCGCGCAGTGGCAGCGCGCGCGGCGCTCCTTATTGCTCACTTTTTTTTTTTTTTTCAAATTTTAGCCTTTTCAAATATGTTTTAACCTGAGCTTTTTCGACATATTTTTCACGTATTTTACGCCCGTTTTCTACCTGTTTTTGAGGGTTCAAAAATTCTAAAAATCGAGTAAAAAATTTATCAAAAATTAGTTTAAATTTCATTTTAAACGTGGGATTGTTGAGCAAAATAGCACACCGAGTCAGGGTGGGTTCGGGGGCATTACAAAAAATATATTTAAAAAGTTCTCAAACAATTCTATATGGATAAGGGAATGCCGGTCAGTACTCCACTTGCTAAACATTGCTAACTTACTTCCAAACTAAGTCCTTCCACTAAAGAAGGAAAAGCAGAATGCAAAGAATTCCATATGCCTCAGTAGGGCAGCTTGATGTATGTCATGGTTTGTACAAGACCTGATATCTCACATTTTTTGTTGGAGTAGTCAGCCAATTTCTACCAAATTCAGGTAGAGAACATTGTGATTTAATGAAGTTGATTCTTATGTATCTTTGAGGTACTTTTGAATTTATTTTGTATTTTGGAAGTAAAGAGCTTTCACTAGTAGGCTATACTGATGCAGACAAGGCTAGAGATATTGACTCATAAAGATCAACATCAGGGTATTTAGTTACACTTGGAGGGGCGCCTGTATCATGGCAATCTAAACGACAAAAGTAAGTTGCATTGTCTACGACAAAAGCTGAGTTTATCGCGGCTATGAAAGCATGCAAAGAAATTTTGTGAATGCAAAAATTTCTAACATAATTGGGTCATAAACAAGATAAGTATATCTTGTATGGCGACAGTGAAAGTGCTATTCATTTGAGTGAGAATTCATGTGTTCATTCGAAGTCAAAACATATAGATGTCAGGTATCATTGGATATGATATGTGTTGGACACCAAGTAAGTATATCTTGAGAAGATTCACACGGATGACAATGGCTCAGACATGATGACAAAGATCTTGTAGATGAATAAGTATTAATTCTACAGAATCTCATCAGGATTGAAGATATCTTATCATAAGTCGGGAGAAGGAGATTTGTGAGTCCCTCTATTATAATGAAGGATCCATTTCATTAAATGCAAATGGAAGAAATAGAAGGAAAAAATATCTTTCTTCTGTAACTCTCCATACAACAAGATCTTCGGATCTTGCAATATAGTGTCTTCTTGCAAGACGATCTCTTTATAAATAGAGAGTCATGATAAAGAAGAAAGATGTCCCAGCAACGAGAGAAGAATTCTTCTGTCAAAAGATGGAGAGAAAATAGAGAGTTTGTAGGAGAAAAAAGAAAGAGGGTGAATGAAAAATAGGTAAGATATTTTTAAGTACAGTGAGAGATATAAGAGTGATGATTTCTCTTAGTTAATATTTGATTTCTAGAAAAATATTGTAAATCCTATTTTTTATTGTGAAATTTTTCTAGACTCGGTCCCTGTGTTTTTTTCTCGATTTTGGTTTCCACATAAAAAATTCTCGATATTCATTTTAGCCATTATTTCTCTTACTTCTTAGCGTTATATGTTTTACGATGTGAAAAAATATTCCTGATATTTTTCAGATCGCATTTACTATCGTTTCTCGTACGGATTATTTATTGGTGTAATTGTACTGTATAAGTAAGTTCTGTATAGGAGATTAGATTTTAAGTATGATCAATTGTTACCTCTCCAAACTTTCTGGGAACTTACTTTGAAATGTAATTTTGTCTACGAGATTGTCTAGTACAGTCTTTCTTAAAAATTATCCTGATTAGTACTCTCCACGTTTTACAGTGACGGTATTATTATTGTTCACATTATTATTATTTTTTCCTAACATTTTGTTTGTTGCATAAATTTCTCTTTCCATAAAAATTGTTCCAAGATAGTTATTGTGCCACGTACCTTTGAAACAAATCACAGATAAAATTTCTAATATGAATAAAGAATGGAATGTTGAGGTTCTTTTCCTTGGTAATCCATTGTCAAAGACTACATGAGTGAGGCCCTAACTTGGAGACTTCTCTTTGTCTATTAAGTGGTGCTTTTTATGTTCATTTGTCTCTCTTAAATGTTACCTTAGCCACAAACAATCAAATTGTTTTACCTATCTATGGAACCCAAGTGAAAGGAACACTCTTGTCTTCAAACATTGAACTTCTTTGAAATACCCTTGAGCTTGGAAAGAATTATTTTATGTCAAACGCTTAGATTAACAAAGTCAAACTAGAGTTTTGCATTGGAGACTATATGGATCAATGGTTGATAAACGCCCATAAGCTCGATTAAGAGGTCCCAAAACTTTTATGTTCTCCTCCTTTGCCTGATTACAGCCGTATATTGGGAAACAACATTTGGTTGGTGAGGAGTTTTTTTTTGCGTATTTTCTTTATCGTTCATCATTTTCTTTTTTCATTGCTATGTCTCATTAATTTTTTCCTTATTTGCCTTTCTATGCATTTAAAGGTTTTCAGTGTAGGGGTCAAGACTGCAAATATAAAGAACAAGGCCTACCTATTAGGGAAATTATGTTTGTTAAGTTGGAGAAATATTGTTTGTTGATTAAAGGAATGCATGTCTTTTTTGTTCTTTGCATGTTCTTATATCATTGTTTTAGTATACTTTTACCTTTGTTTATTGCTCCCACAGTCTAGCATTTATACGACTGTCCATGTGGGGTAAGTTTTTTTCTAACGAAAACAAGTTCGTTTCTTCAATTAACAGTCGTCATATTATCATAGCAATAGACTTAATCATCTCAGCCTATCATTGAATTTCATATTCACGCAATCCACTTCACGATTCGTCCTCTTTTAATGTGTGTATTTTCTTCCCGTGTATAGGAACTTCAATGTTCATTACAACAAATAGTTCTATTATAATAAACTCATGTCATTCTTATAGTTGATAAACTTCGAAAATGGTATTTAATTTTTTGAAGAATAATGGTATCATCCTTATTTTCTTCTTCAGTCCATCCCCAAATTTTGTCCTCTTTTCCTAGATCTATAGAAAACTTAGTGCAAATTGATGAACTTTGATGTTCCATCAACTAGCTCGATCTTTAATTGTCTTACTAAAGGAAGAAATAATTAACACAGTTTGACCCTTCATGACAATGCTTATGTTTTATGTTATCAAATGCATCATTCATTCTTGCATTTCATTTTTGTTCTATCTTTCAACTCTTCTTTAACCTCTTCTTCTAAAGTGTCTGATATCTTTTCCAATTAGTTAGGCAATATATTGATTTATGATCTTTTCACCCTTGCAAACACAACGCAACAATTTTATTATATTTCACGTGAGAAGTCCCTTATCAACTGGTCATCATGCAATTTATTTGTTCATGAATTTCTCGTATAGGTAATTGAAGCCTTTCATGAACGAAAGACTATTATTTGCTACTTTAATTTGAAGATTGATAGAAACGACTACCAAAATCACAAGTCTTCAAGTTTTTTTATATTCATCATCTCTGAAGAAGTTGAGACGACCCTTCCTTCCTCCCTGGCAATCTCAACATTACCATGCCTTCTTCTCCACTGTCGACCATAAAAGTTGAAAGCTCAAGTTTAAGTCGTGCTATAGTACTAGAAAAGACATTCCTAATCATGAGAAGTGATTATCTATGTTCTATTGTTTCGGTAAGTTTATTGCAGTGTTTTTGTTTAGTCAGAATTTCTTTCTAATGTTTTTTTTTGGATAATTTGCGTGGATTGTGCTTGAGACAGCTACTACTCTTTCTTTTGTGTTTATTTTGTTAGTGCCTCAGACGCTGTCATGCTATAATATTTACAGAATAGTTGGATGTGTAAAGATATTATTAAACATGTGTAAACTGATCGTTTTAAATGTTATTGGCAGGCATAAATTTAACAAAGCGAAAATAATATAGCAAAGGCAGTTTGTTCTTTTGTTAGTGAAATGTTTCTTTTGTCCGTATTTATGTATGTATATTCATTATTGGTTGCTTATTTTAATTGATACCTTGTCTAGGTGAAATGGTCATCATGCCATGTCATCTTTCTTGATATGCACGCCAAAAGAGTGTCAAATGCTTATTTTAATTGATACTTTGTCTAGGTTAAATCGTATCCATTTGCAACAGGAAATGTTAGCTCGATGCACAGAAGAAAACACATGGGGAAACACAGCCAAAGTGGTTTGCTTCAGAATGATTCATCTAGTTTGGTAAACCTTATGTGTGTTTTGGTCTGCTTGCATTCTCAACTTGAGTTTTAAATATTCTTTAATTATCGCTATTCTTTGTAGATACATTACCTGCTCAAAACCCTCCTCTCATGGAATGTAATCAACAACTAGAATACCCCTTTACTGCTCATATCTCTAGTACTTTACTATCTTATTATTGTGGTGATCTTCTTCTACGATTGCTATTGTGTAAACCATCAAAGATATTAGTAAAGTTACTCAAATCTCTAATACTTCTTCTTCTCAGTAGCCTAGTTTTCACTGATGTTGTAAACATATGCATTGCTCAATTTGTGAAGTTCTCCTCCGTTCATTATTTATGAAGAGAATATACAAGTGCTATTCATCACCCCTTGCTGGATCTAGAGGCTACCTTTTGCTTATGTTATGACCAAGAGACTAAGTTGGGGCCAACCAAGATACAGAAGTCACTCCTACTCTTTCTATCATTTGGACAAGAACCCGAGTCAGCATCTTTATAACGAACTAAATTAGGAGAGGTTTCATTGGTTAGTTAAGAGAAGACCATGATTAAGCATCCCAGATTGTCGTTTGAGAGCCTGCCAAGGTGAATTTTTAGGGCAATGCATGATTTGACTGAGTTTATTCACAACAAAGAAAATGTTGGGCCTCGTTATGGTGCAGTACTGCAGACCACCAAGAAAACTCTGAAATAGAGAACCATAGGTTTTCCATCATATAGAGACATCAAACCACCAACACCATTGGTGTGGGAGCTGGTTTAGATTCATGCATACTAGCTCGTTGCACAAGAGTAGACACATAAGTGAATTGAGAAAAAAGTTACCTGATGGAACAGGTGTGATTTTGATGCCCAAAAATTATTTATTTTTCCCAACTCCTTCAAAGCAAACAAAGAGCTCAAATATGAAACTAATTTAGACATCGCCACGCTGTCATTTCTTGCCAACAAGTCACCAACATAAAAAAACATAATGAGTTGCATCATACAACCTTAAACAGAAATATGGAAGTGTCTGCGGCCTTGGACATAGTAAAAGCGAAACTCAGCAAGGCAGTGTGGAGCTTCATATACCAAGCCCTCGTAGATTGTTTTAGACCATATAAAGCCTTGCGGAGTTGACACACAAGGTTAGATAGAGAGGATAGATAAAACCCGAGAGTTGAGACATGTAACCGACTTCCTATAAATCCCCATGAAAAAAACATTGCTTACATTGAGTTGCTTCCTTTCCCAACTGTGCGAGAGAGCCAAGGTGATTATGACCCGATTTGTTGTTGGCTTTATTACCAAGCTTAATGTCTCATTATAATCAATTCCCTCGGTTTGATGGTAGCTTGTTGCTACTAAACAGTCTTTAAATCTTTCCAATGCATCATCCGCAAGAAACTTGATTTTAAAAACTCATTTGCAGCCAATTACTTTTTGGTCAAGAAGATGGCACAAGAGACCAACTATCATTTTTATGCAGTGCCTTTAGCTTGTCTTCCATAGCAACAACCCACTTGGGATTTTTAGAAGCCTGAATATATGTAGATGGTTCAACCAGTGAAGCTGCCGAAATGGTGAGAAATACCTTAGGTTTAAATATTTCTGCTTTAGAACGTGTCACCATTGGGTGCATATTGGAAGATACGGCGTGGTTGGTGGGAAGAAAAATTTGAATGCGAAGGAACATAATGGTTGGTGGGCTTGAGGGAAGGCTGATTAATGCCTTGAATAAGAGTGATAGAGGTAGGCTGTAGAGGTTGAATGTAAGGTAGTGGAAAAGAAACATAAGAAGAAACATAAGAAGACAATACCAGAGAAGAAGAGGAGAGAGAGTTGAGAAAAAGAGAAAGACTGCTAATTAAAAGTGACATCTTGATATATAAAGACGGCCATATATGGGATTGAGTAGGAGGTAACCTTTATGATGTGGACCTTAACTAAGAATGTAAGGGCAAAGATTTGGAAAGGAAAAACAGAAAAGATTCGCAAGTGAGTGTATGATGAAGCAATACCAAATAATTTTTGAAAGGGAGTGGAGTTGTCAAGGACCCAGGAAGACAGTCTATTAAATAGATATATAGTTTTTCATAAAGCATAGCACCAATAAGACATGGGAACATAGGAGCGAAGCAACAAAGAGAAGCAAGTTTCGAGAATATGAAGATTTTTAGGCTTGGCACAACCATTTTGGCAGGTGAACAAGGACAATAGAGCTGATGAGCAATGCCGTGAGATTTGAAAAACAAAGTTAACCAGCGTTATTTTCCTCCCCCAACCAGATTGGACAATTTTAATTGGGTTCTCAAATTGAGTATGAACGAGATTATAAAATTTAGTGAAAGTAGAGGTGACTTGATCTTTTGTTTTGAGAAAGTAAATCCCTAAATAACGGCTATAATCATTGATGAAAATGATGAAATATTGAAAACCATTGATGGGGGTGTGAGGGAATAGGCCCCATAAATTAGTATGAATTAAAATAAAAGAAGAGTCAACATGAGATTTAGAAGTGGAATATGTGAATATGTGAGATTTACTAAATTTGCACGTATTACAAAAGTGAGTGGATAAGTGTTTTGAAAAAGGAAAATGACACAGTCCGGACCTAGAAAGGACCCGTGTTAAACCCACAAAAAATGAAGAATGTGCGCCGGTGAATGTGAGTGAAAACTGAGCACAATGTAATGTAAATGAAGCACAAAATGAAGATGAGATGACGAGTGGTAGTGAGTGTAACATGAAAAAATAGAACAGTAAGGTAAAGATAGAAAAGGAAATGAAACCCTAAAAGGACCCGAGAACTATCTTATGTTATGCTCACGGGTGCTTGTTTTCCCGTAGGAAAACAACCACTATCGGACACTGGTCCGGCTCCTTCGTAGATCAAACTTCCAAGGAAGAATGATGAGCCAGGGCAATACGAACTTACTCTAGCAACTTTTAGCTAGTAAGCAAGAGAGATCTACTCCTTTCACGGATTGGAAAATCCGTGGCTTACCTCCATTGAAGGTAAAAATGCTTCTTTCTTTGGAAGACAAAGGTGACTCATATATTGAGAAATTGGCAAAAGGTTTTCCAATACAACTAAGCAATGCCTATAAATAACCCCTAATAGTGGGGGCTAGGGTTTGGATGAAAGGATGAAAAAGAGCCGTTGATGAAGATGGGCAACCAAGATGAGCGGTCATTTGAGCGGCCAAGCCTTGTCCCCACGCGCGCCCTAGATCCGACGGTGGAAATGGCAATCCGCGCCTCTTCTAATCCATGATGTTGCCATGTCATTGTAGGATCGAGATTGTCTAAGAAGGGGGGTGAATTAGACCCTTTTCAAAGTTTAATAAAGTAGTCAAATATTAATTTCTTTCTTATTGTAGGACTCTAAATTAAAAGCAATCATACTAGCAATCAAAGTAAAGAGAGAGAGAGAGAGAAATTTAACACACAGTGGTTTTTACGTGGTTCGGCCAAACCTTGCCTACATCCACGCTTCAAGGTTCACCCCTTGAAGATCCTTAACCTTCTCCTCAACGAGAATACATAGATCGGAATTCCGGGCTCCGATCAACTGCCTTTTACAAATCTGGATTGTTCTTCACGGGCGACAATCCACTGCCTTATACAAATATATGAGTTGGTAAAGTTCTAGCTCAGACTACACTCTCAAAGATTAAATCTCAAGTTATCGAATCGAGAGGTGTAGAAGAATAATACAGAGTATAAGATTTTTGCAGGTTAGGGCTCAGAAATTCAATTCGCAAAAAGTTGTATCTTTGTGCTCTAACCCAGGCTTAAATACTCTGTCTGCAAAATTGGCTTGACTTCAATGCTCCTTATCCAATAATAGAAACTTTGTTACCGTTGGAGAGCTTTCGTATAATTTCAGGTAGCCGTTGCCGTTCGTAGTTGTAAGTCGTCGTCGCCATTAATGTTCTGGAGTTAAGGTTGAAAACGACGTCACTGTAGCTTCGCGGATATATTTAAATTTGGTGGAAGATCACCGGATGAAGCAGCTTTAAACAATCGGAGCGTCATCGGTGGATACAAGCTGTAATGCTATCGGCATGAGTATTTTCACCTTCCATCGGCAGATGTACCTTTAGACTTATCGGCAGATGAAGCTTGAAGGGTATCGGCAGATGCACCTTAAGATTTCATCGGTAGAAAGATCTTGAAAGGCTATCGGCAGAAGCAAGTCTTGAAAGTCCATCGGCAGAAGCAAGTCTTGAAAAGCCACCGGCAGTAGCAAGTCTTGAAAAGTCATCGGCAGAAGCAAGTCTTGAAAAGTCATCGGCAGAAGCAAGTCTTGAGAAGCCATCGGTAGAATCAAGTCTTGAGCAGCCATCGGTAGAATCAAGTCTTGAGCTTCAAAGGCGCCACCGGTAGATGCATCTTGATAAGTTAACGGCAGATGTAACTTTTGGATGCCATCGGCAGAAACCTTCTTTTCTTTGTCGTTTAGTGAATGCAATCGGTAGAAGCAGGCCTTGGAAAAATTATCGGCAGATGCATGCCTTGTACACTTAACCAATATTATTAGAACTCTAAAATACCCTTTTCAAGGGTATTTCCAAAGGATTAAAATCAAATGCTTAATTCAATAATCTCATTTTATAAACATAATCAAATTACATTTTTATCATTAAATACATCATCAAAAACAATATTTAGACTTAATCTCTATTTAAGTCAACAATCTCCCCCTTTTTGATAATGACTAAATATTAGCATAAATTTGATTAATTGTAACTCTCCCCCATAATTCAAGCTCCCCCATAGAAAGTGCATATAATCCATAAACATGCATATATCCAGATTCATACCAGAGTTTTTTTTTTAAAAATGCATATCTCTAGATTGCCAAAATATGCAGGCACAAAATCATAACTGATTGCACATTATTTCACATTCATTCATATATCCATTATTAATCAAATATTTCCTCCCCCATTGACATTATCAAAAACAATCAGAGAGACAATAATGGATGCAATACTAATCAGAAAAACAGCAGAGGAATTGCATTAGAGAATCAATAAATGTGTATACATGAAATCAAGTCTGTTATTTAAAGAAAGCTACAAAATGTGACCAAAAAGCTTGGCTAATCCAAGCGGGCACTTCATAGTTTGAATTAAGATAATCATCTACAAGTGCTGGAAGTGAGTGAATATCTACAGAGAGAGGGGGTTGAGAAGGCACGAGTGCCAGGCATGGAGTAGTCGCTAGCTGAAGTGTAGCAGATGGAGAGGGGCCTTGATACACCACCATGTCCATACATGGAGGAGTGTCGACAGGAGGAGCAGCAGTAGATGCATCAGGAGAAGAGAATGCAAATTCAGTCTCCTGAAGATCCAGTGTCGTGAAACGCACATCTTCATATACTGCAGGCCAGGAAAATGGAAGAATAAGATCTTCATAGCAAGCCTGTGAGACATCGATTGAGCAAGATGGATCAGGTTCGGGTGCAGGAGTCAGATTGTCAATAGAGGTTCGGAATGACTCAAGTTCCCTGACAACCATGCGCCTATCAGTATCGACTTTCTGAGACAGCAAACCAAGACCTGTATCTAAATCCTTGCTCATGTCATTTCGAATATTGGCTAGCTTCTCATCAAGTTATTGGTCAATCCTACTTTCAAGGGAACAGAGAGCTGTCTCAAGGCGGGTAATTGAAGACTGCAAGCTAGAGTATTGATCCTCACTGATGTAAACTCTCCTTTGATATGTCTTTAGAGGTGCAGGAGGAGCTGATGGAATGGGTGAGGAGACATGAACTATTGGAGTAGTTAGAGTGAGTGGAGCTTGTTGGACAGGAGAGGGTGGTTGAACAGGGGAAGAGAGGTGAACTGGTGAAGAGGGTTGGACTGGCGAAGAGGGTTGGACTGGCGAAGAGGGTGGAACTGGTGAAGGGAGTTGGACTGGCGAAGAGGGTTGAACTGGTGAAGGGAGTTGGAATGATGGAGAGGGTGGAACTGGTGAAGGAAGTTGGACTGATGGAGAGGGTTTGAGTGGAGAAGAAGGGTGGACTGGTGATGGAGGACTTGGAGGAAGTAGAATTTGCAAAATGTGTGCAGGTGTAGGAGATGGAGGATTCACATGAATGAGAAGAGGTACAAAGGAGGGAGCAGAGATGGCCTCTGAGACATGAACTCTTGAAGAAGGAGCAAGACGCCTTCGCACAAGAGGAGGAGGTATGAAGCTAGAAGCCTGTGATTGAGAGGGGGAATTGACAAAGACTGGTATTTCAGAGTCATCCCCGCCTTCAGCAGTGGACTCCTCTGGCAGAATAAGTGCTCTATTTCCTTTTCTAGTAGCTGCTGATTTAACAGGTTTAATCTTAGAAGCATCCAAGACAAGTGCCCCTGTCCTTGTTCTCTTGATTCCCATTTTGTTCAGTGTGGTTTTGGAATAATAATTAGAGGGTTGAAGACGGACAGGATCTTCATCATCTGGAAATACAACCTCAAACTGTGCAAAGATCTTCATTAAGAGCAAGTTGTATGGGAAAGATGAAGCCCTGGATGATACTGCCTGAATCATCCTTCGAACAACCACATAGCCAAGATTGAAGGGAGTCTTGTGGTAAATGGCAAACAGAACAAAAAACTCCATTGCACTTACTTCATCATGATGACCACCCTTAGGGACAATATTGTACCCTATCATTTGAGGAAATAATCTGGCTCTTGCAGTCAGATGTTTGCCTTTTAATTGATCAGGGGTTTGGTTGGGATCCAATGCAATGTTCCTTAAAAATTCTTGACCATCACCAGTACCAAAGAAAGGGGGCTCAGTGCCAGATACAAACTTGTAAGGGCAGCTATCTAAATGCGGGACCTCCAGAAGAGCATTGATGAACTGAGGTGTAATTTCTATGTTCTTGTTGTACACATAGCTCCTAATAATGGATAAATCAGAAGTGAAAACCAAATTGGCATAGAACATCCTAATTGCTTCCGGGCAATAATAAGAATCTACATCAAACAGACCTATCAACCCGAGGTCCGTCAAGGGTTCGACAATATTCAGGCCAGCTAAGTCGTCTGAGTAAATACCTCGACTGGGGATTAAAGATTTATGCTTAAAATCGTCGTGGTACCTTGACTCGGCAGCTTGAGAAATAAAGAACAGAGATGGAAAATCCTTCGCCCGTGGAATCACACGAGGAGGTCGAGCAGTGACTTTGGCCTTCTTTTTGGCAGGTTGTGGGACTGCGAAGGAAGATGAACCCTGAAAATCCATTGACAAGGGGTGAACTCGCGAGAGAAAGTTGGTAGGCCAGGGGTTGTTCAGAAGAAGCGCGAAAGGTGAAGCTTCTTTGAAAAGACACAGGATTTGAATGAAAATAGGGCATCTCCCTACGAGATGAAGGCACACGTGTAAGACAGATTAATCCGATGAAACACACGTGTCGGCAGATTAAGAATTGTATCATCCGATGCCTACCGATAGAAATGCATCTTCCGATGCCTGGTAAAATACAGCATCTACCGATGCTTGGAAAACTGCAGCATCTACCGATGCCTTCCGATAGACATGCATCTTCCGATGCCTAGAGAAAATGCAGCATCTACCGATGCCTTCACAACAAGGAATTGCTAACACTGGGAATTTTTCAAACAGAGACAGAATCATTTTCTATCGACCCGAATGAGACCTAACCTTATTCTGATATTATTGAATGTCTTCTCATCCAAGAGTTTTGTAAAGATGTCGGCCAATTGATCTACAGAATTAACAAATTCTAAAGAGATATCTCCTCTTTGAACATGTTCACGGATGAAATGATACCTTACATCAATATGTTTTGTTCTAGAGTGTTGAATAGGATTTTTAGAAATGTTGATAGCACTGGTGTTATCACACCGAATAGGAATCCTATCAAAGAACAGATTATAGTCCTCCAAAGTCTGTTTCATCCATAGCATTTGTGCACAACAACTGCCTGCAGCAATATATTCACTTTCAGCAGTTGAGAGTGCAACAGAATTCTGTTTCTTAGAATACCAAGACACTAGAGATTCACCAAGAAATTGACATGTTCCAGAGGTGCTTTTCCTATCAACTAGACTACCAGCATAGTCAGAATCTGAATATCCTATCAGATCAAAGGAAGTTCCCTTAGGATACCATAAACCTAAGTCATAAGTCCCACTCAAATATTTGAAAATCCTTTTTACTGCAGATAAATGAGATTCCTTAGGGGCAGCCTGAAACCTAGCACATAGGCACACACTAAAGAGTATATCTGGCCTACTTGCAGTCAGATATAACAGTGAACCAATCATACCACGATATTTCTTGATATCCACACTTATACCATTTTCATCCTTGTCCAATTTAGTAGTGGTACTCATGGGAGTCCTAGAGGGTTTGACAGATTCTAAACCAAATTTCTTGAGAAGTTCCTTAATGTACTTTTCTTGGCAAAAGAAAATTCCATCAAGAGATTGACTGATTTGAAATCCTAAGAAAAATTTTAACTCTCCCATCATACTCATTTCAAATTCACTCTGCATGAGAGAGAAAAAATCATTACACAAGTTGACATTAGTAGATCCAAAGATAATGTCATCGACATAAATTTGAACTAACAGAATGTCTTTATCCTTTTGCTTGGTAAATAGAGTTGAGTCAGTATTTCCCTTTTTGAAATCTCTTTCCTCAAGGAAATTCTTCAATCTATCATACCAAGCTCTAGGAGCCTACTTAAGTCCATAAAGAGCCTTATTAAGTCTATACACATGATCAGGTTTAGCATAGTCTTCAAATCCTAGGGACTGCTCTACATAAACTTCTTCCAAGATATATCCATTTAAAAAGGCACTCTTTACATCCATTTGAAAGAGTGTGAAGTTTTTGTAGCAGGCAAAGGCTAGGAGCATTCTAATGGATTCTAACCTAGCTACAGGTGCAAAGGTTTCCTCAAAATCAATTCCTTCTTCTTGATTGTAACCTTTGGCAACTAGCCTAGCTTTGTTTCTTACCACAATCCCATTTTCATCCATTTTATTCTTAAAAACCCACTTAGTTCCAATAATAGGATGATCAACCGGTTTTGGAACAAGCTCCTAAACATTGTTCCTTTCGAATTGGTTTAGTTCATCTTGCATAGCAACAATCCAATATTCATCCAATTCGGCTTCCTCAAACTTCTTAGGCTCTATCTGAGAGATAAATGCCACATTTGCACAGAGATTCCTAAGAGAAGCTCTAGTCTTAACCCCTAAAGAAGGGTCACCTAAGACTTCATCTATTGGATGGTCTTTGACGAATTTCCAATCTCTAGGAAGAGCAGGATTTTCATCATTGACAGAAACTTTATCATGAGAAGTAGAAATAGATTCTATTGATTTTTCTACTTGAGGAGGATTACTAGGCTTTTCTATGGAAAGAGAGTCCAGTTGATTATTCAAAGTGTCATCATCATCCACATTGATTGTGGGTTGAGGGGACTCATCAAAGTTAACATGAACTAACTCCTCAACAACTAGAGTTCTCCTATTGAATACTCTATATGCTTTGCTGGAAAGGGAATAACTCAGAAAAATTCCAAAATCAGATTTGGAATCGAATTTTCCTAAGTTATCCTTAGTGTTTAGAATGAAACATTTGCTTCCAAAAGCTCTAAAATACTTAACAGTGGGAGTTTTACCATTCCAAAGTTCATAGGGAGTTTTCTCAAGAATAGGTCTTATGGAGACCCGATTAAGTACATAACAGGCTGTTGCAACAACTTCAGCCCATAAATACTTAGGAAGTGAATTCTCACTAAGCATAGTCCTAGCAAGCTCTTGAAGAGATCTATTCTTCCCCTCAACAACACCATTTTGCTGAGGGGTCCTAGGAGAAGAGAAATTGTGCTCAATTCCATACTTGAGACATAGGAGTTCAAATTTCTCATTTTCAAATTCTCCACCATGATCACTATGAATAGTAACAATGGTGAGATCCTTTTCATTTTGAACTCTTTTCCTAAAGCTAGAGAAAGTATCAAAGGTCTCATCCTTTGACTTAAGAAAATGAACCCAAGTGAATCTAGAAAAATCATCTACAATAACAAAAGCATAGAATTTGCCACCAAGGCTGGCTATATTGGAAGGACCGAAGAGGTCCATGTGAAGAAGTTGAAGAGGCTTAGAAGTAGAAATTTAATTCTTAGAAGCAAAAGAATTTTTGATCTGCTTGCCCATCGGACAAGCTTCACAGACTTTATCCTTTTCAAAGGATATCTTAGGGATTCCTCTAACTAAGTTCTCCTTAGTAATCTTAGCTAAAGTATCCATCCCTACGTGTCCTAATCTCCTATGCCAAATCCAAGAATCATGGGAAGAATTAGCAGCAAAGCATTTCTCATTATCACAAACAACATTATCTAAATCAATGATATAGATATTCTCTCTCCTGATACCAGTAAAGAGAACCTTGCAACTAATTATATCCTTTATTATACAGAAATTTTTCTTGAACACTACTTTATAACCCTTATCACATAATTGACTGATACTTAGTAGGTTATATTTTAGACCTTCAACTAACAGAACATTTTCTATAAGGAGGTTATCAGGATTACCTATGTTGCCGATGCCAACAATTTTACCCTTCTGGTTTCCACCAAAAGTGACGTTTCCTTTCTTCTTGTTGACAACTGCAAACATGGATGCATCTCCAGTCATGTGCCTAGAACAGCCACTGTCCAGGTACCACTGATTCCTTATTGGAGAAGCATCATCCTGCAAAACAGAGATCAAGTAGTCTTCTTAGGTACCCGAATCTTTTGGGTCCTAGCGTTAGTCTTGGTTCCTTTAGGAACCCACTGTAATTTGCTACTTGTTTTCTTACTGTTTGTTTTTAAAGGACATACAAAGGACTTATGTCCTACTTCATTACAAACATGGCAGGTAGTGGATCTTACAAAGTAATTCTTGTAAACTTTCTTTTTAATCGAATTATCATAACCTATTCCAGCCCTGTCAAAATTAACTCTCTGTTTACCTAATAACATCTTATATAACTTGTTGCCATTAGTAAATTTCAAGACAATATTGTTTAAATCCTCATTCCTGCTTTTAAGTTCAATTATTTCCTTTTTCTGCAAGTCCACTTCTTTAGCATGCTTTTCTAGTAAGCCTGCACTTTCTCTTTTCAACAAGTTATATTTAGCTTTTAACATGCTATATTGTTTCACTAAATCATTGAAAGCATCTATTAAATCTCCTTCATCATTGTCACTCTCACTAGAAGAAAGATTTACCTCATCCTCGTGTGCCATAAAGCACAGATTAGCAACCTCTTCATCTTCCGAGGAGGTATCACTTTCACTATCGTCCCAGGTAGCCTTCATTGCCTTTTTCTTGAATTTCTTGGGACCCTTCTTTGCTTGTGGACAGTCTGCCTTCATATGCCCAGGCTTTCCACATCCAAAGCAAGTGATTTCCTTCTCCTTGTGAAATTTCTCACCCTTTGGAAATCTCCTTCCTTGCATCCTTTTTCTTTGGAGGAACTTACTGAACCTCCTTGTAATGAGGGCTATATCCTCATCATTTTCTTCTTCTTCTTCTTCTTCTTCAGACATATCTTGTTTACTAGAAGAGGCTTTCAGAGCGATATCCTTCTTTTTATTGGTCTCCTTCTCTTTGAGATCTTCCTTATCATTGGCCCTCATGGTTATCTCATGAGTCATCAGAGAGCCAATTAGCTCTTCCAGCTTGAGCACTTTTAGATCCCGAGCCTCTTGTTTTGCTGTCACCTTTGGTTGCCAGGCTCTGAGTAGGCACCTCAAAATTTTCCTTACCTGTTCTTCACCTGAGTAAATCTTACCAAGAGCTTTTAAACCATTAGTAATGTTAGTGAATCGAGTAAACATATATGAAATAGACTCATCCTTTATCATGGTAAAAAGTTCGTACTCGTGAACTAACATGCTCAATTTACTCTCCTTTACTTGATTAGTTCCCTCATGTGTGACTTCTAATAAGTGCCAAATTTCTGGAGCACTTTCACACCCTTGTACTCTATTGAATTCATCTCTATTAAGAGCATAGTACAAGGTGTTTACTGCCTTAGCATTAAGGCTCAGATTTCTCTTATCGGACTCAGTTAACTCAGAAGAGTCCTTAGGGATACTTTTCCCATCTACAGTTTTCATGGCCTTAAAAGGACCATTTTCTATAATACACCAAGTCTCGTAGTCTATGGCTTGAATGAATATTTTCATTCTAGCCTTCCAATAGACATAATCACTACCATCAAAGAAGGGAGGTCTATTTGTAGCTTGACCTTCAACTTGTGTGAAGTTGGTGTTGTATGCCATTGAAAATATATATGTATTGCAGAGTGTTTAAAAAAAAGCTTAGACAAAGACAACCAATCTCTGATACCAATTGTAGGATCGAGATTGTCTAAGAGAGAGAGGGGGGGTGAATTAGACCATTTTCAAAGTTTAATAAAGTAGTCAAATATTAATTTCTTTCTTATTGTAGGACTCTAAATTAAAAGCAATCACACTAGCAATCAAAGTAAAGAGAGAGAGAGAAATTTAACACACAGTGGTTTTTACGTGGTTCGGCCAAACCTTGCCTACATCCACGCTTCAAGGTTCACCCCTTGAAGATCCTTAACCTTCTCCTCAACGAGAATACACAGATCGGAATTCCGGGCTCCGATCAACTGCCTTTTACAAATCTGGATTGTTCTTCACGGGCGACAATCCCCTGCCTTATACAAATATATGAGTTGGTAAAGTTCTAGCTCAGACTACACTCTCAAAGATTAAATCTCAAGTTATCGAATAGAGAGGTGTAGAAGAATATTACAGAGTATAAGATTTTTGCAGGTTAGGGCTCAGAAATTCAATTCGCAAAAAGTTGTATCTTTGTGCTCTAACCCCGGCTTAAATACTCTGTCTGCAAAATCGGCTTGACTTCAATGCTCCTTATCCAATAATAGAAACTTTGTTACCGTTGGAGAGCTTTCGTACAATTTCAGGTAGCCGTTGCCGTTCGTAGTTGTAAGTCGTCGTCGCCATTAATGTTCTGGAGTTAAGGTTGAAAACGACGTCACTGTAGCTTCGCGGATATATTTAAATTTGGCGGAAGATCACCGGATGAAGCAGCTTTAAACAATCGGAGCGTCATCGGTGGATACAAGCTGTAATGCTATCGGCATGAGTATTTTCACCTTCCATCGGCAGATGTACCTTTAGACTTATCGGCAGATGAAGCTTGAAGGGTATCGGCAGATGCACCTTAAGATTTCATCGGTAGAAAGATCTTGAAAGGCTATCGACAGAAGCAAGTCTTGAAAGTCCATCGGCAGAAGCAAGTCTTGAAAAGCCACCGGCAGAAGCAAGTCTTGAAACGTCATCGGCAGACAGCAAGTCTTGAAAAGTCATCGGCAGAAGTCGCAGAAGCAGTCTTGAAAAGTCATCGGCAGAAGCAAGTCTTGAAAAGTCATCGGCAGAAGCAAGTCTTGAAAAGTCATCGGCAGAAGCAAGTCTTGAAAAGTCATCGGCAGAAGCAAGTCTTGAAAAGTCATCGCAGAAGCAGTCTTGAAAAGTCATCGGCAGAAGCAAGTCTTGAAAAGTCATCGCAGAAGCAGTCTTGAAAAGTCATCGCAGAAGCAGTCTTGAAAAGTCATCGGCAGAAGCAAGTCTTGAAAAGTCATCGCAGAAGCAAGTCTTGAAAAGTCATCGGCAGAAGCAAGTCTTGAAAAGTCATCGGCAGAAGCAAGTCTTGAAAAGTCATCGGCAGAAGCAAGTCTTGAAAAGTCATCGGCAGAAGCAAGTCTTGAAAAGTCATCGCAGAAGCAGTCTTGAAAAGTCATCGCAGAAGCAGTCTTGAAAAGTCATCGCAGAAGCAGTCTTGAAAAGTCATCGGCAGAAGCAAGTCTTGAAAAGTCATCAATACCCTTTTCAAGGGTATTTCCAAAGGATTAAAATCAAATGCTTAATTCAATATTCTCATTTTATAAACATAATCAAATTACATATTTATCATTAAATACATCATCAAAAATAATATTTAGACTTAATCTCTATTTAAGTCAACAGTCATGTCATCAATCTTGTGAGCACTCCCTAGCTGTCCGTGCATGGACCTAAACCCCTTTTTTGTTGTCTCCTCAATTGTCGAGCTCACTAGTCTTCAACTCAAAACCAATCGCCATGCATTCATCTATCCTCAACCAACAATCTAATGCATGATATAAGTAAGGCTTATATATATACCTTACTCTCACAAAAAGAGCTAAATATTTGCCAAACAAAGAGAAAATACAAAAGTGTTCAAACGAAAATAAATATATAGATAAAATAAATGGTTACACGTTTAGGATTCTGGGAAGATAAATTCTCGTCTGATGACGCTCCGAATCCATCTGTGTATCCCATGCTAGCCTGTGGAGGGGCTGCTCCATATCTAACGAGCTAGAATCCCACGTGGCATCTCCAACTGGATCAACACCTACAAAAGAAATATCATAATAAATAAGGAGAATAAATAAAGTTTGGGCCTTTATCGAGTTTTCAAGTGATTGGGCCCCTAGATATGTTAGAAAACAAGGGGTGGGCACAGGCCGATTCGGTCCGGTCTGGTCTCGAGCCCAGAACGAACTAGCCCGAACAGTTTCGAGATTTTAATACTGAAACTGAAACCGGTCCTGCGTCCACTGGTTCTGCGAAAGGCGTGTCTCCGCCTGTGGCACTGTCTCTACTCATTGCTTCTTGTAGTGGTAAGGTTTCTCCAAAATCAGACTCTTTTAACGACGTATTGTCGCCTTCTCTTCAATCAAGAACCAGTTCCGCAACTTCGAAGATTAGGAGATCTTTGGTTTTGAATAGGACTGATTCTGGAGAGGAAACGGCAGTAGGGCAGCAGGCTGGGAATTTTCGATGGTGTTAGAGTCGTTCGTCCCCCTCGAACGACATACAAGTATGTAACATCCAATATAATTGAGACAAAAACTCGGGGGTCAGAGTGCGGCGCAAGAGAGATCGAAACTCGCACTCGCAGGTCGGGTGTTTGGCGTTTGGAGGTCGGGTATTCAAAAATCAGAGGTCGGGTGTTCGCACTTCGTCGTTCGGGACTCAGTTGTTCCCGACTTCTGACGTCGCATAATCACATTCGCCTGGGCTATTAGGGAAAGAATTCAGCAAAGCAGAGGTCAAGAGGGGAGACTCGAAGATTAGGAGATCTCTGGTTTTGAATAGGACTGATTCTGGAGAGGAAACGGCAGTAGGGCAACAGGCTGGGAATTTTCGATGGTGTTAGAGTCGTTCGTCCCCCTCGAACGACATACAAGTATGTAACATCCAATATAATGGAGACAAAAACTCGGGGGTCAGAGTTCGGCGCAGGAGAGATCGAAACTCGCACTCGCAGGTCGGGTGTTTGGCGTTTGGAGGTCGGGTGTTCAAAAATCAGAGGCCGGGTGTTCGCACTTCGTCGTTCGGGACTCAGTTGTTCCCGACTTCTGACGTTGCATAATCACATTCGCCTGGGCTATTAGGGAAAGAATTCAGCAAAGCAGAGGTCAAGAGGGGAGACTCGACTGAATCTTAAATTTGGTCATTCGGTCCGGTCCGGTTCTTCAGGATTTAGAGCTCTGGACCGAGGACCGGACCGACGGACCACGGTTCCAGGGGCCTCGAACCGTGGTCCATCACCCATTGACCAAGCTCAGACCAAAACTGCCAGTCCGGTCTAGTTTTCGGTCCGCGGTCTGGTTCTGCCCACCCCTACAGAAAACTACAAGACATTGATACCAAGTAGAAAAGGAGAGTGGAGCAGTTGACGAAGACAAAGCTAACATAAGCAGAGGGCTAGAGAATAGCGAAGAAGAGTGCAATATAAGCCATTATGAAGAGAATTACATAGCAATATCTTGCTAGTTGTCCAGTCCTTGACATGAAAATGGAATGGATGAAACTCCATAGAAAGATTTTGGGAGCCGATTGTAGAATGAGAGATGTTGTGCGACAAATTTTTTTCCAAAAATATTATTGTGCGGTTGACCTTTTTAAGTTAGAGGGGGACATTTAATAATCCTCTGGTTTAGTCTGCGGTCGACACTTTCACCTGAAGTGTCAAAACCTTTCCAGAATGAAAAGTTGTGTGGTCGACACTTTAAACTCTAGAGTTTTGCATCGGTCGACAATTCTCTCAAAGTGTCGACTCATTAAACCCTCGGGTCTTTATGTACGACCAGTTGACAATTCCCCTCGAAGTGTCAACTACTGGTCGACTCCTGCGAAGGGGAGTTCATGGAACTTGCCCTTCCTTGCCATTTCTCGCCTCCAAACGGCGATTAAAATTGCACAAACTCCAAATATACAATATATCCAAAATAATACTGGAGGATTCAAGCTCATTTTCTTGAATCTTAATCTAAACTAAAAACCCTAACTTCTAACCCAAAGACAGAGAGGTTAAGACGACTTACATACAAATTGTCTTGACAAAAAGTAATGCTCGTTTCTTCTCGAACACAGCTCTAGCCTCCAAGCTTGACGATTTGCATAACTGTAAACCACCCCTCTCCCTCTCCTTCCTCCTTGGCGGCGCACAAATGAGGCTAAGACCTTTAACAAATTTTCTATATTTGAACATTTGCCCCAACTTTTTAATTAATTTATTTAATAAATACATGGTAAAGTTCTTTAAGTTTATTCTCCACAACTTTCGACATTGCATGACATAAATACTCGAGGTATATTTCCAGTAATCCAAAGTTAACTTTCACCAATTAAACTGCACGGTAATTTTCTAAATTACCAATTTTGACCAAATGATTGAAAATTCTAACATGGACATGAAACAACAAAACGAGTCAACCCATGACAGGTTTTCAGTCAATAAAACAAAACTCGACATGTGAAATTTAATTACTCATAAAATACCTATTTTTATAAATACTGTGTAAAAAATAAAATATCCAACACTCAATAATTATATAGACTTCAAACAAAAGAAGCAATTAAATAAGGGAATTCTCAATCTCTCATGAAGAACACAAAGAGAACAATGGGGAACGCTCTTCATCGAATAGCTACAACGAGTCTCCACGATTCTTACATGGGAAAAAGAAAGTCATTTGGGGTGATAGTTAACTCAATAGGAAATCATGTATTACAACTCAATACATGAGAAAATTGATTTTATCTTTTTATTTAAAAAACTGACAGTGAGAAAAATGTGTGCATGGATTTACATTCAATAGAAGTCTTTTGTCCTTTTAAAAAATTGTTTTACTAGCCATCAGTGGAGCTGGTATTAAAAACATTGTTACATTCATAGGTAACTATAAGTAAAATGAGCCTACATCCCTTTTTGAAGATAACAATCCTAGTGAAAATAAAGTCACTCGTGGACCTTTACACGTCGATTGTTCACAAGGCACATAGAAGAATGATGACGATTTGTAGATCTAGTCCACACATGAGACCAAAAGAAGGAATGTATGAAGACTTGTTAATAGCGTATCAAACGCAACAACAAAATACTTTGGCCAGGTTTAGGAATTCTAACCGAAGGACATGTCATGACTGTCATAATCTAACATCGTGCATACAAACAAACACTTTCACACGGTAAAAGCTGCAAAAGGAAAAAGCCTCTACTTGATTTCGTTGTTTAGTCTGGACGGTACCCAATGAAATAAAAAAAGAAACAGAGGTTCAATGGGCAAAAGGGCCCAATATTGCACACAAATAACCAAAGTCTATCCAACACATATATATAATATTAGATAAATGAAATACCATGCATGAAAAAAGTAAAAGTGTAAAAGTAACGTACATATAGTGTAAAAATAGATATGTTGTTGGACATGACATATCAGGTTTTTATATTTGATAATTCACAAACTAAAGTTTTAAAAATAATGATGCAATTCGGTACAGTGAAACCTCCTACCTCAATGTTGAAAATAGCCTTATCGACCAGCCGGAACGCACTATCGAAAACATACATCAAATTCGAAAACATCGTAAGAACCTAAAGCAAAACCAACATTAAAATCTCAATCAAACAAAGAAGGAAAAATTAATGGATCTTCAATCTTATCTACAAACCCAAACAGAAGAAAATGATTAAACAACTGCGAACTTTCAAGAAAATTTACTCTGTAGTCGCCTAGAACCCCTGCAGTGGACGCCCGGAGCAGAAACCACATATTCGCTGTAGAAGCCTGTTAGCATAATCATTGGTGGAGATCCATTTTTTCTTCTACTTTATTATTTTCTTCTTAATCTTTTAGTATATATATTGTACTTTATAGTACATTTACGGTGAGTGGAAAAAATAATAGATTCAGAAAAAAAGTTTCTATCTCTTTGGTCTCCTTCTTCTTCCTTACTCTACAGGTTCTGTCTTGATATCAGATCCAAAAATAGCATCTTTTAGCTCCATCATTCTCTCCTCCCCTTCAGCCATTCTCTCCTCTTCTCTGCCTTCCTTCCCCTCAATGAACCAAACCCTTACCATTAAACTAGATAATACTAATTATTTAGTTTGGAAAGCACAAATACTCAATGTCGTTATCGCCAATGGTATCGACCATATTCTGGATGGATCCTTTCTCGCTCCTCCTCAGTTTCTAGATTCCCTCTCCCTACAACTTAATCCCGACTTCACACTCTGGCAGTGTTACAATCGGTTTATTATAAGTTGGATCTTCTCCTCCCTTTATGAGAATCTCTTCCTATAGGTCGTTTGCTTCACCTCTACTAGTGAGATATGGACTGCCCTCGGTCGCCTGTTTGCTTCTTCGTCTGTCGCTAGACTCACAGATCTTCGTAGTAAACTTCCCTCTTTGTCCAATGATGGCCTCTCTGCCAGCAACTACATCCATAAAATCACCTCTCTATGCAACACTCTCTCGGCCATTTGAGAGCTAGTCTCATACCGTGATCAAGTCATCTACTTCCTCGACGGCCTGGGTAGTGATACAGTGCATTCTTTACTTCAATCACGAATCGCGCCGACCAACCTTCTATAAAAGAAATCTATAGCTTGCTTTAGAGCTATGATATCTGGCTTAAGAAACAAAACTCTATCAACCCACTAACAACTCCGACATCTATTCAAGCCAATGCCGCTGCACAACGGTTCTTTCATACTCTTGGCCGTTCAACAATGCCCAGCACCAACCTACCTTTGCCCCTCCCTCTGCTTCGCATCACGGTGCTTTTGGTTCTGCACAATATTCGTCGGCACCATGGCATTCGTCGAGGCCTTCAACACATTTCAAGCCTCGGTGCCAGATTTGCAAAAAGTTGGGCCACATTGTTGTCGTCTGTTACCACCGATTCAACAGCTCATCCAAGTATTTTGCTCCAGTCCACTATAAATCTCCATCGTCTGCTGCTCAGGCTCACATCGTCGACCTTCTGCTGACTCCGACAGCACCAGCTTCTGCTGCTTTGGATGCTCGATTCCGAAGCCACCTACCATTTCAACCCTCACTCCTCCACACTACACCAGCCTACCCCTTACACAGGTTCAACACAAGTTGCCACTGTCGATGGTAATTCTCTTCCCATTACTCAAATTGGTTCCGTCACTCTCCCGACGACTAACACCCTCTTCCTTATGCAAAGTATTCCATACACCTCTTATTGCACATAATCTACTTAGTGTTGCTTAATTACATAGTGACAATTCTGTTTTTGTTGAATTTCATTAAAATTGCTTTATTGTTAAGGATCAGAGCTCCCACCAAATCCTCCTTCAGGGTTCCCTCACTAATGGCTTGTACCAGATTCCTTCCACTCCTCATGCCTTATCCATGTCAGCCTTGTCATCAGTTTCTGCCCACTCTCTTGCCAGCTCTTCCTCTCTATGACATCTCTGTCTTGGCCACCCATCCTCTGCTATTCTATAGTATGCTTTAAATTCATATAACATTTCATTTGTTAAACCTGCTATGTCTAAAGTATGTACTGCATGTCAAATGAACAAGAATCATCGTTTACCTTTCAAATTTTGAACTCTCATGCTCTGGCTCCTTTTGATGTTGCACACATTGATGTTTGGAGTTCTTCCCCTGTTAATTCTATTATTGGTGCACGTTATTTCATCCTATTTGTTAATGATTGCACCCGGTTCACTTGGTTGTTTTGTTTGAAATTAAAAAGTGAAATTCACAATCTCTTTGTGCATTTTCATACCTTTGTTTGAACTCAATTTTGTTTTAAAATTAAAACTGTCCAATCTGACTTGGGTGGGGAATTTCAATCCCTATCCACTGTTTTTAAGTCACTTGGCATTCATCATTGTGTCTCCTAACTTTATATCCCAAATCAAAATGGAAGAGTCAAGCAAAAGAACTTCCATGTGATTGAAACTGGTCTTACCCTCCTCTTTCATTCTTCCGTTCCTCAACATTTTTGGCCTTATTTTTTTGCCACTGTCACCACTCTCATTAAGTTTATATCAGCCCCTATCTTAAATAATAAGTCTCCTTTTGAATGCTTATTTCACTCTGTCCCCCCTTACTCGTCACTCTGTGTATTTGTTTGTCTTTATTTTCTGCTTTTTCGTCCTTTCAACCGCCACAAACTACAGCCTTACTCTCTTCCCAGTGTCTTCTTAGATTACAATTCTCATCACAAGGGCTATATTTGCCTGGATCCATAATCAAATAAATGTACATTACTCATCATGTCACATTTGATGAATTTTTCTTCCCATTTTCCTCCCTCCTTCACTCTGTTTCTAAACACCCTCTCTTTTCCATTCAGGTCCAATCTATCCTAATCTCTATTTTAATTACCCACACTACAACTCTTCCACGCTCCTCTCCCACCCTTTCCCCCTCATCTTCCATAACCATTGAGCAGTCTTCTCTTTCTATTCTCCTAGTGAGAACTCCAAATTTGAGCAATGGTTCTCTTACCGTCAACAATCACGCTATGCAAACTAGATCCAAACCTAGCATTTTCAAACCCAAGGCTCTATTTGCGGAATCATTCTTTGAACCAAGAACTTTTGTTCAAGCCTCTAAATACTATCATTGGTTATAAGCTATGCAAGACGAAATCTCGGCTCTATACAAGAACAATACCTGGATCTGACTGACACGGTCTTTATGCAGCAACCTTCGGGGTTTGTGGACCCCTCTCAACCCTCTGTTGTTTGTTTGTTACAGAAAGCTCTTTATGGCCTCGAACAGTCTCATCGGGCTTGGTATATCAAATTATACACTGCATTGATAGCTTGGGGTTTCACAGCATCCAGAGCTAACACTTCATTGTTCATCTGTCGAAGGAAGTCCTTCATTCTCGTCATGTTGGTCTATGTTAATGACATTATTCTTACTGGTAACTATTCCTCACTCTTGGATCAGTTTCTCACTTATCTGCATTCTCAATTTGTGGTTTGCGATCTTGGACCTCTATCCTTTTTCATTAGGATTTTGGTTACTAGAACACCTACCGGCATGAGTTTCTCTCAATCACGGTATAATGCTGAACTACTTTACAAAGCTAACATGACCTCCTGCAAGCCAGTTCCTACTCCTATGGTTTGAGGACCGGTTCTCTCTAAACATTCTGGTACTCCTCTTATTGATGGATCTCTCTACCGTAACATTGTTGGTGGTTTACAATACTACTGTCTTACTTAGCCTAT